>JAPQRN010000015.1:21503168-21535725 GCA_037367275.1 Coranthus polyacanthus
GTGTGTGTGTGAGTGAGTGAATGAGTGAGTGAGGTTGCATACGTTTACTTTGTAACTTGACCGTCATCGTCGTTTGCACTTTCTCCAGCTTTGTTCATTCCAGGAATTGCACACTAATTGGCCATTCTGAAAACCAGATCCATTTATGATCAACATTCTTCCCTGCACTGAGTTTCAGTTGTGGCATCACGAAAAGTAGATAAAAAACAACTTTGTGCAGATCAGTTTGGAAAGGGACCGAACGCTTCCCCCTATCGACGTACATCACAGATACTTTTGTATTTGCGATATGGAAATGTGTGCCTCTGTTTGTTCTTAAAGGAAAGCCTTCATACTTTATAAGCTTCCAACACACATTAATGGCACTGGCAGTAACTCCACAGATGACTCAAAACGTTCTGCATCCTCAGTAGTTTTGTCAAGAATTTTTGTGGTCTTTGGCCAATGTATTTATTCAACACATACAATCCTCATTACTGCGTTCTAATGAAGTCAATCTCAATACTCAATAATGTTTCTAGTAAACAGCAGCATGTCTGTGTTTTTGATTATCGACGCAGAAATGTTAAGATTACTGGAGATAAGTTATTTGAAATCTACTGTCATACAGAATCTGCCTTGTAAACAATTGTTAATTTAGTAGAGCTGGCTAAAACCTTTGCAATTATTTGCAGAAGATATAGATGAGCAAACTTTTACAGAATATTTATTCATTTTTGAAAGCCATTTGCAAGCACAGACTAACTTTTCAACAACTACTGACTAGAAGCGCGCCTATTTTACAACACTAAACAACATTCACTCAACTGGAGGCATTGGCAGACCAATGATTTGCATCCCTATATGGCAAGAAAATTGCTAAACCATCAGCTATATCAAGCTGAGTGGGAGATTTATCTGATTTCCCCTTGTCGCTATGTAGTCCTACCTAATGGCGGCGAGAGTTTTGTATTAGGACAGCGCCTGGGAGGACGGAAGAGGCCGGCGGAGAGATTTAATGAAGCTTCCTCTGCTAGCTAATTAAAATCTTCCTCTCCCCCGCTCTGTGATTAAGCAATGTTTTAACAGGAAGACAGGAGAGAACATAGCCTGGGAGTTTTTATTTTGCAGCTCTGGTGAAGTATCAGGTGTCTGTGTGTGTGTGCTGGATATAGTGTGTTTGCATGTTTAGGTGTTCAAGTAAAGCCACCGTTTGCCAACATTTCACTCATATTTGGTTTTATTTTATTTATTTATTTATTCATACAGAGGTGATTCATAAAGAAACACTTGAACAGATTTGTAGTGTACATGCTGTTAGAGACAGAATTAGAGTCTTATCCCATATTCATTCTTCTCTACACCCTATGTGCCTGTGGATAGGCTAATGGGCTACAGCATCATCTTCTGACACAAGGCATTTTTCTAATATGTTTGAACTGCTGGAAGACTCCACTGGGGTTTAATTGCTAGGGAAATTCAGAGATATGTACTTAATTAAATCCCTTTACCAAGCCACATTGTCTTATATTTGCATTTTATTTAGGTGGAGCTCTCATGTTAACTATACCGTGATTTACAGAGGAACCTTTCAGTTATTTATCATAGAAAATTCACTTATATTCCTCTTTGTGTGTTTTTTATGTAGCAGAGACAGGGGCTGACCCAAGGGAGCTTTTTGGCTCAGTGAACTTGTTGGAGAGCTGCATATTCAACAACTTTTAAATGATTTCAATATGCTTATTTTGATATACTGTACGTCTGCTAGAGGGAGAACCTAGAGCCCTAGGGCCTTGCGACTGTATTAAACTTTATTATGCTGGCTTTGAGCTGCATCACAGCTGCATTATGGCAAATACACTAAACTCAAAGTGAATAGAAAGCAGTGCCCTGCAGTGTGAAGCTAAAATATCACAGTAATAAACCTTCTCAAAATGGGGGGAAAAAAACCCTACTTGGCTCTTAGATCGCTTCATTTGTGCAGTTTTAGGACATTTTCAGGTCCTCATTTGCTTTTCTCAATCCAACCACTGTACTGATATTTCATCCTGGCCAATGCTGTGGCCAAATATTTAGAGAAGCTTTAGGTTTTGACAGGGTAACAGACTACATACAGTAAGGCAGATAAAATACAATGCCTCCACAGTGTCCTTGGTTCCACTTCTGCCTGCCAAGACCTTTAGCCTTAACATTCCTACTTCTCTCCAATTTTCCCATAAAACAAACTATATGTTGGAAGTTATGTCACTGAAATGACAGGGTCCTTTGGCATTGTGTAAAACCAAGGTGGTTGAAATGTTTAGATGTTTGTTGTTTGTTCACAATGAAAGTGGACTCTAAGTGTTATTTTTCTGAGGCTAACTGACTGCTCTTTTACACCTATATACTCTTTAGATGCTGAGTTCACATTCTGCTCTGTAAAGAGCACTTAGATTTGTATGTAATGTAAGGAAAGATCGTCTTAGTTTTCCTGCAAAGGTCACACTACACAGTACAATAAACTAAACAGAAAAAAATGCAAATTCACACAGCTCTGCACAGAGCAAAAATATCTCATCTATCAATACCAAAACAAACATGTATTGTAGAGACAAAACACAGTTCTACTAAATGCAGTAGTATACTACATTAATAAGATTAAGTTACAGTGCGGGGAATCACTGGTCTTCCTTTCGCTCCTGTCTGATTGACCACAGACTCTCAACTGATTGCTCTCTCTTGCAATGCAACAGAGGAAGACTTGCAGTGAATGCTGTGACCATCCACTTCCATGTTTCTGCTGTTACGCCATCACCAGCAGCACCCATGGCAGCATGCAAAAACATTTGAATATGTGGTCTATCTTTACGTCTACGTGTACAGAAAAGAATCCCTCAATAGGAATCAAGAATGGAGAATGGAACTCCGTCAGCTCCATATCCCAGATAATGGCAAAAATTGGCAAGTCATTTCATTCTTCTTCCCTGTCATTCTCAGAGATGAGAACCATGAATAGGGTGAATTTCAGATGTGCAGAAACACATGCAATCACATGTGGATTACATGAGAAAGTCAGCAAGTTTTGTATGGCCCAATGAAGGGAATATGTGTACACACACCATTTTCACAAACTGCAGCTGACATCGTTATATCCCAGGCTGGACGTGGCCTCTGACGTTTTGGCCGCATCTCCTGCCAGATTAAAACAAAAATCAACAAATACAAGCGTGTTAGGGCTTTGATTCCCTTCCAGTTGCATTAATCTCCACAGTAAACAGGGACAGCAACAAAAACAAATTAAATATACGATAGAATCTTACAATTAGAGGAAAGTACACATGCTCTGTGTTCTCCTTTTTAAACTACAGTGTGATGGTCCACGTATTGTAAAATAAAATTAATAAGTTGACCAGACAAAACATTAAAGGTCCAGTGTGTAGTGACATCTAGCAGTGAAGTTGCAGATTGCAACCATCTACTACTCCTCGCCTCACCCTCCCCTGTGGTGGCTGCTAAACATGCAAAAGGCCCTTGTTAGAGCCAGGGTTTGGTTTTGTCCCTTCTGTGCTTTTTGGTTAAGGGCATATTAACTCTGATCCACACTCAGACATAGTATGTGGCAATAATGTACGTTAAAGCAGGATGCTACCCGCCATAAAAAAGATAAAAACGGGAAGAGGAGGAAGTCAGTTTGAAATGAAAAGTAATAGTATTTTAATTCATTCTGGAACCTTGCTTTTATTGTAGAAGCTAGTGTCGTCTTGTGACATTTGTATTCTGCTACAATTATCAGAAATTCTCACACATAAAGCTGCAGTGAAATCAGACAATAACACAGTAACAGAACAAGAAATGTTGAAAACAGCAGATTTATATTATTGAATTCATGAAATTAAAGTACTAGAAGTATGTATTATGCTTAACTGGCATGCACATTGTAAGACAGGCACCAGGTGCACCTTTATTTTTCCCCTGCTGTATTTGGGGGCTGGCCTTTACTTGAATCAACCATGGCCCTCAGGACCTGGCTTTTAACTAACCTCTTATTTACAGGTGATTATACACTAATGAAAGAATGATTATGAGTATTATATTTAATTTCTGCAGTTAGATCCTCCTAAATCCTTAAATCTTACTCACTGAACCTCAAAGCACATTGTCTTCATACTGTCTGCAATTTCTACAGTTCAAAAACACTGCTTTCTGTTTTTATGTGCATTTTCCATAGTGTCACAATTGTTTTTGATATGGGGTTGTATATTTAATAGGTAGGACTCATGCACTCAACATTGTGAACATTCAAATGAGAAATTCAAATCCGTTGTGCTTTGGAAGGTTGCATGTGCTGTTTTGAACCCATTATTTATCATGTCAGAATTGTCCCAAAGCAACTGATACAAACGTCTAAATTGGAATTAAATGGCTTTTATATAACTGCATTATAGCGCTATGACAGACTGTGATAAGAATGGCCTCTTGTGGTGGATCCATTTAACCACTGGAAGCCACATTACTTGGACCAACGACATCCAGCAGCGACAGTGACAGCTTTAATTTTGAAACTAGCGGTCAGCATGATTAGCAAACTGCAGGAGGCTTTTTACAAAGTGGACCAACTGCCTTAGCCGCCCACAGTGTGGGAGGAGAGGAGCACAGGCTAGACAATGAGAAGATTGTCAAAGCAGATACACTGAGTCTGTGAAAAGTCAGGTGTATCGCTGCTTTTTATAGGTATTTATTATGTCGAACTGATGTGATTTCCATTTTCATTTTCATGTAGAACAGCACGCAGGCACTGAGGGAAAACACTGTATCATTACCCGAGACAAGGTGTATGACATGTATACAGGCACAAAATGCTCTCTAATATTACATGTTCAAATTTATAGACTACATAGACAATCATGATACACACTTTTATTACATATGCAAGCAGAGCAGCCACGGCTTCATTTTCCAGTTGGCAGGGAGTTGATGTGTTCAGATATGATTTATTGATCACGTTGAGCACATTAGTTTACCCACTGTGTTCAGTTAAAAAGCAATAACACATTTTACACTCTCTGTTCCATACGAATGCAATAACACTAAACTAATTACGCAAACTGGGGACATCAGTGCGATTTGTAAAAGCCAGGCGACTCTAAGGCAGCTTCGGTGAGATTCAGAGAACATTGGAAGTAACATGCCAAGATTTGATTAACTTATAAACACCTTATCTCTCTTTCTCTGTTCACCGATTATATCAAATAGAAGCCATAGGGCAGAGACAGCGACTGTGCTTATATACTATAGTAACCCAGCTAATGGCGAGTCGCTTGGCTTTTATTCTGTTTTCTAGCATCTCTCAAATTGTAATCGTTTTTTGGAACATTTCTCTAAAAGATCAATTGTTCCGCATAATAATTTCACCAATCAAAGGCTTAGTGAAAGGAATCCACGTCGGGAGGCAGGGACAGTCTTAGCTGACTCATGTTGTGATTATATGGTGATCCACATAAATCAAACAAATGCTGTGTTTTATGTTAACCCACCTCCACTTTAAAACGTGATTTGCTGTTATTACTTCACTTGGATTTTCAAGCTTTACCGTGCAGAACATTGTGTGAGTAACATCTGACACGCGGCGGTCCGAGGCTGTTTTCAAATTGAGTGAGATGTGCTCAGTTTTTTGTATTTTCTTCTTTTTATTGTTTCTAAAGCGTCAGTATTGCATCTTTATATCTGAATAGTGTGTGCATGTGCTTCTCCTGAGCTTCTTAGTATCACTGAAATGTAATAAATACGCTGAGCCTTGTCTTGCCTAAGTTTCATATTGGAAAAAACTCAATTTCACTCAGGTTAAGTTGTTGTATTTCATAACCAAATTCTAAAACACACCTGAATAAAACCCATGGTAGAAAATTCTCCGCCAATCCTCCCTGCATGCAAATCTAATGTAACTGCTGTTTGTTTCTGTCCACATCCAATTATAGAAACATAAACGCACACATTCACATGCGCTCACTTTTTGAAGGCTCTGCATTTTTGCCACACATAGGTTTCAAACAAGGCCAATCTGTATTAATTTTTCTTCATCATATGCTTTTATCACTCTATAATAAAAACATATTAAACTGAAATGAAGAGAATAGCAAAGGGTTTGAGGAAAAGTAGCATCCATCAGCCTTTTTCCCTCGCTCCCATCAGTGGTAATTGATATTTGAGGCCTCGTTTTGCGCCCCGGCCTTCTTTTCTTGAAATGAGCTTTTGGAACGCAGAGAAAACAGCTGAGGCGGTGGAAATGGAATTGGTTGTGTGTCGGTGCATGAGAGAGTGGGATTATCCCGGCGTAATGTCAGCCTTATTAAACACTATTACACTCTATAGATCAGGGAGGGATCTGAAAAGGATAGACTGCCCACCCACTGATGTGTGGAAATGTGTGTGAATTGAGATTATAAAACCATAAATGAGAGTTTTATTATGCATCACATATAATCCCGTGAATGTGGTCTGCCACAATGCAATTTGTATTTGGATATTATTATTTTTGTTAATTGAATATTTGGCTCAGTAATGTCAAAAATCCTGTTTCATTCTCACCTTCCTCACCAGCATGCACAAAAGTTTTACTAAGTCGCCATGCGCACCTTCCATGAAGAAATGTGTTATCTTAGCTTAATTACATAACACAGTCATCTGCACACACAGTGCCAGATGTCTCAACATGTATGTGTTACTCAGGTGAAAATTGAGCTGATATCCTGCTGGAGAGTTAGTCAAACACCAGTTCTCTGTACGCAAGCCACAGCCTCTTTTGTTACAAAATAAATGAAGGGTAGTTTGGTTTGCATAAATTCAGGTCAGTTATAGTGTTTTAATATCTGTCAGCCTCTGGAAACACTCCTACAATAAAATCCCCTGCTCCACACATTGACTGTGCAACAGTAGTGTATTTTCTTCTGTAATAAGGTGGATTTAATTCATCATGACAACCAGTTCCATTCAACATAATAAGCCAAATAATAGAAACAACAAAAACAACAAATTGTTAACGTGACCTACCGGTATTCTCATTTATATACAAAAAATGAATGCTAGAAACACCTCTTAGCATTAGTAAGAATAAACACATGTCCCTGTTTGAACAGAAACTACATTATAAAATCATCAAGCCGTGAAAAGCAGAAAAAGCAAAAAATAAATCCTTCCTTCTGCTCACTCTTCATCAGAACTCCAACAGAACACAATAAATGAAACCTTTAAGAATATTATTGGTATACTCTACCTTGGTGACAAATGTGCATTTGAATTTGAATGGGTAGTGTCATTACTTAATCTGTGTAAACTAGTTAGTCTTTGGTAGCAGACTGTGATGTTTTTACTAGACAGTGAGAGCTCAGGAGAGCGTGGATCTATAACTGAGGCTTTGTATATGATTGCAACAGTATGGCTACTGTTGGCAGGCAAGAGCAGTGACTTTAGTGTGCTTAGACTCTGCCATAATTCACTGCAGATGGAAAATGGGTAGGGGATAAGCAGAGCAAATACCCAATATTTGCCCCATTGGAAGGAACTAAAGACCAAAGGTCCAAGTACATCACTAAATGCCAAAGCTATCAATGAGACTTCATCCAAGCTGATCACCACCAACTTTAAATTTTCCTATATCATTGTTTCATGTATAATGTATTCCATACCTTTTTTTATGCTGAGGACGTAATTCTGTGGATATGATGGAACAAGTTTTGGCTCTGCTTCCTTGCATCTACATGCTGTGGTCTGTCGAGAGGCACATTTGTGAAGTGTTTAAAATCAAGACGATCCGTTCCACTTGTCAGATGTCACTCTGCCACAAACTTCTTTTGATATGTACTGACAACTTCTGAAATGATTTTACACAACTTTGTTAGCACGACCAGGTTGACCAGGCTGCAGAAATAGAGAGTGTTTTCCTCATATCATTAACAAGAGAAGCTTGTGCTCCAGTCGCACTCATTCTCCCCTAATTACTGGCAAATGTTTCCCGCTAGTCCAATGAAGGTGCTCTCCATCATCACAGATGACTGCAAGAAGTGCTTTCTGTCCTTTGTCCTTTCTTCCAAGTGGCAAACTCCAAACTGGATCAGAAAGGCACCGTGTACAGCAGCGCGTCACCTCCAAAGTAAAGCAAATACATCCTCTCTAAATACGTGGAAAGGTTACACATTTTCTAGTAAAGACTTACAGCACGAAGGTGTCTGATACGGAATCATACATCTTTTTACGATGTACTTGTGGTCACAATGTATTTACTCTTTTTAACTCACAGTGGTGAACTGAATGGTTTTGCATTACACTTCTTCATGTATTTTACTGAGTCCTATGTGAGAAGGAGCCCAAACAGACTACTGTTTTTTTTGGGGGGGGGGTTTCGGCCTACCTCTGGCGTGATCTTTAACATCTTATCCATTAACTAGAAAATTATGACAGTACCCGATTTAATGCTGCAGTGCTCGATAGTTTTTTGGCGTCGTTTGGCTGAAAATCCATAATAAGCTTTCTGCATGTTATAATTCAAGTGGTCTGAGAGTAAACAAGAATCCACTATCCACTGCTGTAGACTTTTCAGACTGTAGAAAATCTACCCCATGATTGAGACTTTGTCTAATCACAGTTGTGTTCAGACAGGTAGGGGGTTAAATACATGATTGACAGCAGTAATTAAGCTTGCATGAGACGAGAACAGGTCATCTATATTTATATTTAGTCTGATTTGGACCATGTGGAGAGAGCTGCAGAAGGAAGGTGTGCATTTTCAAATTCTGCCGTTTTTACCCCTGATTTCTTCTTTTGCAGCTTTAAGATTAAAAATGAATTTATTGAGACAAGTGACAGCTTGAGCTGCTAGTGGACACACATACACTTTTTGTGTGCCTTCTCTTATTTATTTATTTATATCAGCAAAAACAAACTTAAAAATTAGCCAAGCACATCAGAAATCGGTAGCGCTATGGCTAAAAACCTGCTCTGCTGCACAAGAGAACGCTGGCTGATGTCGGAGAACTGATACCACCGGCTCACAGTGATGCACGTGACTGAAGTTTAACCCTAAATAAATAAATACAATGCTGATGTTTTAATTATTACACACGTTCTGAGCAGGTTTGCATGTTACGATACCACACTCCTGCTTTATAACAACTTGTTTGCCTGGAGAACCTGGCTGGTCTAAAGTACTATGGTAATTTACCTACGGACTGCCATGCACATCATTAAAACTCACTCAAACTCACTGAATCACACATTAGCCCAAAATTACACTCTGAAATAACCAAATATAATGAGCAGATTGTGATTAAATTAAAAGGCAGTGTTCAGATGGACATGTAATATTCTAAATGTTATCACAAAGCCTTTTGGCTTTCATTTAAAACACATTTAAACACATTTACTTTATTTTTATCATTATTAGCTGCACTTATTTGGTGAAAGGTATCATCACACACATGTCTATGTTTAAAAAATTACTTTCACAAAAATGCTGCTGCATGTGTTAACATCACAAGGCTGTTTTTTCAGAAATAGAATTCTTAACAAACTCGACACCCAGTATTTCTTTTTACACAGTGTGCTATCACTGTGAAATGACTTTTCAATAATTTCAAAGCCTTTCAGGTCTCTTTTGCAATTGAAGGAGAGAATGCTTCTCCTTCACTACAAAGGTTTGCAAATCAACATCATGCACTTATTATTGCGAGTCATGGTGTGAATGCTTATGTACTTATAATTTTTTGTGTATTTGTAACATGTGTTGTTGTGTGTACACTTGATTAGATTTGAGCCTGTTGCTGTTAAGTCTGTGAGAGCGAGATTTAGAAAACTGAGGTAGAGAGAAAGAGGCAAAGCATCACCAAAGGCGTTTAAATTGACTGATCCATTTTAATTTCACTCCAGCTCCATTATGCTGTTGTTGATGTTACTAAAGGGCTGCCATGTCATTATCTCCCTCTTTTGTTTGTGCTGTTTTTGAGAAGACATTGCTGTTGTTTATTTTCCACAAGAAGGCCTTTATGCTAATGCGACCTCTGCTAAAGACGATTTGCTGTCGATTTAACAGCGTGTTAAAACCACAATCAGCATCAATCATGTGGAAGGAAAGCAGTGAGTGACAGAAAGTTTTGGTCATGCTAATCTTCATAACACCTTATAATAAATTCATTACAGCTCCATAAATGCATACTTACATCTTCTTCTACTTCAAGAGGCATATAGCTTCAGTCTCTGTGCTTTCTGGTTAAACCTAGCAGCACTGTGACAATTTCAAATGTAAAGCATGTTGTTTTAGAGGCAGTGAATGGTTGTACTGTAAAATAAAAATGCTTTCTTGTAAATATAGTGCTATATTTCATGGCAGAGATCTCAGAAAATGTAAGCAAGATGTTTCAATAAAACAGAGCTTGTTTTCTATTCCCAAAAACTCTCATAGTGGTATTACAATATAGTTCTCTACACTAACGTGTATATAACATCTTCATAAAAGACTGAATCTGCTTTCTATAAACTCACATTTACATAGAGGAGTACAAATATAGGACAGATGTCTCACGGTGGAAGACCATAAACAGGAAGTAAAATAAAATAGGCTTGTCAAACGGCCAGTGGTTGTTAATTTTTTGGGTAATGCAATTGGATAGAACAACGGACATTCCCATGCCTAAAGTGCAACCTGCAGGTTACCAACCACATGTCTTTAATGTGTCGAAAAATGGACTGGATTTCAAAACATATATGTATAAAAACACTTCGGAGGTCTGTTCTTGATCCATGAAGATCCGAAACAGACCGAACCCCGAACTACAATGAAACCAGCTGCTCTGACAGACTCTAAACCTAAGCCTGACTCAGTGCCAGATGTTAGAAAAGTCAGCAAAACTCACCTTCATCTGCTACTGACTCCTGTTTCCTGACACAGACACTATTTTACAATGGCAGTATGACCTGAGCAAAAGGAAATCCGATGAAACCTGCAAGTTGCACTGTTTGAACCTGACAGGTGTTTAAATTCAGTTTCCAATAATATGTACACATTTACTGTATGTCTTGTGATCATCTATTAGAGATATCCTAATACAGGTCACTGGTGTCTTTGAGTCAGTCAGGACATTTTTTCAGCCGTCCAGCTCAGACTATAAAATCGCTGTTTTACTGTCTGCCCTAAAGCCTCTACTAGTCACCGTTTTGTCTCCAAAGTAAGATTTACAGTGGAACTACGCTCTCTCTCCCTGAGTTAAGTGATGTTGTTTGAGAGGTTTACCACCCTGTTAGTTCATTTGGCACAGGACTCTTCAATCCTGCCATAAACATTGCTATAAAGGGATCAGTGAAACTGACCTCTGAGAAGTCCATAAAAAGATCCATTCTATGATAATGTCACTGACACTGTATAGACACAGTGAGCCCCGAATGAGCCTGTCCAGCATTGTCTTTGATGAAAACTGGCACTTACTCATTTGCCTTTTGTGAATTTTTTAAGTGTATCTCATAATTGTTGTTAATGGTCTCTTTCTTCCATTTCTCAAGGATCTCTCTTTTTTTCCACTTCACTTTAACACCACTAAAATATATATTTTTTTAAAATCTGCACTAATCTGTTTTTACTAGGTTGGATATTATAGCTTTAATTTGATCCAAATACAACCAGTCTTAAAATATACAAGGTCATTCATATCACAAACTGACCCCTGAATTCACATTCAGAACGTTTTTTTCACAGTGCAGTTGGATAAATATGACACCAGTGGCTGGTTAGTGCAACCTCTTCCTCAACTTGACTATCAGGTCAAAATTCAATCCGGTTAAACAATCAGACAAAGGAGGCAAGTTAAGTTTGTTATCAGAAGTCTCACCCTTTTTCCTCACCCAAATGAGAGGCAAACAAAATCTGGTCTATCTGGACCACATAAAAGGCAGGGATCAGACACAAAGGGCTGGTACACCAATTGATATTAAAATAAGAGAAAGGGCCTCATGCTAGAACCACTCATATTACCATTCATTTTCTTAAAAGCCACAGAGGACTTACCACATTCACCTTTTTTTTTTTTTTTTGGATTTTGAATTTTCTTTCAGGCACGAACACAATTTACGAGTGGTCCACACGTTGTAGGAATCATGTGTTAGTTTGCTGTAATCCTTTTCACTAAATGATTGTATATTTCATTACTTTGAAGCAATTTGGAATTTGAAAACCCTATGCATTTCATTATTTGTTGACATTCTGTTTCACGCAGCTGGCATTCATCCCGTTTTTGGGAGTCATTTACAATGTTTTCTGAAGTTACGAGCTGAATCTGACGTGGCGCGCTTGTAGGAGCCCATCGTGCTAAAAAATGTACGAGAAAGTTCAAAATACGAATATGGAAATGTTCTCGCATGAGGCCCATTGAGAGTAACAGGAGTGTAGGGTGAAGCAGGAGTGGAAAACATCTACAGGAACTAAGAAAGTCAGATGAGGGACTCAGCACCCTGGTGTGCATGTTGTCAGTGAGAGATCATTAGCACTGATTATCCTTGTTAATAGCATTGGGGGTTTTTTTACGAACAAAAATTGCCTGCATTTAAAGATTGTATTACCTCCATAACCTGTGATTGTCAATTATGAGTCTTTAGTCATTGTATCTCATCAAAGCCAATGCAATAAACAGTCGTGCACAAAATACCAGTCTAATTAAACTGAAAAAAAAAAAAATCAATGCAATAGATGAACTCCACAATGGTGGCAAGAGGCTAACAAGGAACAGGGAATGGCTCACATTTTGCTCCATTAAAGTTCACATTCAGAAGTGGAAAGAAAAATTTAACTGTTTGCAAAATTCTGTCAAGATGTGTTAAATCCCCGCTCAGAGTTGAGAGACATTGGCTTTAACACGGAGTGAAGCTTCCTTTGCCCAGGTTAACCTTCACTGCATTGCTAGTAAAAACGCTTTGCGAAGCTACCGGATTCAATGATCCATAAATGCCATGTTGAGATTAAAATCAGTAAGCCAGTAGGAGAGAGTGAATACAGGAAGGTAAGGTAACAACCTCTGCAGGTGAAACAGGTCTGTACAGGAGATGTGTAAAAGGCCATGTTGTAAACACCGCTGTGGTTGTGCAGATATAGACATGACGCACTGGGAAGAGTAGAAAGAGAGATAAAGTTTGAGTTGTGCGACATAATTATAAATTTGAGTAAAAAAAAAAAAGTAACACAAACAGATCCTACATATAGAAAATGTAGCATTTTTATGGAAAAGGGAGAAAGTGAATAAATATGCATAGGACTAATTTAAAGAGATGAAAAGATTTATAAGGTGCTCGATGATACACGTTTAGTTATTTATAACTTGCTTGCTTGCTTCTCTTAGATGCGTGCCTCATCCTATGTCACTAATTGAGCAGCGCTGTTCTCCACATTTCAGCAGAGATGTTTTGGAGAGGCCTCCCTATTCCTCAAGTGCAAATCAGTGATGGTGCTTAGTGCTTCCAGCTAATAAAAAGAGCAAGGAAAGCTGATGGAGTAAGAGAGACAGAGAGACTGAGAGAAGAGGGCTATTCATTTTGAGTGTTTGAGAGTGTTGTTCCTGATTACATGTGTAATGATTACAAGGATGGTTTGAAGTGGTCCTGCTACTGTAGAAGCTGAAGAAGGTATGTGACTTTTCATCACCTCATACTGTAGGTGTTGCGTATGCATTACAACTAGTGTTTGTACTCATATGTAGGAATGTGGACTAGTGCTTTTGCCTCAACTATAGACATGAATTTAAATGTATCTAAGTTGGTGAATCACGATACTTTATCTTCTTTCTTCACTTTGCTGACATTGTGGGTTTTGATTTGTCTTGATTGTGTTTTATATGCAAGGACATGGGGTTATTTTTTTTCCTGGTGGAGTCTCTGAATATTATCATAATAGAGAATAAAAGAAAATCAGGCAGTACTGTTTTACTAATTCATCATATGTAGATGAGATGTGCGTAATATCTGCAGAAAAAGTTAAAAAGGTCTTTATTAGTGTTGTTTTATAGTTTTATTAAATAGACGCTATTGAGTGGAATATATGCTTAGAATGAACGTTAGAATAGGGCATGTCTTCCATTTTTCCACATGCAATAAGTTTCAGGCTGCATCTCGCCTCTAACACCGCCATCTCTGCAATGATCTCCCATCCTTTGCATCGCCTCCTCACCACGCTGCCTTTGATTTCAAGAGCTGAACTATTCTGCAACATTTGTTGATGTGGTTCTGCAAGTAAATGCTGCAGAATTGTGCTCCTCTTGGAATTGTTCTTCTTCGCTGACCACCAGGAAAGGAACCCACCATCGTCGGTTATACAGTACACTGCCAAGATCCAGAGAGTCGGTAACATGTGCGCGCAGACTTTCTCAAGAGCTGATGTAGTGTAGTTTGTCGCATTCAAAACCTTTTGCGGGCTTGTATACCGAACAACAAAAGAAACCTAAGTGTGTATAGAAAGATTTATGGTCAATATTTTACTTGCTTCCTATGTCATGAAATCTTCCCAAACAGCTAATGACCAATTCATCAACATTTATGAGCCATATGTAACACACTGTCAAACCAGTAGCCAGCAAGTCAAAGGCGTGTTCATGCAGACTTTCGGTAAGGCGTGGCATATTGAAAATGTAACTGAATGAACATTTTATGATTTGCTTGTATCGACCCAACTTGCTCAAACAAAAGCACCACTCTCGATTGTTTACACCAGTAAACTCTACTCCACACACCCCCAGACCTCTGTTACTCATGCTCACATGTATGTGTGTATTGTAGAGCCTAGCTACTCATATGATCTGCTGAATGATAACGTCTCACTGTTACATGTTTTAGGCGTAGGCCAGTGTAAAAATGTTCAAACCAGTTTGATATTAAGCCGAGACCTGGCCAGTACACAGAATTTTACCACTAGGTGTCACACTTCCACTTAGCAGACGCTCCCGAGTGGAATGTAATGAGATGCCAGAGCCGGTGTATGAGAGTGTAGTGACTCCAGTCCACTCGGTGGCGGTAATACACCTCAAAGCTGGTTTGACAACTGCCAATAAAAACTAAATAAGAAGAAGAAGGAGCAGGGAGTGAAGCATGTCGCCTCATCTACATTTTTCGGCTCACATCCTTCTTCGTCTCCTCTCATCGTCACACCAAAAACTACATGAACGTCCTAGTAAACAGGGTCAACATGTGTCGTGTGCATTGTCCCCGTCCCCTTACTGAAATGTGACTCCATGTTGCCAGCTTTGGCTTGGCAGGAACTTGCACACGGCTTATCTAACACTAGTGACTCCGTTAGTTTGTTTATAAACAAACATGTTAATCACGCTGCCATATTGCTTGTGACTAATGCAAAACAAGCTGGATTTAGCGCTTTGATGCCATCGGCACAGGTTGCACTTTTTAATTTGCCACAATCTGTCATAATGACAAATGTCAGTGCAGTCAGTTTGCACAAATCAAACCGGCACTGGACCGACAAAACCAGAAATGTACTCAGCATACAATAAGATGCTTTCAAAAACTTTGTTAACGATAGGGTAATGTGTTAGCAATAAAGCTAATATATCACAACTTTTTGTGGTACAAATTGTTGGCGAAAGCTGTAAAAGCAAAAATGACTGGCCTTTTGCTTAAAAAAATAGTAATTTGATCAATTATTCATAGAAAAGTATTGATATTCAGAAATACAATATTATTAAAGGACCAATACCTGACTCACAAATACACTGTCAAACCAACCAGAGAAGCAAAGGAGACAGTAGAGAGACAGACGGGCAGACAGACAGCTGTGCTCCCCATAATGCACTCTGCCCGCCAGTTGCTGCTGTTGTTCAGGTCCAGTGAGTGTGAAGTAGCAGGCCTCAGCAACCAGCCTGCTGCCTCTGGGTCTCATGGCCTGGTCCGGGGCTCTGAGCCCTGCACTTGAAGATGTTCTGGATGACTTCCAGATCTCATTAACCTTGGGCCAAGGGCCTAGAATTAGATCAGAGCCCCAAAGGCTAGTGGGTTAGGATACTCCTTTCTCATCTCCTGCTCAGATCTACTGCATCGAGTCTCCTGGCTTCAGAAGTGTATATCTAAGCCTCTCACCTTGCTACAGTCAGGTGCCATGTGGATGGAAACTTTACAACTCCGGTTCTGAAGATGTTTTTAGTGCTGCTTTTGATAAAAAAAGAAATGTCTTAAAACTCACATCCCTGCTCCCATTGTGCTGCCCACACATCTACGTTGAGTGTCCGTCAGACCGATGATATCATACATATGTTTGATGGACTTTCACATTTTTTTTCCAGTTGTACTTAAAAAAAAATCCATTGGCTAATAACATTAGCAATACTGTAGACTGAATGTATACTGAGATTTACACACACTGACACACACATCTACATAGATCATTTTCAGGAAAACAGGTTTATGGTAAATAACATCCATTAACACTTTATACTGAGGTCCTTATAATGTATAATACCTAATAAGGCCTATATGAGTCTTTCTGTCTTAGTCCTTCTAATATTAGCATTAGCTTCATGAAAACTTCTGTTAGGTATAAAACATTTTAAACACAGCTTGTTAACAGTTTATAGACTCCTTAATAAGCTTCATGATCTTATTGTTAGACTGTAACCAAGCTTGTTTATTGCTTTATTAAGATTAATACATATGCTATTATGCATTTACTAGCCGTTAATGTTTTATTAATGCTTCATTAATGTTGATAAATCCTTCATTAAATGGTGTGAGTGCCTTGTTACCATTAACTAACGCTGATTACGAGGACCTTAATATAAAGCGTTACCGTAACAGCTTTAATTAAACTGGTGTAACGTACATGCTTTTATTTCGGGAGAAGATTGTTGTCCTTGATGGATCGAAGGTGGTGTTACGTTTTGATTTGCAGACTGTGTGACTTTAAGTGCAGGCTTGATTTTCTTCAGTCAAAATGTCCAGGTCTCATACATATTGACAGGCTGTCTGGTTCAGTTGAGTATGCTGTTTGTCACCACTGTTGCCATTTCCTCTTGTTGTGGACGCGTGCGTGTGCGTATACCAGTGTGTGCTAACCTCGTTGCCGCCATTTGTGTGTCCATGTGTGATGCATGGTCAGCCATTGTGCAGCACTGCTGTGGCCTTGGAACCACAGTCTGGTCAGACAGATTGCGGCGGGACGGTATAAGGTTCGAGCAGGAACACCCCCCTGGTTCAGCAAAGGTCGTACAGAGGCATCATTAGGTTGACAGAGTCTAAAACGGGGTCTAGTGGGCTGGAGGAGTTGACTGACGGTTTTTGACTCAAGGACACATCAGTATCAAAGGTTAATGATGGAGGCAGCCTTGGCGCGCCATAGGGGATGCCACTTATCACACTGATTCAAATATCCTCACTGCGTATGTGTCTCTGTGTTCACCTATATGTGTGTTTTCATGCATTTTTAAGCAACTTTTTCTCTAGGACGGGATGCCTGTTTGACTAGTCAATACTCAGCATGATTAAATTTCAACCACCATGTGTGTGTTAACCTCTTTGGCTCTGTCCTAATTGTCCCCATTTGATCGGAGCAGTGGTGGTTTCAGGCGCTTCCTTGTCCTCCCTACAGCTCCATTTATCACAGGCAGCAGTGGAGACACTCAAAGGCGCTGGGTGCTTCAAGGTGAATCCCTTCAAATGGCTCGGCTTGTGTTACCTTGTTAAATCGATGTGCTTGGTGACAAACAGAAGCAAATGGAAATCTCACTAGGCAGGACACTTTTTCCACACACTTTTGTGACACCGGAGTGCCTTAGATGTTGATAAAATTCTATTAAGAGGCTGTTTCAGTTACTCTTGAATGTACAGTCTCTACTCAAGTAAGTCTTTTAAATGTTTTTTTTTTCTTTTTCTCCAGCTACGGAGTCTTAAATGCCTGAGTTTGTTTCTGTGCCCGCAGTTCAGAACACACACCTTGGTTTCTATTATCGACTGAGTCTTGTTCTTGTTCCATAGATTTTACATGTTATTTTACTTGCATTGTTCCTCACTAGTAAGCATTCACAGCACCAAAGATATAAGCTGTTTAAATTGTGTAGCTGTTTTTAAAATGAGTATTAGCACCTCCTTCCCTATCTAGTTCACTGTAGGAAAAAAAAAGACATTGCACATTTTCTCACTGTTGGAACAGAAAAAAAAATGCAAGCACTGTCTGCCAGCTTCTTCTATTCGTCCTTTGAATTTCAATACCTGTGGTTTTTATAGTAATACATGTGTATTTGTGATAATAGAGAAGGAACAGAAAACCTCTTCATTACACGCTCTTTTAAACAATGCTTCTGGAGGAAGTTCAACTGTTGTGCTGGATTACAACAAATCCAGACACATTTTGGCAACGTTTTCCAATGCGCCATACAAGATTTAAAAAGCGCCTTCACTGTTAGGAAGGAGTGAAACAGCTTTTTCAAACTTTTTTGTAAAATGCTAAAATGTACATATGCAAATTACTTTAAGTTTACTTCTTCCAACTTATTGTTTACAGATGTACGTTATTTGTATAGTGCTGTGCTTGTAGGCGTGTGTTTTGATGTAATGTAAAGGAATTACATATTAATTTGACGTTAAGAAATATTTTTGAAAGCATCCCTGCAACTTACCTGTTGTATATCAGACAAATTCAGTTACCAAATGAAGCTCCTCTGTTGGTTGTTGTACAAAACGGCTCATTGTACGTACAGCTGTTACCACATATGTGACATCTAAACATGTCATCACTGCTGCGATCGATAATTATTCACTTGAGAAAAGAATGTTTGTGTGTCTATACTGAGTCATTGTCTTAATGCTAAATACATATATTTGTGTGTGTCAGTTAGGCTCCTTTGTATTCATGCACAAACGAAATACACTTTCATACTTTCAATAAAGGTCCCACACCAGAACAGATGGCTTCAATATATTTAGGGCCACTTTGCTGCATCAATTTTCATATTTTAAAGATAAATATTCTTCTTAAAATGGTTTCAGAAAAATTCGAACCATTCAGGCATGATACTGTCATATTGATCATTATTGATGGAGGTCATACTATTATTACTTCCAACCACTGATATAGAAGGACAATAACTTTTGTCATTCAAACATTTCAAACATGCCAGTCGTCACAAACTGGAGATCAATTACTTTTCACATATGTATGATTCATTTTCATTTTGTGTGTAATGCGAAACGTCACATGATGCTTTTCTATTCCCCAAACATGTCCCTGACTCTGCTCTCATGTTCTCTCTCTTTTTGTCTTTCTGTCACCTGCAGCATGCCACCCGGGCTTCTACAAGGCATTTGCAGGAAACATCAAGTGTTCAAAGTGCCCGCCGCATAGTTTCAGCTACGGTGAAGGGTCTGCTGTCTGCCGCTGTGAGAAGGGCTTCTACAGAGCCGAAAAAGATCCCCCGACTATGGCTTGCACACGTGAGTATATAACAATGACACAGGCTTTAAAAAAAAAAAGAGTGATGTTATTGTATTTTTTATAAAACATGTGTTTGTTACCTTTCCAAAATCTCTGTGAATATGCGTATCATCATACAGTCTGGAACAGCCACATTTCAGCTCAAATTCCTCCCTCATTCTTTGTCTTTATTAGGCTTAGTTGTTCCTGCTCCTTAATTACGAATGTATGTATAATGTTCTTAAAATACAGAATAAAAATAAATCAGTTCAAAGTCCAACATCAAACCAAATGCATCTTAATTTAATTCCTATGGTGTGTGTCATAATTGGGGGCAAAAGCAGTTAATTTCGGTGCTTTGAGTGTTTCTGTTTTGCTCTATTTTTGATGTTCAATGCTGTTGTCTGTTGTTTAAGATGTTTAGCAATGCTTTACAAGATATGTTGAAAACCACAAGATAACTGTAGTTAGCAAATTGTGGTTTTTGCATGCAATCCTCCTAGATAACTCTAAATGGTGTCTCAGAACTCACCGAAGCCCTGATTCTGTTCATTTCTATAGGCCTTATCTGGTGTGAAGCTGTACATTCGAGTCCCCAGATGAATTACATAGCATTTGTTCTGCTGCCTCGTCTTTGTCGATGATTCACTGACTGTCATTACGACTTCATATTTGCATTAAATTACAGTTTAACCGGACTAATTCTCCTTTAATTAAAAAGCCATTTGGCTGTCAATGAGATAGACGGGGGCCATGTCGAGAGCTCACCAGGGTGGAAGAGTGTATTTGTCTCTAACTGTTAGACAAAGCCAAGTTATTGTGAGGATGCTGTGCGATGCAGTGCCCTGCAGGATGCAGAGTTTGCTGAGGAAATCTTCAGAAAGGCTTTGCTCTTTATATAGTGCTTTCATCTCTATATGTAGACTCAGATGATGTAACCTTGCTTTTGTTTTCGTAATAATCCATACATTTATACCCACATGATACCAATGTATCCACAGTCTCTTTGAGACTGAATGAAATTAAATCAGGATGTGGGAGATCAAAAACAAGAAGTGGATCATTTCGCTCTTCCCCTGAAACTGTTTTTAATGTAAAAAGAGATTAACCCTCAGGACGCCCTATAACAAAATCACACTATTCCTATTCCTATTCCTATGAAGAAAAAAATGTTTTGTTTTTTTATGGTCATTGACTTCAGTCCTCATCATGCATAGCAAATGTGAATTCATTTTCCTAATTTTAACCATTTAAATGCCAGTTTATTTACATAATGCCACTTTTTTTTTTTTACACAAAAAATGAATTATTTTCTATTTTTCATCAGTTTCATCATATGTCAGTGATTAGCAACAATGCAGCTTTTGTGCTATTGCAAAAAATACAAAAAACTCACACTTTTCCCCTTAAGGCCCTTTTAGGTCACTGGATCATATTTAGAAAATATCAATGATAGTCAATGGGGCCAAAAAGGGCTAACCCTAACCCTCTATCTAACCCAACCTTTTTTCAGTGTTGATGCTGAAATTCCAAAATCCCTTAAAAAATGAAAATCTTTGCCAGATATCATCATCTCAGCATAAAAACTGCCAAAATGAGAGTAAAAATACAATGGAGAAGAGGACCTGAGGGTTAAATAGTCACAGAAAAAGCTGTATATCATGGGTCATGAAAGGTTGCCTTGCCATCTTCAGATAATCAAGAAAAATCCTGTCAGTGAATTATAATATAAAACTAGGTTAATTCAACATCTTTCCCAAATTTTGAACAAGATTTTTAGTTCAAAATTTTGGAAATGTTTGGACTAAGAAACAATACATTGTTAGGGGTGTAGAGCAGTTCACCCTATTATCCAGGGTACTGACAGGTATAGAAATAAGCACAACAAGTAGGAAAAGAGAAAAATGTGAACACTCAGACGTGTCAAGGAACTGTCCGTTTCTGCTGCTCGTCATTACATACAGATAAACATATATATGACTCACCCATAACGTTTTCAGAGCCTACAGCATGAACACGACCCATATCGGTGAGTATGTTTACATGCACACTAATATTCCTCTGTTATTCCAAATATGACAATATTCAGAATTTGACAGGTGTATGTAAACTTCATATTCTGTTTGGATATTGTGAAATAGGCCTTTTTCTGAATGGGGAATTTTTTATGCTGATATTATTCTGGTTTTATGAGGATTCTTTGGCAATGTATACAGCGCATTCAGAATATGCGTCACACGGCCCCTGTTAACATTTAGCTGGAGCAGAGACAAAGAACCTCTCTGGTAGAGATGCATGCTCCAAATAGAAATTTCCATATCTGGACACAACAAGAAACACCTACTGTTAAACATCATGAAAGAGGATATCAAAGGGTTGTGTTGGATATGAGTAAATATCAGTAAGCTGGCCTTTTCAAGAAGGTGTTTGAAGGGACGAAAAAACCCTATTTTTAATCGGAGTATGCGCATGTATGCAGCAGTATTAGTTGAATATTCATTTTCGTGAGTCATGTAGGTTAAAAGAGAATTTTGTCTTTTTCAGAATACGGGCAAAAAGGGGAACATTTTGCGCATGTAAACATAGTCTGTGTAAACTTGTCAGCTGAGCTCTTAACAGAATACCTCATTTTCCCCAACTAAATATGAAATACGGCATGTGCCAAATGTGTTTAGCACATTCATGGAAATTTTAAAAAAGACTATGTATGAGCCTATGTATTTCTGCCTGTTCAATACGCTTTGCTGCTTTTTATAATGAACTGTACAGTACAGTGCAGGACATGAAGGTGTTTGTGATGTATTTAGTCTTTTTTTGTTTTTGCAGTGCTCACATGAAGTATAATATATTTGACACCAGCAAACAACTACAGCCCTACTGTAAATGACGCTGGATAATTTAACTGTGCATGACAAACTTTGAACTGTGGGTATCGTTTTACGTAAAATAGTAAAATACAAGAGTTAGTCTTGGTTGTTGAAAAATATCTTCCAGGACATTTTAAGTCTTCAAAGCTTGATACAGGCAAATGCCATGTGTAAAGCTGGTGGGAGTGTGACAACCTTGAAAAGGAAGAGAAGTCTACCATATCTCTTCTTACAAGTTGTGAGCCTTATGTTGTCTCATCGATGTGATGCATTTTAAACAAGGGCTTCTAGGCAAGCCCATGAACCATATCCTTGAAGGAAAAGAAGGAAATGGAGATTAAAGACTGAGGGCCCGAGAAGAAGACAAAGGTAGAGAGCAAGAAAGAGAGGATGTCACATGAGGAGAGATAAAGGTGAAGAGAAAGTGTAAAAGCTGGATGGAGTAGACGCCGAAGTGAGAAAGGAAGGAGGGCGCTGATACCAATCTCCCCCTGGAGGAGAATAGGAGCTGATTGATGGCAGTGGGGTTGCTCTGCAGGAGGGGAGGTGGGTGGATTCTCCTCGATGGAGAGAATAGAGGAGGAGAGATAATGGCCGATAGAGACAGAAAGAGATAAAGGAAGAGAGAATGGACATAAGCTGACAGAAGTGGAGGAGGGGTAGGAGGAGCTTTCCTGTCTGCTGAGATTTTTTGCAAAGGTACGGAGGGAAGAGGGATGGAGGGATGGTGGAGGATAAGGAAACATCCCATTGTCTAGGCAGACAGTGAGCTTGGCAGGATGGGAGTGTTCAAATCCCTCAGGCCTTTTAACTCCACCCTGTTGACAGCTGGCTGCCTGCTATAGCGCAATGCTTTCCCTGACACACAAACACACACATTCATGGAGCACAAAAATTCCTCATAGAAACAAAATGTGAGCGAGGTGAAGTAAGTTGCACAGCAGAGCACTGCATTATGACTTATGGTGTATAGCCATAATGTACTATTGTTCTTGTGTGTGAACCCTTACATTTTTTATTAAATATGTAACAGGTAGTGTTCATATTTCTCTGGAGCATTCGAAATTCTGCCTCTTCCTGTGGTGTGCCTCAAGGATCAATTTTGGGTCCAGTTATTTTTCTCAGTTTGCAGAATGTGCTCTGTCCTCAGTGATATTGGCATCTCTGTTACTTTAAAAACTATTTAAATACTTTTAGAGGTCCAGCGTGTAAGATTTAGGAGGATCTAAATGGAATATGATATTCATGATTATGTTTTTATTAGTGTATAATCATGCAAAAATAGGAATCGTGTTTTTGTTACCTTAAAATGAGTTACAGAGGCAGCTGGTCTGTCATGTTGCACCACCATTTTTCTACAGTAGTTCAGAACAGGCTTCCTCTGCTCCTTTTTCCATTTCATAGAGAAGTGTCTACCAGAGTTAATATCGGCGTAACCAGAAAGTACAACTATACGAAATACCTTTCATCTTAAACAGATTGCACCTGAATTAAATTTTATTCCAACACACTTCTTTAAATGAATAATTAATTGGTGTCAATCGTTGTTCATGTATTCAGAACTGCCAACTCAATTTAGAATATCAGCTAATTTTGACAAGAGTGTTATTACATTTTTTATGGTTAACTTTACAAACTGACAGCACTTGAAGTCGGCATGCCATCTCCAGTCTCTGGTAGCAAAGTCCGAGATTTTGTGTATCCATCATCCAACCACAGGAATAATGAATACAAGGAGAAATGTGGAAGCTTCATTTGAAATTAAGTTTCATTGCAACAAACTCAAGGCACTGATTAAATTTGCAAGAAAACATTATATTCTTTTGTCCCATGTTGTACATCAGACTATTAAGGATCCACCTATGTCAAAGAACAAAATAATTAGCCCCACTTTGCCATTTTTAAACATCTCTGTAAGATATTGACCTTGGGCCAAAGCTTTTCTCTCTAATTAATTAAAAGTCAGCAGCAAACAAGCATGACCACCATGTATTTGTATGAGCCCAGTTCACACCACACTCAACCACTCATTTTAACTAAACACACATCTTTTTTCTTTGAAATAATCCCGGTCTTTGCAGGCCCTCCATCTCCTCCCCGTAACTTGATGTTCAACTTGAACGACACCTGCCTGATGCTGGAGTGGTCGCCTCCCAGTGACACCGGCGGCCGCCGGGACCTCACCTACAACGTCCAGTGCAAACGCTGCGGCCCCGAGCCCGACCACTGCCAGCTTTGTGAGGAGGAGGTCCGTTTCCTGCCGCGACCATTAGGTCTGACCAATGCTACCGTCACTGTCACGGATTTCTCAGCTCACGCCAACTACACCTTCGAGATTGAGTCACTCAATGGCGTTTCAGACATGAGCTCGTTCCCTCGCCAAGTTGCCATCATCACCGTCAGCACTGATCAGGGTGGTGAGTTTTTGCCTTTGTATTTGTTTTGTATATGATGCTTACGTGTGATTGTTTCTTCTTATACTATGAGAACAATCCATCTAGTACCAGTGCAGTATCGAGTGTTCAATGTTATGTTTCAATATCTAATCATATACAGTATTTTAAAAATTACATCTTTTCTGTCAAGAACTTTTATGAAAGGTAGTTTAAATCGATCCACTCAATTTGCATTTATAAGACAGCATGTTTACACAGCACACATTTTAAATGTCATAATATTCACATTAGTCCTAATATGCAAGCAACATTTCTTTGTATATACATGATAGTACTGCGTAATGCAAATATGCAATGTTATATTATTATGCAAGATTTGTTTGCAAAACCCGTTCATTCTTCATAGAAGACACATGAACAGCTGTCTCGAAGCACTGTATTTGACAAGTGATGAATTAGTTCAAATGAATTATAATCAGTAATTTCAATCATTAATAGTTTTAAAGGGGCCGTTAGCCCTGCAGACGTCTGTGCTTTCTGGATGTTTTCAAATTTAAACTCTATAAATAGTCTACATAATCTTTATTGCCAGACTCTGTAGCTGTAGATGCAGCCAGGAGTAAATTCACAATGACATTATGGTAAATGTTATTGTAGTCTTTGTGGTTTTGCATCCTCAGCCATTGCTGTAAATGATGGCAGGAGGCCAAGGAGAGAGTGTCTACATCCCTGCTCAAAAAAACATTTTTATACTGAAAGGCATATATTTCCTCTGGGACATGGTGTGGTGTGTACAACGCTTATGTTTTTAATTTGTGATTTGCAAACACTGTGCTTTCTGCTTTCTTTCTCCTCCCTCCCCTGTCCTCCCTTGACTATTCTCTCTCCCTCCTTTTTCATTTGGTTGTTTGTCCTCCTCCATCTCTCCCCTGTTTCTTGTTTCAAAACATGCTTGTTTTTGTTCTTTTTTTTTTCTTCTTCCTCCCTCTTTCCACCTCTCTATCCATCCTTCTGCTGATATGAGACTCTCAGAAAAACATATTTTCTTAGCCAAACCGCATTAAATGCATTATTCAAGTTCACTGGGGACAACTCTAGCCTTTACAGGTAACTCAGTGTTACACCCAGCCTCTTTATTTCATTAGGATGCCCAGTTTAGCACATAGTCATGGCAGGTCCCCAGGCTGTAGACAAGACCCATTTCATCTCTAATATACCCAGCTGCAGCTATTTAAAATGCTCAGGGGACAGACTGATGCATTTTTCCTCAATCAGCCTAACAAGAACTTGAGTTTGACCAATATTTTAGCCGCCTGTGGTCAATACAACAAAATGTGATACAAATAATGACAGCTCTTTGATTATATGTTCGTATATATAATATAATAATACAGAGTAGCTTACAGCGTATTTGAGTGATTGTGAGTGCATAAGCTTGTTGTGTTTTCTTTTAGTTCAGTACGTACCAGATCTGCACTTCACACGGCAGAAATGAAACTGATAAACAATTTGACCTCCTCCTACCTTCTCTCCTTGTATAATTCCAAGCTAACTGTGAGTGATTGAGATGTAACAGTTAAAACTTAAAATAGTTGTAAAAAAAATCTGAAAAGTGCTGTGAAAATGTTGGAAGTGTAAGCAGTGTGGGCGGTGACAGACATGTTTCACCCAGCAGTGTAAGACATTCACTGTCTGTTACTCTGTTGATTCTGTGGTGCTAAAACAAATTAATTATTACAGTTTGGTTGATGAACTACTTCCATGTTCCACAATTGCTTCTTCCATGTTCTATGATCGCTTCCCTTTTTATTCTTATTTCCACTCTGAGCTGTATTGCAAATATGCATGAGAAGTGTACACGCCAATGTTAAACTTCCATTCACACCTTAACTTCATGCCTCAACCCAATGCAGAAGTATCTGAAAGTGCTTATACTGTACTATAATACAGCCACTAGATGCTGTTCCAAAAAGGACTGGCTCCCATAGACTTGCACTGAACTTCTGTCTAAAAATACAAAGTCAATCATTTTGTTCCAGGAGTCATTTTTGTCTCCCTCTCGTAAGTGTTCTGGTCCATCTTTAAATTATAAGATTTTTTTGATGTGTGCCGTGTCAGGCTTTGATTGACAGGTATGATTGACAGCTCCCTCATCTGCCAAGATTCCAAAGCTTCTGTTTATTTATTTTTATCGACAAACAGCTTGACTGTAGTTATGGTCAATATGTTACACTAACAATGCCATCAAATGGTTTTGTTACACAAATGTTTAATTAAATTTCCCATTTTACCATGTCAATAAGCGAGCATGTATCATTAGCTCACTCATCACTCCTCGCTGTCCCCCTTTTGTTTAATATAGCAACTTCTGACTCCAAAAAGCTAATATAGCAACAGCAAACTCCTGGCTTCAGAACAGTAACTAAAAAAACTGCGTAACAGTAACTCTGTCCACTTACAGTCTATGAACAGAACACTTTCACAGGCTTGTGTGAGTGTTCTGTTTAATCTTATAAGTTTAATCTTATATATTTTGTCTATGGATGGTATGCAAACACCGTAACATCGGTCAACTCTTTGACACTGGCAATGGGATCAGGACACTACAGTAGTATTCAAGCATAACTGACATCCAGAAGTTCAGGCAATGATAGATAATCCTGCAAATATTCCAAAGAAAAGCAAAACTTGTGCACTGTAGTAATCAGTTTTTAACAGCTGCAGCAATATGCATACATACAAATATGTTTCCACACATGCTTCCTCAGACACAACCGCCTTAAAACTCTCTGTGATGGGCTTGTTTGGAAAGGTGCACAGAGAAAAAGACCATTAGCATAGCGTTGCCATCAGCAGAAATGAGACAGCCATGTGGATTCCTATGTGTTGTGAGGAATGTTAAGAGTCTCCTGTAATAATGTGCGCTTTAGAGCTATAGATAAATTAGAGTTGGTCATTAAAATGCAGATGGCCTTTTTGGTAAATGCTTTGTGCCAGTGAGGTTAGTGTATGATTTCTTGTGCCTATGTTGGGCAGTTTTACTTACTCTAACACACACATACACACACAAGCATTCTATACTGTACACATGTATCAGTGGTGTAGAGAAGCTATATACTTGTGATAATGTCCTGTCAGGCGTAACCTTTTCAGTATTTTGTGATTCATACAGAGAAGCTCATCTGATGTATACACAAGCGTCAGTCTGTACACACACACACACACACACACACACACACACATTGAGACTGAGACTGAGACTAGGAGAATTGTAAAGCGTAAGGATTAACAACAAGAGAGTGTCTTGGCCTGCAGTAAATCCCCTTATATTTGGAGAAAGAGAAAAAGAGTCAGGGGAAATTACAAGTGCAATTGTGTTTCCTAAAGTCTTCTCCAAGAATGTGACACTGCTGCTGTGATCTGGCTGCCTTATTCATTTGCAGTCAGCGTTAGAATAAAACTTAAAGGCGTTATTTGTAGTATTGATATTCAAAAATTAATCCAACTACTCACAGCAGGGGGAAGTCATGTATCAGAACACTCCCACAGTGACCAGAACCACCAACGAATTAACACTACGTCTGTCCACAGACTGTATCACTCACTGAATAAAGTTTGAAGCTTATTGTTTACACACATCTGTATTATGGTATCAAGTTTTCTCCTTCAAACAAAAGCTCAGACAGTCGGTCAAAATACCACTGTGTCTTATAATCTTCACATGCTGTGTCGACCGATAGTTTACATTGTCGCTCTGTTAGTTTAGCTCTGTTTTTAGACTGAAAACAGCCACAGTAAAAGCACAAATCACCTCCATTTTCTGTACAGTTTGTGTTGCCAATAGCTGCACTAAAGATCCGTATTGAATTGTCCAAACAAGGTCAGAACCATTACAGTTTAGTCCGAACCGTTTGTCAACAAACAGCAGCAAACATAAAAACACAACATAGTAACTTTATACCTTCATAAGCTCCATAATCAAACTCACCAGTGGAAAAGAAACGCTGCAATTTCAGCATCAAACTTTAGAGCTGTGTCCACTCTAATTATATTTTAGGTCATTTTTTAGACGGTGGCAGGAACAGACTGTTGACAGGCTGTTGTAATTATTGCACTGTTGAAAGAAATTGGTGTTTACTGTGGATAATCTCTGTTTCTTCCAATATACCTAAAACACACTCAAGCACACAAGTATTATATGTATTCCTAAACACCAGACAAGTTAGTTTCCCACATGTTGCCTTGCTCAAGAGAAACCTGTGCACCTTCACAAACTACGGGACCGGGTCAAGAGGAAGTGACAGCTGGATGAGGATGCGGGGGGTTAAGAGAGGAGAAGTGAAATGAAATAAGGGAGTAAATGAGGGAGTAAGCCTGAGAAGTAAACAGAAAGAAAGAAAGAAAGAGACTAAGGGGGGAAAAATGAAAGGGGTGCGAGTGTGCAGCGTGGGACAGAGACAGATGAAGTGACAAAGAAAAAAGAGAGGGCGAATGAAGATAGAAAATGAGGAGTGGAGTATGAGAAGATGATTGAGTGAGGAGGGGATCGAAAGAGCAAAGAAAGGTGGCAGAATGAAAAACAGGGTAAATTAGCTGAGAAGAAGAAGAGAGTACAGGGGAAAAGATGCACACAGAAACATCTTCACGCTTGTGTTTGTGCACGGTAAAAACCTCAGCTTAAATCAATTAATTTCAACAACTTTATTTTCTGTGCTGACAGGAGTCCATCAATTAATTTTTAAACAATTACTTTGCACATGTTCATTATTTATTCTGATAAAAGTGTTGCGCTTACGCGACTGAAGTAAGCTGAGTTGACCAAAAAAGTTAACAAATCCAAATTATATTTCTGACTCGTGTTTGGATATAGGATGAATGTGATGGTTCGCATGGATGAAATTTAAGTGTCAACAGTTTTCCCTGCTGCGTTAAGAGTGAAACTGTAACGTAAGACATACAGTATTTGGATTACCACTGTGAATGAGGTGAATACAGGAGGTGGGAGGCTCATTCCATAGAGGAAATTAAAGAAAATGACACAGCACATGACGCAAAGGAGACACACAAAGAAGTGACATTTATAAGCTGCACTGAATTCTGACCATAATTCACAACAGTGTGCGGTCAAACCTGGGCAGTAGATAAATGTATTCTATACGGTGGACAGCCTATTGGTTTTAATATCAGCAATACAGAGGAAACATTGCACGCTGTCTGTGTCAGCTACAAGAAGCAAGAAAAACACATGGAAATTTGAAATTTCACTGAGCTGAAGATTTCATGTAGGTTTTTTGGCACGAAGCCTTATGACTTTATGTGAAAGTAAAACCTCTGCTTGACTTCTTGTTGAGCCTCCTGGTGATTTGGAAACGTTATGTCAGTGTTCCTTCCAATAATGATCTCAGGACCTGGAACAAGGCAGGTGAAAATGTGGCAGTTGATCTGTCCTGAAAACCCCTTCCTCTGTCATTCCAAATGAATTAACACAAGTGGAGAAACATCTCTCTCTTCTGTCACCTGTTCTTGGCAGCGCCTCCTCCATGTGTAACTTTATTTTATTAGCAGTAAAATAAACAACCGCAAACCCTAGTAAATCACGCTGCGCAACTCATTTAAATGAGTCCTCCCCAAAATTATGCTAGTAACTGTGTCCATACCTTTCCAGCACTAACATTGCGCCTCTTTAGTAAACCTCAACAGTATTTTTGAAATGTCAAATGAGGGTTTGCGCCAACGCAAAACGTTAGTAAATCTCGCCCAAAGTCTCCAGACCAAGGTTTGCAGACAGATATTTCACCCAAACTTTCCCCTTCTGACTGTTTTCCCAAGTACTTACGTATTATTAGGCTTTAGGTATATTTACCAGAGGTGGAAAAAGTCCATACATTACTTACTCAAGTAAAAGTACAACACTAGAAGCTCTGAAATATACTCAAACAGTAATAGTAGAAAGTATTTCCACATTTCTGCTGGCTGTTCCTTTGCTGAACTTGTCCATGTCGGTATTAGTTCTCTGACATCTCATTAAATAGACGACACCTTTTCTCCAGGTCAGTTCTCTCTCTTTCTCTTCTCTGTCTTGTTACATCGGTACATATGTCATGCATTATATGCACTGTTCTATACACCAAGGGATCGTCTTTTTCTTTGTGTTATTGGTCCATCCATGTAGGTCAGTCTTGATGTTGTGAAGCTGTGCAATGATGCGCAATAAAAAATAATCAATGATCCCCCTCCAACCATTAAAAACAAAGCAACAAGTCTTGTCTTAAAGTGTAAGGAGTAAAAGTAAAAAGTCATCAGAAAAATAAGTATTCACATAAAGTACAGATACCTGAAAGTAAAGTATTTGTACTTTATTTCCCACCTCTGACATTTACAGTATTGACCAAATATTGAAAAAACGCACACTCACTCTATCCCCTAATTTGTAGTAGTGTAGTATTTAAGCTTTGTACACCGGAAGTGCATTCAGAACTGGATTCATCAATGTCCTGTATTGAGCAATCTCTTCTCTCACAAGCTCGTTCCAACAAATGTTTCCTGCGTAATATATCCAGAGAGTGTTGTAAGTTTTCCTCAGTCTTCAGTGTCTCTCTACACCTGCTCACAGAAAAATAGCTATCGGTGCTATCATTTTTAGAATTTGTTTTCACTATTTATTTGTGTCTGTGCATGCATGTTATTAGACTTAACTGCTTTGAAATCACTGTGCATTATACAGCGTACAGACGGAGGAGATTTCATAAGTAATTGGAAGGATTTCAAAATTCAGACCGGGAAATAAGTTGCGAGAGGGGGTGGACAGGTGTAAGACTGCGGAAAGAGGCAAAGGAGGAGGAGGAAGAGGAGGAGAAGGAGGAAATGGCCTAGAAACAGGAGAGTTGCTTTAATCACAGGAAGCAGCTGGGTAATTGTGTATGTCACTAAAAGCAATCAGAGACAGATCGGGCTCTCAATTGGTGCGACGCATCTGAACATTCTTGCAACAACTTGAGAGACTAATCAGACAGCCTTTTGTAGATGAAAAGCCTGTGTGTAAAACTAACAATTTTGGATCTGCATGTTGACATGGAATAACATGGAAGGAGCTGGCTGGAGGAGAGCTGCTCATTGACTTGGCATTGACATGAAGTGTCCTGATCATTTTTATTCTTTTCACTCACCTGAAGGCAAATTCAGAAAATTTGTATCCACAAAGATAAGCCACCCTCTGAAATCTATGCAATGACATGTCTTTGTCTGCATGTAAATCCACTACATCATGCATGGCTTCTGGGTTAATTGTATGTCATATTGACTCCATAAAATAGACTGTGATTATCATACAGCAAATCAATGTCCAGGACCATTCTGCCAAACACCTTACTCCATTACTTCTCACTGCAGGACTTATTTAAGAGAACTTTCCTAATCTTGAAGTGAAACTAGTCTTCTGTCTTCTCACTTTCTCTTGATGAATATGTAATTTTCCTGATTGCCATGGCTTAACCATCATCTCTCATCTACCTTTTTTAGGAAACAGTGCTAACTATACCGAATCTAAATGGATTTCAGAATGTGCTTCCTTTGCAAGCAGGCTATGCACACAGAGAGTTTAAAGTTAATGGTGTACAGAATTGGGTGTAATAATGAAAGTTTTAATGAAAAATAATTATGATCCTATTAAACTTGAAGATTCTCAGGGATGTTGCTCATTAGAGTATATTTTATTTTTATATTTAATGAGAAGTCTTATTTTCCCTGGCGAGTCAGTCACAATCACAAGCGCTATTTACTTGGCATTTGCCAGATGGATGGATGGATGAATGGATGGATGGATGAATCGCTGGCTGGATGGATGAATGGATGGTTGAATCGCTGACTGGATGGATGAATAGATGGTTGAATCGCTGACTGGA
>JAPQRN010000015.1:21542730-21568127 GCA_037367275.1 Coranthus polyacanthus
ACACACACACACACACACTTTTTATGCCTCCTGTGAAGGGAGATACAGAGGGGAACAATAGAATGGGATAAATTTATTCGACAGCTCTGTGCCTCTACAGTGATTTATCAGAGTATTTATCCTCATGATGTGCCTTTACTTTTTCTCTTTTTCTCTCTTCTTCTTCCTTGTCTTTTTTTTCCTTAAGGCCACGTGTATGGTTGAATCCCATGCATTATGTCATTCTAACAATACATGCTATGATATTTTAAAGCTGAGGGATTGATTTACTGCAATAAGACTGAAGTTTAGTTTCCTTATCTCGTTTTATTTATAATCTTTGGCTTTTATCCATAGTGCATTTGGAGATATGTTATCCTGTTTCCTCTATAATCATTTCTGTAAAATGTCATGTTTATCAAATGTATGTTTCTTATCTTCACCATGTGGTTGGTCTTTTTGACTTGTTAAAAGATTACAGCAGCATTTCACATATTTTGTATTGCATTCTGATAATCTAATGCAGCTTTTGTTATCATAGACCAGTCATCATAATGTCAACACTGCATTATAGATTATCATGAGTGCAAAATGAAAACTTGACATTTCTGAAATTCTATTAAATGCATTTTTTCTACAGGACAATAAAATAATTAGTGTGTAATATTACCTACAATAAAAATGTAAAGTTCATGTGCCATTGTGAGAGCCGATTTTCATTTGGTTTGTGGATGTGAACAAGAAATGTAGAATTGTAATATTACTTTTTAAGTGATAATATCCTCATTAATTTACATCAGTACTGGTTTTGAGAATAGCATATACTTTATTGCACAAACATGTCATCCACAGACTACAATATGGGCCTGTGATACGTAGCTTATGATGATCAGTGAAGTGAAGAGCAGGATGAAAGTGTCAAAATACTCTATTAAAGTATTATCTGAGGGAACATAGGTGTATTAACACTTCACAGTGTGAAAGACCTTGGCACAAAAAAAACAAAACAAAGTGAAGTCAAAGTGTGATTTTCACAAGGTTAGAGTTCTTCTCAAAACTTCTATCCTTGTTAAACTGATCTAATATGTATTATGCAGGGGGTTTGATACAAAAACATGAAACTAAGTAAGCTGTGATGAGAAGGTGTTGGGAAAGTAAGTAAGTAAAGGTTCACTGTCAAGCTGCTTCCGCATCCTCTCTTCAAAGGAATTCGCTTTAATTAACTTAAATGCGTGTCAAGTTTTTAACTCATCTCAGTTCAGGAAAAAAAAAACTGTTAAAGAATAAACCACTCCAATGAGCAATAATGATTGTCAATACACTTAAATAGAATATTAAGGACATCCAATCATTGCCTATTTGTTGATTTTAAAAATCCATCTAAGTCTGTCTAGAGTAATGACCCGAGTCTCTTGTGAAAAGTAGATCTTTTCTATCTTGATGCTACCATACAGAATGCTACAACATAAAAGATCCACCTGCTGTGAAATGTTCACCTCTTCAGTACAGCTACACTAAGCTATGATATCAGTGTTATGGTTTGTGGTTTTTGTTCACCTGAGCCCAGACCCAGAGGAGACTGATCCCATCACACACACACACACACACAAACAGCGCCTCACATGAACATCACCACAGACCTCATCACTTCATCCTCAAACTCATTCTTCTCTCTCCAACCCTGTTGATGAATACCGTGCATATGAGAGAAGGATTTGGCTGTATTTCAGGATATTGTGCTACTAAAGTGTGCTATAATTTATAAAGAACAGTAGAAAACAGAAGGGTTTTTCTACTGTAGATCAGTTTTCTGTGTAAAGTGAGTTAAACACTCGTTTGATCCATCTGTTCCTGTTACATTTTAAAATGTGATATCTCAGGAATGGCTTCAAGGAATGTCTTCAAATTTGGCACGAGTGTTCATTTGAAGTCGAGGATGAGCTGGAACGATTTTGGTGGACAAGGTCAAGGCCACTGTCACCTCACAAAACACATGTTTGGCTATAACCCAAGAATTCATACACCAATCAAGAAGAAACCTGCACACAAATATGTAACATTTATACATATCTCTAAGTTCCGAGGTAAACTCTATTAAAAGGAATGTCTTGCACACCTTGAGGGAGTTCTTTCAGCCAAAGATGAACCAGTTACATTTTGGTGGTCAAAGGTCAAGGTCAAGGACACATTTTTCCATAGTATCTATTAATAGTATTATCAGTATCACTGATACTACGATTGCATATGTCACTGACAATAATTTGTTAGCACATAAAATGTTGCATTTAGTTGCTCATGAGCCTCCACAGCCTGAAATGCTGTCATTACTGCTGTCATTACAGTCACTCTGCTCGCTGAAGCTTCTGTCATATTTATTGAGCAGATGAGAAGGTCTCAGAGGTAAATATGCGTCTTATAAAGTGGAGCAACTTTAAGCTCACCTATCACTTTGAGTGCTTTGGGAGAACAGTGGGTCATCTCGGCTGTGTGTGTGTGTTTTTACACTGTGTGCATAATGCTGTGTGTTCTCTCATCTGGCACTTCAGACTTTTAATAGAGTGAAGTCCTCAAGGAGAGTTAAGAGGAACACATGCATTCACACAATGGCCTCTTCTTCATCTCTCCTCCAGACACATTATTAATCTTTACATACTGTTGAAACTGGTCTGTCCATGAACCTATCAATTTAAGACTGAACCAAGCTCCTTGTGTGTGACTGTGTGTGGGTGGGTGGGTGGTTTGCTGGTTGTGTTTTTAACACACCATGGTTTCCAGGGATCAAACAGGGATGCCGTGTAAATCTTAAGTGACTTGAAGCTTCAGGGTGCGATAGTTTTTTGGCATCACTCTGCAAAAATTCCATAATTACCTTTCAGTATTTTGTCATTCAAAAGCTTTGAGAAGAAACAAGACCTCTGCTCCTCTTTTTGGCTCTGTTTACAAGCTCTAGAACATCTACCGCGTGATGGAAGGTTTTGGCTAATCAATTCAATACGATTCAATTTTATTTATGTAGTACCATATTCATAATACATGTCACAGGTGTTTTTAAATAGGTGATGGGAATAAATATGTGATTGATGTACATATTCTCCAACTCATCACATACTGAACTTGTTATGGCACTGGTAAAATTATGCCGACCTCGACCAGGTCGAGGTCGGCATAATTTTTCGAAGCACAGGGTAGGTGTCATTTTTTTTTAAGAAATATGTCTACACAATGCCATGGTTGTGGTTTAGGTCAATGTGGTTAGGATTAGAAAAAAGTTTGGGTTTAGGGTTAGGAAAAACAGGGTCAGGGGAACAGCTAAAATAACTCCGTTGTGTGCGCCCTACAAAGGATTTTGATACTTAACTACATCACTTGGCCCATGTCGTCAACTTCCGACATCTAAGGACTTACACTGACTTGTCAGGTACCCTGAAAATTGACACCAAGGGCTCATGACCAAGAATGTGACGACTGGGGAGTGAGAACGGGCTCAATCAACAGCTTTAATTTCGACTGCTGTTAAGATACCATTAAACGTGAGTCTAACTATGAAATTTTGTCTTCACTTTTCCACAGCAGCATATCATCTATCTTTATGTGTAGTCTTTGGATTTGTACATAGAGGAGAGAGCTGCAGAAGTAAGGTGTGTATATTTCCAATTCCAGATTTCTGCCTCCTGCAACTTTAAATTGTAAGCACAGACTGTATATATTAGTGGACAGAGGAACTGCCGTTTTGAAGCCAGTAGTTTGCAATTTGGCCGTCGCCATGTTGGCTTTTTGGACCCGGAAGGAGCGAAACTACAGGAGCCCGAGGGGTCAGAGATGAGCTAATGCTAAGTGCTAGCTGAACGGTGTCATTTTACAGTCTTGTTAATGGAACCTATGAACCACAACTACAGTGGAGCTGTGTGTCAGGAAAAAAATGTGTTTTATTAAATAAACTGAAACTCGCTAAGCGGACGAGCCGTCATACAGATCTGTCCATCAAAGCCTGACACGGCAGACATCAAAGCTTTCCATTAGACCTGAGATCTGAAGAAGATGGACCAGATCACTTATTAGACGGTCCAAATAGAACAGATGACACCAGAATGAGTACTGGAAAAAAATTACTGACTTTGTAGTTTAAGTTCTGGAGCCAGCCCCAGTAACTCAAACTGAACTCTTTACCTTTTACATGTATTGCTTTGGCTTCCAAAAATATTGTTTGGAATATGCACATTGACTCTGTTTATGATGAAGAAATATAGACAAGGCAAGGCAAGTTCATTTATATATCATATTCAAAGGCAATTCAGCATGCTTTACATAAATAGAAGGAGCATTCAGAGGAAAATAAAAACAGTGCTTAAACAATAAAAGATCAGAATATTAAAAATATAATTAAAATCAAGTACAGAGTACATAAAATCATAATAGAAGAGAAAAAAAACAATTAAAACATGTATATTAAAAATGAATATACAGTACTCCAACATAACAATACATAGCAGTACATAGCAATAGAATGAATTAATTATGATCATAATAAAATAATGAGAATGAATTAAGTGCAATAAGAATGAATTAATGGATTAGTGGATGAGCTTCTCTTGGTGTTTTTGGGACACAAGACTCTTATTTCGGTTTATATTTTTCAAAGTGGAAAGCTGTAAAGCTATAAAGCTTTAGTACACTGTACAAATATACTGTAAATCATAGAAATGCAGGTACTTGACTTTGGACCCAGAGCACTCAGGCTTGATTAATTATCTCCCTCAAAGTGATAATGAATCTGGTCTGTCATGGTGTCATTATCACAAAATGCAGCACGGCACCAAACAGACTTTGTACTCATCATTCCCAACATAATATTTAATGGCAAGAAGGTTATTGTTTTGTGCATTAAGGATGAAGATCTAAGTTGCAGTGGCCTTTTGGAATCATTATTAAACTACAAAACAGTGGATTAAAAATTCTGGCAGCACCATTGTAGTAAAAAAAAACTCCTGGCTGGAATAGGTAACATGTTACATCTTCCCCAAATGTTTTAATAAATCAATTGGGTAATGAAATACAAGTGGCCTGGTAACTTGTCAACTTTTCATAAAAGCTTATGGAGGTAAACTAGCAGTTTTGTCTGCGCCAGTTGAATAATGCTGTATTCGAAAAAAATTAGCATGATTGAGTGCGCTTGTCAGGCGAGACCGCTCTATGTATTAAGGGACCAGAGTGCTGTGTTTGCAATTGTGCAAACTGCACACAACACACAAACACACACATGCACATGCATAACAAACGCACAACAGAATGAGGGCTGTGTGAAAAAGCCTGCACCTGTAATGGAGTGATAATGCTGAGTAAGACAGACACGCTCACATTTACACACACGCGCACACGCCGGCATATAACGACTGTAGCTCCATCAAACTGGCGTGGGCTGTAGAGTAGTGACCTAAATGGTTTGGGATTGCAGCATCATTGGTGATTACCATTGAAAGCCTGGTGATATATAGCACCTATAAACAGCCTATAGGGGAACAAATTCACAGCGGAGCAGCGCTATGTGAAGGTGTGAGGAGCCATCCTAGCACACCAGGTATACAAAATAGCATCAATTATTAAAATAAAAACTGTTTTACTTGAGTAATTATGTCATCATATGCTGCAAGAACAAAAATATTAGATTGATTTGTCCGTCATTTTCCCGTCACGTCCTGTTTGTTAGTATTATAGTCTGTTTGACTCTGTTCCTTGTCAAAACTATTTTTCTACATTTTGGTCCGTATGGATAAATTTGGCCTCTGTGGACAGTCTTCACACTTTGAAAACCTGCATATTAAAGAGCTGTGTGGCTGAGTTCCACCAGTCTGTACATATAAATTATTGATATTATCATATCAAGTTTTTTTTTTTTCTTTCTCTGACACCTGTTGGGTTCTGTAAACCTCATAGGAAAACATGTATTTTATTGGAAGTGAGAAGAGCCGGAGATGGACGCAAATCCATCAAAATGTCTCCCGATGCAATTTATAATGTATCAAAAAAAAACACTAAATACTGATATTAGAAAATGTATTTAATCAAAATAGAAATAAATTATTTGGAAATTACAAATACATTGAAAATACACTGTAAACAAACTGAAAGCAACAATTTATAGAAACTTGACAAACACCAAAGACGGATTAATAATAACTACATAGGTAATAATAACTAGAATGGTTCACTATAATGTGGAGATACCATAATACACCAGCAACAAGCTTTAAGAAACTTAAGAGCAGCAGATGTTGAGAGAGATATTCTAATAAAAGTGGAAATTAGAAATACAGACATGTTTCTCTCTGGAGTTGAAGTACATAAAGTTACATTATTTGAAAATTGAAAGTATATAACATATAGTTACTTATATGGCGAAGTATGAGTTGTTCTTTGAAAGAAATTACATGTTAAATTATGTATCTTAAATTAAAAATCTTAAATACAAATTCCAGCCCTTAATTCTGCCCTGTAGTGTGTAGGTTTGTATGTACGTATTGTTATCATGTAGGTCTGTTTTTCTTATTTGTGGCACTAATTAGGGCTGCAAAAGCTGCAATTTAAAGGTCTGGATTTAGGAGGATTTAAGGTGATCTAATTGCAGAAATGGGGAAAAAATATATCCACACAATCTCTGTTGTATTGTGATAATAATTGATAATAAATGACTGGTTTCAACGTATCACAAAGCGTAATATTGCCAGCAATGATCATTATATGATTTTTTCTCCAAATCGTGCAACATTAATAATGTAAATACATCTTTCTCTTTTCTTTTTCTTCTTTTTTTATTTGTTAGTTGAGAGTAAAGTGAGTAAAGATATTGTTCTTGGGACGCCCAAATGGCAGCAGCGATCGGCCCCACACACCACAGCACCAATGCTTGATGTTGCTGAGGTTGGGTCCAGTGTATTTAACACAAAATCAATTCTGGTAATAGCGGCAGTTTGCGTAGGACAAGCAGAATGCAGCCCAGAGGTATTTTGATGAATTTCCCATGGCAGAACATAGAGACAGTGATGCTTGCTCATTTTTCTTGGAAACATGCATATTGACTCTCGCACTTTTAACACACTAAAGTCTGAGGTTTTTCTGAGTCTCACGGAGAAAAGACATCCATCACTTCCTGCAGGTGTGTGTTTGTGCATGCCTGTGTGTCGACATTAACCGGCCGCACCTTTAAGCTATTCACCACGTTGTGCATGTGTGTGTGTGTCACTAAAAGTATACAACAATACTACAGATGGGTGACACACACAACTCGGACACACATGCTTCGCTGGCAGTAAATCCCCACAGACTACACAGTCCTGCTAGCAGAAGGTTTTTCTGTCACAGCGTCCTTGAGTAAGGCAGTGAACCCTTGTCTGGTCACTCATCATAAGTCAGATAAGACCCTCCGCAACCTGAATAAAATATGTGAATGTTCCAGTAAAGGGCTGCAGAGGGCCTTCACATAATAAAGAGAAGGTAGTGAGTTTTTTTTTTTTAACTGTTGCCAAGCAATTTTCATCTGTATGAACAGCACCTGCAATTTGATTTTCTGTTTCATTGAGCCTGTTTTTATTGAGTATTTAATTACAGCATTAAAAATATTTTCCAAACCATGTCAACTGGGATGAGGATTAAGTAACAGAAGTTGCTACCATAGGCAGTTCATGTCGTGGGCCTTCATAATATATGGTATTTAAAGCAACATTTTTGTCCTCTTCTTCTTTAGGTCTCTTTGGAGGGTCTTTAAGAGGGAGCGCTTTCAATATATTTTCAAACCAGCCCTCAAAAGTTTGACTGAAAATAAGAATCACTGTACAACATGAAACATGTCCAAGCCAGCTGTCTTGAAATGTCTTCAGGGTTTTGTCTACCAATAGCCAAGGGACAGAGGAATGTGTTGAGGGGATTGATGGGAAGAAAAAACAGACAGTATAGAGACAGGAAGAGTAAAGGACAATGTGTGAATGACAGTTCTATGTGATCAGACCCCAGAAAAAAAAAAAACGTTTTCGAGACAGAGGAGATGGATTATAGAAGAACTTATATGCTGTATATATAAGTTGCAAATAACAGAACCGCTCTTTTGGAAGTTCCTCTCTTTAACATCAGTTTTTTTTCTCCACAAACCTGGTGACCATTTGTTTTGTCAGTTAAATGCACAACAGAAAGTCATGCTTGGCACTAAAGCCCGACCGATCCTGGATTTTTGGGGTCGACACTGAATGTGTCCTAAATTTTAACTATAAACTTTATTATTCAAAAATGATTCTGACAACAGTTTACTTAACAGTGAACCTGTCTTATAAATAACTATTAAAAGAAACGACGCATGTTTTCTGCATTATATGTTCTGTAAAAAATGTTGTCACATTGGCCAATATAGAAAAGTTGATACGCTGATACGTCTGTGACAGAAAGAAAAACATTGGCCAACGGATACATGTATGTTGGTCAGGCTGTAGTAGGCACACAACATAAAGTCAGATTTTCCATCATGTCTATTTAATTTGTGCCCATTCTTGTGTGTAAGATGTAGTGAGACAATGATCTTCATGGAGCTGGGAGGTGTACAGACTTAATAAAGAAATAATAGCAATAAAAATGATTATCTGCTGTTTAAGAAAAGTACCGTATCAACTAACCCTAAGCATGAGCTAGAATGAGTAAGCAGAACAAAGAGGCTTCTTCGCTAAACACACACACACACACACACAGTCAAACACTTTCTCTGTCTTGTGTTTTATTATTTTTTGTGACTTTACATTTGCCACTGCAACAAGCCAGCCTTCCCAAGGGGAATCATTAAAGTTTCATCTTATTAGAAGACACTTTTGGAGGAGGGTGTAATGGAAAGATTGGGCGGTATAGATGGTTTAGGAATAAATACAATTGGAAAATGTCAGGTAGAGAGATATAGACAAAAACAGTGGGAACATAAGAGAGAGAGACAGTGATTTGGATTCAGTGGTGCATAGCGGCTACCAGTCCATGTTGTCATTGACAGGAAGTGAAGGGTACATGCCTTCCTCAAACCTGCTTATCCTGCTGACCTCATGGGGGGGGGGTAATGTGTGTATGTATGTATGTGTTACAATGGGAGACAGACACACACACATACTCAGAGAGAGAGAGAGAGAGAGAGCTTAAGGCTTCAGTCTATCCCTGCAGACTGGGAATGAAAGATGCTCCCAGTGGTTTGGTTTCACCCCAGTGAACTCACACACTGAGCTTAAAGGCAAAGCTTTGGGACCAGAGATGTGTGTATGTGGACAAGTATTACTTACATTATGGGCACATAAATCGGTTTAGACTGTCACATATGGGGACATGTGTTCAAACACAGATGTAGAATTATGGACTTAAGTCCATAATTAGAGTCAGGAGTCAGATTAAAGTCAGGTTAGAATATTATAGGTTTAGGTATGTAGTGGTTATGACTAAGGTTAATGTACAGTAAGTCAAGGCAGTGTCCCCTAAACAGATGAAGACGCCATTGTGTTTGTGTGTAAGAGAGGATTCAAGCTACAACATGCTCATAAGGAAAGTACATGAAGTCTATTTCATTATATCTCTATTTCTTGCGTATCCAGACCTACCTCCACACTTCATTTTTGCACTGTACTGCAGAAAGGGCTGGCAGAACCCATTATCACCGTGGAACAGAGGAAAAAAACTCCCTGGCTAGTTTGCATTTCTTTAAACCAATCACAACCGTCTTGAGATGCTCTAAGCCCAGGATGTAGTGATGGTACCTTTGCCAAGAGTTTTTGGTGGAACATTTGCACATGGGGAGGTGAGCCCTGGCATGAAAATGATTATTGCACGGGCCAAATATTTTTGTCGTAGTCTTGCATATCCAGACATATCTCCACACTTCATTTCTGCACTGTGCCAGCGCTAGAGAAAGGTCTGGTTCAACCCATTATGACTTTGGAATAGAGCGAAAAAAAACCCTCTATTCCAAAAAAAAATCATAACCACTACATTTCTTTAAACCAATCACAATTGTATTGAGCAGCTCGAAGCCCAGGATGTAGTGACGGTTAGGGGACCTTGTTTTGATGAAACATTTGCACATGAGGACATGCCAAAATGTTCTGTGTGAAGTTGCTAGCTCTGGATTTGTTGTTGTTTCACATATCGAGTTGACTTTAAAATTGGTAACATGCAGATAGTGGAAGAGGAGGAGAACATCAGCTCAATGGCTTATCCCAACAGATCGCCTCCTGTGAGTGCAAACAATTTCATGTGACTTTATGTGCGTTTACGTGTGCATGAGTGCATATGCTTCAGTAGAAGAAAAGAAGAATTCACTGTAAAAATACAGGCAGTTATTAAGCTATTTTTAAGCGTAATTTTACTTTAAATACTACCAGACATATCTTTAATGTTGATAGGCACCTAAGAAAATGTACAATCCAGTAGTGATAGAAGTCTTGTTTGTCCTTATCCGATTTCACAAAAGTAGGACAAGGACATAGTAAATAGGACATAGGTTACAGGCTGGTGCAACATTCAGAACAGTGCAGAACATAAGATCCATGCAGGAATCAGGACTTAAAGTGCATAATGTGGAAGACAGAATATTGAATATATGACACATCTGTGTCAAAGACTTAGGGACAACATAACTAAAAGATTATGGGGGACCTGTTGTGAGAATAAGGAAATAAATGTGGATTCAGTTTCTGTGCTTTTATGTATGAGTTATTGTATTTTTCAAGAAGAGCACCTGTGTGTATTAACTAATTACATTTTCTCTTTTCATATCGTTATCCATGCTAGAAGGCAAACTGAACCTTCACTGTTACCTATGAGTATTTGGGGATTTCACTTTTCCTTCCTGGATGTTTAAATATGAGAGTTAAAGCACAGCTTATTGATCTGGGAGTTTGAGCTGCGGTGTGTGTAGATTTACTGACTTATATTGTATCTCATGCAGTCCTCTGGGGCCTTGGTGAGGTGTTGCAGGCATAAGATGCAGCATTGCATCATATTCTAAAATATACTGATGTACATGTTATCTTTGTTGCACATAAATATAGTTAAGAACGTCAGACCTACACAACGAATAATAGTTCATCTCAGATACAGGGACTTGAGCTGACTGAATGATTCTCTTTCCTTTTTGTTGTTCAATCATTGCTTTCCCCGCCACACACACACACATATAGAGATACAAGCACACACACATTAATCTACTTTTGTGGAGTGTATGAAAGAGATGATATGAACTCAAGAAGTGTGATATAGAAAAAGGAAGGCGAAAGCCTGCGTTTGAGTGTCCATGTGTGTGCCTGAGTGTGTGCATCAGTATGACAGCTTTCCAAGCAGCACTTCTTGCCCAGCTGATTCTCTCCCATCTGAGATCCTGAGTGAGGATTATAAAACCAATCAGCAGACGGTGATTGCTGCAGCCAGCCTGTGATTGGATCACAACCCAGCGTCTACCATGGACTCCGCAAAGAGAAAGAAAGGGAGAAGAGATGCAGGGAATGAAAGAGATGAGAAAAGACATAAAGAGAGTTGTCAAAAGGAGACACAGTGGGAGGCAGGGAAAGAGAGGAGGTGAGAGAGCATGAACATACGATCAAGATCTTCAGTCTTTTCCATCAGCCTTTGCTCTCCAAGTCATATTGCACCAGCAGATTTACTTTGCTGTGTCGTTGCGTATCTTCTACGTCTGTATACAGGCGACATTCAGTCTCATTACTCTCAGCCACATCTGCTTCTTTGACTACTTTGAAATATTTACCTCATGATTTTTGCAACAACAAAAAAAAGGAAGAGTAGTTATCTACCCTGCTATCCTGTCTTGAAAAAAATGTGTGGACTGCTCTGACATTATGGATGTCTTTGTGGACTTTATTACACGTCTGTTACCAGATACAACACGCCTACATAGACCAAGAAAATATTTTTGGCATGAACACCCTCTAATGTATGCAGGAAGACGTTACCATTAGTGGCGGGGCTGACACTGCGCTGCTATGCTGTTCCTGTTGGATGAAAACTACTTGTTCTATGCCCACATGACATTGCAGATGTAGCAGCACTTTTGACTATACTGAGGTGATGTCCTTGTAAAGCAAGTTAGAGGCTCAGGAAGTTACAGCTTCATTTCTTGACACAGTCTATAAACTGTGTTGCTACAGTGACAATTAACTCCAACTGAAAACTACTGACTATCAAATAGCCTGAATCTACAAAGAGACTAGCAAATAATGTCTAAAAAAACACAAGAAGAAGAATTGTCTCTGTTGCAGCAGAAATTCAAGGCTAGTGACTAGTTTTTCTTTGGCTGTGAGGTATTGATACTGAATACAATTTACATGAGATACATCTGAGTCAAATGTCCGGTGAGAATTTTAATATTTAACTATATTTGATTTGTTGCATCAAAGATTATGTATCAAACCATCAAACCTTATCGCCTACATAATTTAAGGTGACAGATATTATATGAATGCGGTAGATTTAACACTAAAATTAAGAGACATTGCAAAAAACGCTTATTTGCCAAAGGCTCATGCGGTTATAAGGGTATGTACATAACAATGTTTGTTTTTGTAGACATAATGAATGTGTGCATCTGCGATATAAAGTTGCCAGGTGTTTGCTTACGGTGTTTGTTGGCAGGTTTGTTTAGTTGGCTTCCCCTGGGGTTTCAAGTGACCTGGGGCATCTGTTGCACCCTGCCCACATTCTGCCCTTCAGCACCCTCTTTTATTTGTGTCCCTGACCTGCTGCCACAACACACACACACACACACACACACAAATATATTCCGCTTTCTTGCTTGTTTAGGGGACATTACGAACACACATGAACAAGTCTTAAGACTCAAATTTAACAATTTAAACTTAAGGCACCTGTATTTTGTCGCCGTAAGCGAGCCGAGTCTCCTAAAGTGAGCGTGTACGTCCCCATAATGCAAGCCATACAAGCTCGCGCACACACACACACACACACACACAAGTTTGGACTAGTTTAGTTTTGGGCTGTGTAGAAAAACAACAGATGTGGAGTCAACAAATTTGGATACAAAAGGTGATTTTCATATTTTCACACAATAAATACCCATGTCTCTACACTTCAGTATGTTTGCGATCTGTGTTTAGGGAGTAAGCTGGTATTTTCAAGTTGTTTATAAACCAGATACAGTAACACTTTAAGGTGGAATAAGTGAAGATGGGGTGAGAGGGGGTGAATAAGCACAGCTGGGCCCGGGAGAAAGACCTGAACCCTTGTTAGCCTTGAGTCTTTATATATTCAAGTTACAGCATACAAATGCTTAGCTGATTAATATGAGCAGCATCAGGTAGGACAAAGTCATACAGTTACACAAGCTTCAGCAACACATGAAGTACGAAATTACCCACAAGAACTGGATTGAAATTGTAGGTCCTATTAGTTTCTTCACAGAACATATATTTATTTTAGGAGGTTGCTTTAATTGATTTCCTCATTACTTACTTCAAAAGCTGTTCTTCACATGTTACATTCACACACATGTAGAAAAACAGAGAAAATACATTCTAATTAACAGTTGATTTTAAAGAAATGATGTAAAAGCGAATGATAAGAGTCTGAGACAGTGTGGTATCTGCTTCCTGTTGGATTGACCTTCATGCCCTTTAAGTTTTAAAGGCTGTCACCGAGCTGCCCACACATATGGTGTTGTGTGTGGCCGTATATATCTTCAGTCAGCTCCTCTGAGCCTCCAGACATATACAGTAAGTCACCTATTCACCAGTCAGCGGTAAGAATAGCTATTCCCCTGGATCGCTATTCAGCAGTGTTCAGAGCAGGTGGGGAGTTTGAAGGAAAAGAGATTAGCTATTTCTACTCCACAAAATGATTTATGCCCAGACTTTTATCAGGAAGCTTCTTCCCCCCTGCAAAGATCATTTCCCCTGACTTCACCTCACAACGGGAACTATTTTAAGCATTGGCTCATTAATACAGACTGATTGGATTCATTGTTCTCCAATCCTGATGGATGTTCTCTGAAGTTTTCTTTCTTTCAGCTCACACCTAAAACCCCCTCTTCAATCTTCAGGGTGAATTTCCTCCCAAGAATGCAGCCCCGTTGTCTTCTGAAAGTTAGATAAATCAGCTGCCAATGCCTTTTGTCAGTTCAGTTCATTTAAATGAAATTGCATTAGCCCCACTCGATCAAAGTATTCATAATGACAGCAGTTCTAACTTAAATCTCTCATAGACCTTTATACACTCTAACAACCCTTCAACACACTCTGCTTAAGGTCTTATACTTTAACCTCCCATTTCCACAGTGTATTAGATGTATAAAGACGTCAAATATACTGACACAATTTTCTTTTGTCAAACTTTTTCTTTTGTCAAACACATTAGGGCATTACAACAGGTTGGCAGCTATTTGTTTGCACATCCTTCTCACGTCATGCAGTATGTCAGATCATTTTTATTTAACTTGGAATGTGCAACGTGAGAGTTCAAATTAAGTCAACTATGTACATTTCTAATGTGTGCCTCCTGCAGTTTATGTTTTTTGTTTTTTTTTTTTGGTTGTTGTTGTCTGGATGGAATTAGCTCGCAAGTAAATATGTCGTCATTGTGTCACAAAAGAAAGGGATGAGAATGTACAGAGAACCACCCTGTACATTGCAATTTCCTTGGTCTTTATTAAAAATAAAACTTTGACCTTTTACACATTCACAGAAGTTGCAAGTGATCAACCAGCACCTTTCACTTATTGTCACCTTGTGCTTTATGAGTGCTTTTAAAGTGCACTTGCGCTTTTTTTTTTTTTTTTTTTTTTTTTAACATCCAAGTAATTCTTCATGACCCATTCAGACAGCATTGTATGAATTGAGAGGGTTATTTTAACTCTGGGGATTCTGACTTTGACAGCAGGACTGTGTGTAGATGCCTCTGCTAGGAATGAGCTCCATAGGAAAGTGTATATTGCCAGTGTGCCTGCTGTGTGTTCCGCTGCAGTAAGTGTGCTCTGGGTGCTATATGAGGGTCGACTACTATTTATACTGTATCTCCACTGCAGTGGCACTCCACTCTTTTCCCTATGCACTCCTATTCAGAGAGGAGGAGAGGAGAGGAGAGGAGATTCTTTCTGTTGTGATATACAGCGATTTTTATATAACTATATTTATGCAACCCTGCTTTTCTCTTTATCATAAATTTGGTTCCTATGTGAATCAGGAACAAGATTTAAACTACATAAGAGAAACCTATAATCATAATCATAATCATCACAGCCTTTGTCATCACCGTTATTATCTTCATGGAGTCTGACTGTAAAATCAGGTTTAAGGTCTTTATAGATAAGCAGTGGGGTTATTAGCCGTACAATGGTTGTATAATCGAACAAAGTCTCTTACATAAAACACAATTAGGTCAAAATAGTACAAATATAATTTATGTGGGAGATTTGATCAGTATGTTTTACAGAGGTAGGTATTAACACAAAACAAATATTTTCTTACTGTGACGTTTTCCGGTATCTGTACTTTACTTGAAAACTTTTCACTTTTGCTCCCTACATTTTAATTTTAACATCTGTACTTTCTACCCCTTACATTTTCAAAGTAGGCTTGTCACTTTAGTTTTAATGCATATGAAGGGGAATTCAAATAAATCAATCATTTTTATTTTGCACCACTGCACACCTTCCCAGCATCAAGACCGATTACAACCTAAATGGATGAGACAATAACACATAGAAAAGATGATCCCTTGATGTATCTGTCAGTGCATATCATGCACGACAAACATAATAAGATGAAAGTTATGTAAAAGACAAAACAGACAACAAAGTGAGACTGGACCACAGAGAAAAGGCATCATAATATTTTAACTTCTGATATTGAAAGCTAATTTGCACATTTGAGTGAAGTTATAGTCCATTTTGTCCATATTTTTTAACTGTGAAGTTAGAATGGTATAAGAGTCTTCACATTATATTAATACAACACGAGGTTCAGTCAGCTTTGCACAGAAACATCTGGTATACTTTTTCATATTTACACATTTTCATTTTTGCTTTTTTTTTTACACAAGCATCTGAACTTCTACTTGGGTAAAGTATGTGTAGACTTCTGCCACCTCTGGTGTTTTATCTAACAATAGTAAACTAATTACTGCAACACATCTTCTATGAATCTTTTACCCTCTTCAGTTTGTGAATTTTATGGCATTGGCATCTGTGTCGCCCCATATTTGTGTCACTTTGCAGTGTTGTATGCTTGGTTTCAAGCATAATGAAGCTCTTAACTTAACAGCATAAGAAGTGGACAGGGTGTTAAGGACAGGGACCGGCAGGGAAATCAGCTGTCAGCAGCCAGATACTTCCGTTCTTCTCATTAATTACTTTTGGGGATTGAGAGGTAGAGGCTAAATGAGTATTGATTGTGGTGGGCCAGTATAGGGCTGGTTTCACTGGCCTTTTCCACACGTCATTGCTTCTCCACGTCCCCATTAAGTAGGAACAAGAGGGATCAGTCGCAAGCTGAGACCCTATTAAAGACACGACCTCAGAGTGTCAGGCAGGCTAGCTAGCGCACAAACCTCTATGTGTCAGCAGACAACACTTCTTGTTGCTTTGTATTTGTCTGTCTCTCTGTCTTTTAAGTCTCCCAATAAGACGACAAACGTTTAAATGTTAAAAGCTGTTTGCAAGTCAAAGACCACCGTTTTTTCTTCTTTTATTAACTTTCCTTCCCTCTCTCCTTTTTTTTTCTCACTGTACAACACAAAGCCACAGACAGGAGGAAGAAAAATGCTTAAAACTCACAGAAAAAGTCCTCTTTCCTTTTCTCTTTTCAACTCCACCTCCCTGATCCCTGCTTTTGTTGCGTGACTGATGATTTTAATTACCTGTTAACTCCCTGTACTCAGCAGATACACATGATAAATGTTCCTGGTGGCTGTTGTAGCCACCATCTGGATGGGGCAAAGGAGTCTAAGGAGCATTTCTCTGCTGTCATACTAAAGACAGCCACCACAGCAGGGGAGGATTGCAGGTGTACCGAGGGAGAGCAAGAAACTGTCCCAGTTTAGATCCGGTTGACAGCTATTTAGTGTCATAGGGGTCACATCCATTTTTTCCTCTCTGAGACTGCAGGCAGCAACAATATTCCTCTGGAAAAAAAGAGGCCCATATCAACACAGTGGGGAGAGAGATTGCTGTAGACGATTGGCCAGCAAATTGCAGCACTTTATATGGAGATTGTAGTGAAGGAGATGTGAGGAAGGGATGTGAAGTTACCATAGGTACACAGCAGAATGGATTCTGAAGCAGGCTTTTCAGGAGTCACGTGCGGGGGCTATGCAAAATCCAGTACTGTTTTTGAAGGCTCGAAACATTCTTGAAGCAAATGTGCTGCAAACATTTTGCATTTGCACTGCATTTTGCTGAAATATCATCAATAAAGGGTATGCATTGACATCATTTTCCCACCCAGAGACACCCCCCTCAGAAACTTGGAATAAAACAAATGATTACCAGTAAAGTCACATCATACTTTTTTCCACATTAAAGCTGCAGGAGCTGAAATCAGGGGGGGGGAAACCCCAGAAATGGAAAATACACACCTTCCTGTTGCAGCGCTCTCCCCTTACATCAAATCAAAAGACTAAACATAAATATAGATGACATGATGCCGATTCATGTCGCTGTGGAAAAGAGAAGCCACTTTCCAAGCTTCCATGTTGAGCCACAGATTAGAACAGTAGAGTCGCATGAGGAAACCTTACCAGCGATCAGTAATTACAGCAGTGAGTCACGTACACGTCTAGTTGTCTGAAAATGCCTGTGATTAGCCAAAAGTCTATGTCATGGAGTAGATTTTCTACAGTCTGAAAACAAAGGCAAGGACTAGATGCAGAATTCTTGTTTCTTCTCAGTCCACTTGAATTACAATATGCTTACAGGCAGTTGTGGATATTTTTGTCCAGTGACACTGATTACTGATTGCTGATCATATTCAGCCAGACGCAACCTGGACGTGATTCTACTGCTGTACTCCATGTGTCAACACGGAAGCTTGGAAAAGTGGCTTCACTTTTCCATAACGGCATGGAACCATGTCAGGTTCATGTATGTCTGTATTTAAGGCCTGTACATACTCCACTCCTCCCACAGGGCATTCTTTTCTCGCAGCCCTGGTTTGGGAGTTCTCGCAGCTTGTTCTCGACACATCATCTGGGCAGAACTTTGTCCTCGTATGGTGTCCGACAAGTATTGTGTTATTGGTCAGAAATTTGAAGTGGCCGTGGTTAATGCGGAGAAGCAGAAATGTTGTCATTACCGCTTTTCCGCCGCCGTGGAAAGACATCCTGAACTAAGAAAAGGGCCTCTCGTCGTCCATCTCCCGCATCTGTTGAAACAAGAACTAACTTTGTTCTTGTTCTTGCCACCTCGAGACAAGAAACACATTTCTCTGTTCTTACGGAGAATGTACAGGCCTTTAGTCTTTTGATTTGGACTCAGAGGAGAGAGCTGCAGAAGGAAGGTGTGTATTTTCAAATTCTGGCATTTTTTTCCCCTGATTTCAGTTACTGCATTTAAAGGTGTCCAACTCTGAACACACTGACATTACTTAGTCTACTGCCTAAGGCAGGTAGTTACTGTTAGCCGTTATAATGTTACTTAGTGGTAGTAAGCTAAGGGCTAACAATAAAGTAAGTATGTTGTTTTTATTATTTAAATGAAGGTGTTAAGGTAATTTATAGCTAAATGACCAAGGAGGTGTGTTTCTGCATAATGACTCAACAACTCTTTTCCATTTTACTGTACTATTTTCACTACATTCGAGATGAACACTGACACTCGATGGCCTAAGTTGTCTTTCTGCCACTCAGTGAGTGTAACTGCAGTGACTTTCACCACCTGGGACATCATGTGTATACCCTCTATACGAGCACTGTCAACACAGTCTGGGTCCAAAACCACTCACTATTTTGTGTAGTACGTTATATTTACTTTAATTTTACATCAACAAGAATAGTAATAGTAATTAGCTGCGTGCAATCCAACTCTTAGAACAATTAAGGTCTCAAAAAGAAGCATTTCCATTTAAACTGAAAAAATAGCCACAGGTTCTTACTTGAATCTGCCGAACACTGTGACGTTCTTAATTCTTCATATGACTGAACTACCTGCCAGTGGGCCAGAAGTGCGTTCAACTGTAAACAACAAAACTGTTACAAAACTGCTCAAAAATCATAGGTGGTCCACTCAATACCAACTTATCATGATACTTCATAATACTAATACTATTCTGGGCCAACTTGTTACACACACACAGCCATGGCCAAAAAAAAAAAAGTCACTCACACACACATAATATTTCGTTGGACCGCGTTTAACTGTGATAAGGGGATGCATTTGCAGTGCCATCGTGTATGCCAGACAATGCTTATGCAATACCACAATAAATGCTGCAACATTTATTTCTATCCAGAGTTGCATAAATTTTTCGCCAAGGTCTTGTATTGATGATGAGAGAGTCGGACCGCTGTGTAAAGTCTTCTCCAGCACATCCCAAAGATTCTCAATATCTGGACTGTGTGGTTGTTTAAGAAATGAGAAGCTACTCACTGCATCAGTTAAGGTTAAGTAACTTGTTGGCAATTGAAACATATGAATCACTGCAGTAATTAACCAATGGAAGGCTTTTACCTGTTTGCTTAGTTAAATCCAGGTGGGGACTTTTCTTTCTTTTTTTTACCAGGCAGTGTACACGATGCTACATAACTTTTGCTTCCCGTCTCTTGCTCCACACTTGATGCACAGACATGAAAGTGGTATTGATCCTCTCTCATCTAATTCGTAGCAGTGAATAAACCTTCTTCCCACAATGTTGGACTATCCCTTAAACACACATTGTGGATTCAATTCTCTGATGAATTACACAGAGGTCAGTGCTAATTAGGCAACATTTTTAATCAAATTGTCCTTGATTGAGTTGAGTCTCCTATTTAAGTTAGATTTCACATCAGCTATCTATAATTAGACTTAGGCCTGACAGTTTATTTGACCACTGTGAGGTCTCTGCGGTGTCTGTGTTTGTGTTTAGAGTTCATGGCAGCAAGTCGATGACTTACAGGGCAATGGGAATGACCTCCAGCATTAATGAAGGGTAATGATGATAGTCCCCAAAGCAGACCCCATGTCACTTCAGGTTTGTCTCAGGAGCACACACAAAACTACGTTTGCACCCATTTCACACACACACTAGAAATGTGACATTGGACCAGCTGAGATCCAATTGGTCACATTGGAGATAACTTCCATTCATTCCCATAGATGCTCGAAGCAACTACAAATTGCTTCAGGATCATGCCACGCACATAAGGATGTGCTTGGAAATGGGTCGAATGAACTAATTCAAATTCAGGTCAATTGATTTTTTTTTTTCTTCAGGTTATATGTACAATGCATAGGTATTTGTGCGTTTGTTTAAGGACTGCCTATTCTGAAAGACCTTTTTTTTTGTCAACCAGACACCTATGCAGAAGAGACAGACATATCAATATGACTGCTGTAAACAAGAGTAGCTTTATGGTATATGTGTTTTCTCCACTCTTGCTCTATCTCTCCATCAGCACTGAATCAGTGGAGTGTTAGGACATCGTTTAAGCTCTCGCACAGCATCAATACTGGCTCTATTGATTTTTTTAAACAGTTAATGGAAGCCTTTAGGGCAGGAAAGCTAATTAAAATCATATGCAGGTCAAGCTCATTTAAAGACTCCCCATTAGTTTATGTTGAGCTTAACCACGCTTGACTGGAAAATCCATCCATCGGGCATCGTAATTGACTGGTGTTTCTAATGGCTTTCCAATGCTCTTGCATCGTAGAGAAAGCGAGACAGTCCCTCTGGTAGATTTCATGTTGCAGCTCTAATAACCCGCATACAGAATCATTAAAGACGGTTGTGGTGTGTCCTGTGTCCTCAAAGTATCTTGTCAGCGCCTGGAGATGGTGATGTGTTTTATACACCTGCCTTTGAAAAAAAAAAACCCAAAACTTGTAGGCAAAAAGACACAGACTCATAGAACTGTGTTTGGTCTCAGTCTGTCAGTTTAAATAAGGCTAATGCCAGAGCAGAACAGTCACACACTGAGCGACACATACGTACATGTGTAGCATGAAGTCGTTTTGGGTTTTTTTCAACCTGTAATTGTATAAATATAATACTATACAACTGGGCAACAGTGGGTGACTGATAACTATTTTCAACTTGAGACAAATACTAACAGCATATCTATTGCAAAGCCTAACAAATAGCACCCCTGTTTATTGTGCAAATTAACCCGAATGCATTTAGATAACACAGGATTACATGCATAATGGGATGTTCAAAATCCAGCCAGAGGTAGAATTAATCTTGCTTGAATAAAGTGTATCTGATCGAATGATCAGTTGCAAATCAAAGGTTTGTGTTTACAGAGACTCTCCCCCTCTTTTAGGCAGGAACAAGAAACACTTATACTCGTAGTTTTTCTGACTCTTATTTTCTGCACACCAAAGAGTGTTCTCACTTCGCCAACACCTTTTTTACATGTTAAATTTTGATTGTATGCGGTCACATGTGTTTGTGCTTCCTGTGCAGCAGTGGGACGTGTTAATAATTTGAGTGGTTTGAATCTGTGGCTCAGAGGGGGGAGATTGCATTTAGGCTGTGTTTGTTGTTCCCTAGCAGGGGCCAGTATGGTAACAGCAGATGCCAACCATCTTGCTGTGTCTTAGTTTGATGCCTCGGCTGCATGACTTCAGCCACAAACCAACAGCCCAAACGCCAATTCTACTCCCAGCTGGCACAAGCCGTGCAGGAAACCCTGCAACGTAGCAGCTTTAACAGAGTGGTTCATTAGACAGAGTTAGATCTGATAAAATCCCCCTGAGATGAATTCTCTCTGGCAGTGGCTACATATGGAGCAGAGGAAATAAGTGCACTTTCACTAAAATTGTCAAATGAGCAGTTATATATGTAATAATAACGCCTAATAAGATGTCAGCTGTAATGAGTTATTGTGTTGCCGGTAAAGAAAAGGTTTATTTTCTACTCCAGCTGCTCCGTACTCCCTGTGAAGACAAAAATGTGCACACAGATGAGCACTCACATACGCCCGAACATACACATGTTTGCAAAAACACATGCAACTGGCCTATTCGGCTAATATTACAGCATTAGCCGTTTTCACTCACGCATGATATTAATGTTGTTCTATTTGCGCTAACATTTCAGACAGCCTGCCAAATTTGAAATGGCTATTAAGTCACTGGTTATTAAGAAGAAGCCAAGCATTGAAATGTGTTTTATGTAAAAGTGATGTATTGGCTGTGTGGCAATACACGAAAGTTGGTGTATTGCCACATGGTACACTTAAACCCCTGCAGCTCATTTTCATTGGTCAACGAGTTTTGAATTGGTCCAGAATCCAGCAAATTTTACTGGCCTAAATTGTTGGGTGTTGGATTAACAATATGTTTTAATCATTTGTAATTACAGTGATCATGATTAAGGTTTATGAATACTGGCCAACATATTTGTAAATTGATTTGAGGGCTAAAAGATCATTAAAAAAGCGAAAGGGAGGAGGTCAGAGTTGTTTTTTATTTAAATTAAGTTCAGTTGACTCAGTATGACTCTCTTTTTAAATAAAATTGCTTAAAAGTTAAAAGTCATTTTAATTCTTTGAGTACACACCAACACTGACCCACAACCAAGATTCTTTTTTCCATAACTACCCACCTCTCAAAATGTTATCCATAGAGTTTGAGTTACTGGACAGTGTAGAGGGGGACCTCAAAACATTTCCCAAATAGAATGAAGGTGGATGTGTTGTAAAAAAAAAAAAACAGAGGTCACAGAATGAAAAAAACCATGTATGACCATATGAAGAGATAAAGCCCACAGATATGACGGGTTGTGAGGAAAGAAGGGCGAACAGCCCTGCATACGTTCATATGTAACTGAACTGCAACTGCAAATATGCTTTGTTATAAACATATGGTTTGCATCTTGTTATGTCTCAACAAAATAATTAAATGTCAATTAACACAATTTCCAAGTGGTGAACAATGATCCTGAATGTGAATGTATATTGTTCACAGACAACGTATTTAATTTGTCTTCCACCAACGGATCCACCAGCCCGATCTACTATATCTGCTGGTTGTGACAGCAGCGTGTTTCAGCCAAACCATCACCTTCTTTTTCACTTTAACCAATGCACATTTATTGTCTAATCCTAAACACCAACCACAACCGCCTCCTGCTAATTGAAGGTGTGCAAAAGAAGTAGCAGATCATTCAATGTCAAATGATGTTTCTTTACACCAAAATCAAGGCATTGCTTACTGACACTGATTATTTCATTATAGCAAAATGTGATTTTGATACATAGTATGTTTTTCATTACGTGCTACAAAATTGAGTTTGAAACGTACATGAACAGGAGACAGGGTTACAGAGAAGAATGATGGGAACAGTAGTGTTCACCTTCAGCCTCTACCATCAGAGGAGCAGCTATGGGCTTCTGAGGTAATAAGCTCACAGATTGTTAAAGTTTTCATCTTATCTAGTCCCAAACCCCCAACCCTTCTCCTCCACATCCCCCAAATGCTAAACTCCATCCCTGAGTCTCATTCTTCCCCTAAACCACTGGCTTCCAGCCCCTAATACAGAGCCTCAGTGAATACTGAACTTCTCCTGGCAAACTACTGTAATGAAAAAAGAGTGTCAGTGTCGTCTTTTCATTTTGAATACACACGAGACAATCAGGCCTACATTTTCTCTCCACATAATGAGTCAGCTCCCATTGTAACATTAGATGATATAATATATAATAATGACTCTCATGGCAGTTACATCTCCTGACCTCTCTTGGGAGCCCAGTGTAATTATTTACCCAGGGATAATTCACACAACAAAGGTAATGCAATTCAGTCCAAGAAATGAAGATGCAGCTTCCTGAACTTATTTTCAATAAAAAAACAATGATCTCATGGGAGAGGGGAATAGTGTGCAAATATTTTTTTTTTTTCCTCCCAAAGGGACTAAAACCTATTTTGAAATATGCTAATTGAGCGTGAGCCATGGATGTGTGATAATCTTTGCAGACAAACTACAAACATGTTTTTTTCTGCTGTTTGTGTGCATGTGTGTATTATACAGTAAATCACTGGAGCAATCCTGCTCTAAAGTCTCATTTTATACTGGCTGCATCCATAGAAGAAGACCGCACTCTGTATGCAGAGCATGCTCTTATCAAACTGACTGCCTGCTGGGGTCAACTGGCTCTCCCTAGATCAACAAGAGTTTATGCCAAAGTAGCAAGTCTGTCACGCTGTTCTTCGACACACAGAGGTGCTTTGAGAGAAATGCTAAACTAAGCATAGTGACATGATGACATGCTCACAATAACTACTGGTGTTTAGCAGATGTTACATTTATTCTGTTTTCTTTAACATAATGCCATACAGTCATATGTTGAATAGCCTACAGTAATGATGGAGGTTTGGTTTGGTTATATAAAAAATCCTGGTTAGATGAGAGGGTTACATGAAAGTATTTTGATAAATGGGGAAATAAACCCCAAACCACTACAATACATTTGTTCCCAGAATGAATCTTTGAGATTGTTGTCGTAATTCTTTTAAAATCTAAGGCGAGGAACTGTCAAAAGTGCAGATTCAATGCCAACTCTGTTTAAAAATACTATGCACTTTTACGTTAATCATCCAGATACTTCAGACATGACTGAAATCATTGATTCGTCAGAGTCATGATGCCAAAGCTGACATTTAATTTCTTGTTTTCTAACCAGGTCCATCTCTGGTGGGGGCTCTGAAGAAGGACTGGGCTTCCCCCAACAGCATCGCCCTGTCCTGGCAGCAACCCGAGCAGACGGCACTACCCATCCTGGACTATGAGATCAAATATTATGAGAAGGTACAGTGATGTCTTCTTATTCTCCAGCCCACTCTTAATATTGTCAGTACAGAGATCAAAGTCAACATGACCTATGCTTTGGTGTAAGTCAGTCACTGATTAAACAGTCACGTATACAGTGATACTGAACAGCGACTGTGTGTGTGAGGTTTGAGGCTTTTCATGAAACTGCTTGTGTGTGCAGTACAAATTTGAAGCAAGAGCACACAAGTGTGGTAAACAATTTTAGGTGACCATGACCATGCGGCACAGTGAAATCTGGAATAGAGGCTGAAGCAGGATGATTACATTGTTAGAATAGAAAATACAGTATGAGCAGGTGGAGAGTTGGCCAGACACTTTAACTTCTCCCTTCTAGTTAAAGGACAATTCCACACTATTTCTCCTCAGAGAAAAACATTTTCTGTAATGTTAAGGTGCAGGGTACAAATATAGTTCAGTGCT
>JAPQRN010000015.1:21579426-21590005 GCA_037367275.1 Coranthus polyacanthus
GCAAAGTTGTGTAATATGTTCATCAAGGCTCATTAATCAATTAGGACAGATCACAGTGGTGAGAGAGAGCCAACATTACATTATATATTAAAACAAAGTGGAATTCCCTGAAATTACAATGGTTATGCTTTTAAACCCCAACATATTAAATACAATAAAACAGTTGTCTTATTCCATTGTGCAATAATTCAACTTCTTCCCTTATTTAAAGCTGCTGTAATGGCCAATGTTTGGGCCTTTGAGCCACGACGCAGATCTCTATCCTTCACCTCTGTCATTTTGAACTCCAGGAAGGAGATATCATCTCTGGACCACAGGAGTGTTGAGGTTCAGGGCCGAGGGGGAGAAACCGACTCCAAAGCAGTTACAGTGCAAAGAGTTTCTCCTCTGAAGTGACAGTGTGACAGTGTGAGAGATCTTTGTTTTCGTGTCTGCTGGGGGTGTTGGGTCTACTCCACTTGCTGCCAAGCTTCCAAGTCCATGTCAGATATGCTGCCCGTTGAGTAAATATGCTGGAAATTGTACACATTGGTCTCTGATTTAAATAAAGGCTTGTGGCATTTTTCTGTCTAAGTCACAATGGCATTAGTGACTGGCTCGGACCAAGTTACATGCACATCCAACACACTTCAGAGACGTAAGGATAAAACAATCTTCAAAGTACGAGTAAAACAAATGCCGCTTATTGCTTAAGAATACTCAGAATGACACACTTTTAAGATGTTGAGACACATCTGTCTTGTGTCAGTTCAGTCCAAAAGATTTTTTCCCTCATGGTGTTTGAAAGTTGGAACATCTTGGAAAATTCTTCTACCTGAACTATGCTTAGTTCTACTAAACACTTAATGAAAAGTCTGCGTTTATCCAGCCATGTAGATTACACAGAACCACTCTGACCAAATGGTCTCCTGACGGCGAATTCTTCTTCTTAAACACCAGCACGTTGACATTTGTTTTTAGCAAAATGTCTTGATAAAGCATCATTAAGGTACTTCTGAATGTCCCAACAAGGGATTTATTATGTCATTTTACTCACTGCAACTTCCACTTGATTAATACACTTGTGTTTTACTACAGCTGCAAATACTCTGTTATACTGAAGATGTAACACTCTGATACATTAAGAGGATAGATTATTATTTTACTTTGCATTATGATGGGGTAAGATTTTACAGTTCCTGGACAACTTTATACCTATATACTGTGCTTTGAAAAATGGTTTTGCTTATAGGTATGATTGTAATTTGTTACTTTTTGCTGTCTTCATTTTTGACTTCAGCATAACATCCAAGCATTTATTTGGATAAATTCCTTCATGGTCTTTTGCAGATGCTGTCATCTAATCTCTCAGCTTTTCAGACTTCTTTGGCAGCAGCTCTTTATCAGTCGTTGGCTGTCTCTCGGTCTCTCGGTGCCCAGATGATAAACTCTCACACAAAAACACACACAAACGCACACACACGGTTATTTTTTGAATTAGCGGGACAGGAAGTCCACTTCCTTTCCTTAGATTCATGTGCTTTTCTCTTTGACCCAGACCATTTATCTCTTTTGGATCTGTATTTGTATGTTTCTACACAGAACACAATGCCTAACACTCACCATCACGTTTGTTCATGTGCTAAATTCCAATAAAAGCTCCACCTTTATTACTGCTTTTGTTCTATTCAAAAAGTTTTAGTCTTATTCATCTGATGTTGGATCCTATTCAACCTGACATCTTTTCCCAGTTGTTTGTGGGTTGAAATACATAGATGAGTGGGCATTATAAGAGTAGCATAGATATTTATTCTATAAAAGTTATGAATTTTAACACACAAATTAGCGTCTTGCTTACTTATTCTTATCCCATTTCTTATTTCCAGTACACAGCATCCCTTCTCAATAACCTTCCCATTAGCTCCCATATTAACTTTGTGAAGCTGTCACATTTAACAGTTAATTAAACTGCTAACAGTACATTTTAGGTCTCCCAATTCTTTCCAACAAATGTGTAATTTGGCATTGTTTAAATACCACGGGCAATCTGGTCCTGGGTGTACTTTGTGTATGTGCGAAGCAAAAGAGTGAAGAAAAAAACTGCAGAAATGGTGCCAAAAAGTCTTTCTTTCAATTTCTTTCTTATCTTAACTTTAAAAAAAACATACACTTTTGCATTTTTTTCTCATACATGATAATTGTCTTGACAATAATGTATCATATATTTCAACAGGATAGAAGATGCAGGATGCTGAACTTGTAGAATCCAGCATATTTTTTAACCGGTGCCTGTTAGTATCATAGTTAAATAGAAAGACGTACCCATGTAAAGGGTCCTACAGACTGTGAGATTTCACACACTGTGCGACATGGATGTAATAAACTTGGGTAGGTCATGTATGCAGACTGTGGGATGATAACACCTACTGATTCTCATGCTATGACGCAGGTAAATGTTCAAGAAGAAAACGTCAGAAGCAGCGTTGTCTATCTGCACCGATGTAAACAATGAAGCTACGCTAATGATTGCACTGTTACAATAGTGGTATTTATGTGTGCTGTAAAACCTCCAAAAGTCGAGCAGGAGGAGAACGTGGACCTCGTCGTGACTTGGAAAAAGAGGCCGACCAAGTTATAATATTATTATTATTATTATAGAATTCTTATTGGTTGTTTAGTAACTGTAGGTTGTAGCAGCAGTCACACAAAATTTCTGACACTGTTAGAATTTTGTCACAGACTGTCCTTGGTCACAAGACTGTGACAACAGCCGTCTCTGAAGCTCCCTCACTGCGCGACAATGGACCACCGTTTTTTTAGTCACAAGCAAAGATATCGCTACGTTTTGGACATCTTTCTTCCGGGACGGAGCAAAATGGCAGTGTATACCCGGCTGAACTCTGCGTTTGTGTTTTCCAGGTGTCAATGGTACATCAAGGCCAAGATGACCTCAGAGGAAAAGAGGAGGACCAATTATCAGAACGGCCACGGTAAGTAGATCATTCTCCTGCTGTGTTGTTTTGGCCCTGGTTGGGTTTTACCGATTGGCTGCTGCTGTGATTCTTCACAAAATTTACACAGGAAAAACATTATATTTCAATTTGTGGTGATGGTTTAAATTTACAGTTTGACAAATATAAAAAGTGATACCTTTTTTTTTTTCTTTTTTCTTTTTTTAACCAACATTCTTTTTATTGTTTTCACGACATAAGAAAAAAAACAACCTGTTCACTCAACTAAAGAATGTGTTTGTTAGATTCTTGTGGAATAATGTCACTATTGTACTTGCCCTATGACAGAGGGGGGGGGTAAATGTCCTAATCCACAATGGTATTATTGGGCAGCACAGTTAAGAACATTGTTGTTTTACTTCACAGAAAGAGATGCTCCTCTCTGGAAGCAAATGGAAGAACTCCAGCTAAATCTACCTCTCCCTACTTACCTGTACTCAGCTAAAAACCTTAACAAAGAATATAAAGAACCCTATAGTGAGAAACATGATTGTAGTGTGGCATCAAGTTAAAAAGTATCTAAGAGAAGCATCCTCTCTCTCTGTCTTCAGCCCAGTATGGAGAAATGACTCCTTCTCCCCAGGAAAAGCAGATGGGGGATTTAAATCTTGGGCTACAAAGGGGCTGGGAAAAACAGCATCTATACAATTCACAAAAGGTGCTGATGACACTTGAAGAAATAGTTGATAAATTTGTAATTTGATGTACAGAGACATCGGAAGAGAGGCTGGAGGCATGGAGAGAGCGTGTACCTGGATGAGAGGACATCTCAACAGAGGAGCGGGAGGAGGCGTGTACAAAAGCACAATCAAGAGCTACTAATACCCGCCTGAAATGACTAGCAATATGACTGGTTGATGCGAACATATATAACTCCAGAGAAAATCAATAGATACAATAGAGTCATATTTCATATCTGGTATGAAATGTGAGAAGGAAAAGGTATTGGCAGTGTACTGAAATGCAAAAGTTCTGGCAGGAAGTGAAACAAGGCACCCATGACGTTTTACACATTCAAGTACGTTTAATCCCACAGTCGTTTATATTAGGTTTATATCCAGATAATGTGAAGGCTAAAAAGAATCAGCAAATATTTGTAGATTCAAGCTTGGCAAAAAGAGTAATAGGTCTCGCGTGGAATGAAATCAGAAGACCAGGAATAAGCAGATGGCTCTAGAAACTATCTACAACTCTGCCTTTGGAAGAAATTACCTACAAAATAAAACGACAACAACATAATTGAGCAGGAACAAATTTGACTTATATGATGGAGGAGTCTGGGGATGAATAAACAGTGGTCCTCAGCGATGACCAATCCAAATGAGATGTGTCTTGTTTTCTTTCTGTTAAATGGACTAAGAGGTATAACTCATTAACTTGATACGCAACATAAAACTGTAGTGAGTTGTGTGTATGTGGATGGGGGGACGGACGGACACATACAAACATGTTTGACATGTATGTTCAGTACAAAAGTGATACCTTTTAATAATGTGATGTGAACACTGCCCCAGCCATGTGTTCAGAAAGTGCCTAGTTGTGTTTTCATTTGTGTGTCTTTGTCAAATAGCATGGCAGCAGCTAAAAGAGAAGGACTGTGTGAGCTATAGAAGCAGCTTACAGATCAGCCATCTGCTTTTGTTTTCATATTCAACCCGCTCAGTGAATTGTTTTATGGATCATTTCAGACAGACCCCACTACATGATTTTTAGAGAATGACTGGCTATTGCTACAATAGCAAACAAGAAGTACAATGTTTACATCTTAATACTGAGAATTGCGATGTCAGACAAATCAATAGAGCCCAAATCTTATTCCTCTGCCCACTACTGCACAGTGTTTAACACGTTACATTTTCTTAAACTGCCTCTTTTGACACTGCTCTGCTTTTCTGTCACTTTTGTTGTCTTTTGTTTTTAATACCCAACTTTTCATCCCTGACATAAAAGGGATAAATTGAAATAAGAGCTGTACTGTGAAAAAAGAACGGGAACAAAGTGTTTGAAAGTGGGCAGAAAGGCAAAGATTGAGGCAAGTGGGTGAAAGAGGAAGGACAAAGAAAAAGAGGCGCTTGTAGAAAAGATAGATGGACATAGATCACAAAAGGTTAAAAAAAATGATATTTAAATTAGTTTTTGGGTGTGGCTAACAAGCTGCTATGTAGTGCTTCTCTGTTATTGAAGATTAAAAGACGCTTTAAAGGTGAGTGTGTTTTATACCTGCAGCCCCATTCGTGAAGTATTGGCTCTCTGTTCTGTCTCCGCAGTCTCGGCCTTGACTGTGGTGTTGAGCAGAAGCTTTGAGAGGAGAACAGAGTCCTCGGGGGGTTTGCTGGTGTCGGTTCATGCATCAGAGAAAACAGATTGTTGTATTTTTTTGTTGTGTGATACTGTATTGATCCCTGAAAGAGAAATGCTGTTCGTGTCTACCCCTCCCCTCCGCCGTGAGGTCAGGGTCAATGCCAGAACAACAGCGAGCTGTTGAGAATTCACTGACTTGCTCAAGGACACTTCAGCAGGGTAGATGCTCACTTTAGGTACGAGGCTAGAACCTTGCCCTGGTTAAGAGACTCTCCACACAGTGTGCTACCCTGCTGCTTTTCAACAAAAGACAGAGGAGGTGTGGGCGATTGGTGTATGTGTGTGTTCAGGTGTGTGTGCGGCAACACAATTGTGTTAACTCCTGCACTTTGCTAGCGAGAAGATATTGAACTTCAGACTGAGGATCAACTCATCTAATTGCCTCCCAGCTCATAATCAATAGTTGTGTGGAAATGCATCTCTGTGTGTCTAAATTCATTTGTCTAAGGAGATACCGAATGATTGTTTTATTTGTTTTTGTAATGTCTCGCAATACACTGTTGATACACTCAGTGTAGTGGAATACATTAGTTTGGCATTGCTCAAATGACAATCAGTCTGGGATCCCTCTGTTCACGTTTGATTTCAAAGGAGTGTTATCAATGGGCACAGACCAAAACGCCTCTGGGTGCAATTGGACAGACCTACGACCAATCAGAGCAACAACACGTTGGACGATGAGCCAGCTGGTAAATTAAACTCACCAGATCCTGATGGAATTATGGGAGCGCATCTTTCTTGTCAAATAAAGCTTTAAGTGGAGTTGTTTATTCTATTTTATGCAAAATACTACGGCTGTACCAGACTGAAAATGTCACTCGAATTAGATGTTCAATACAAAGATTCACTCCTTTTTTATTTATTGTTTCTTTTCTGACACTAAATTCAACACAATCATGGGAACATATGTTTGAGCATCTTAATAAAGAACTGCAGTGGGGGCAAGCGGTTCATGTCTGGTCTGAAATAAGCATAGGGTAACAAGAGAGAAGGTCTATTCAGAACATAACGGTTCTAAGTTACATATATGTCCTTCACACACACACCAGAGGCTTATAGATAGTACTATTTTAGTCACTCACTCAGCCCAGATTTAAAGCAAAGCACAAAAGAACACAAGTAGGCTGTTCACACACGATGCAGAGGATGGAGTTGCCTGTGGTTGGCAGGTGACAGTGTTGTTGGAAGTTGTTAAGTAAATGTGTTATTTATGTTCTGCCTTTTTACCCCCATTCATGTTGTGGAAAAACAGAGAAGGTACAAACTGCCCTTTCTGCTGCTGTTTTTATTTTTAGTTGCAAAGAAACAAAATGCACTTATGTGTTAATCACTTCTCTTGCATGATTAATAGTAATAAAATAAAAAAAAATCCAAATGCACTTCAAAAGCGAAAACAAAATGTTCTATGGATGTATGAAGTCACATTTTATCTTCACGGTCTTCACTCTAACTTAACTAACTGTGGAAAATAAAAGGTCAAGGAGAAACTTGGTCCTTATCCTTTTTGCAGACAAAACATCACACTGCTTTTGTGTTTATATAAGTACCACAGCAAGTGTTAATATAAAATACTTTCAGAGTGAATTCTGGGTTCAGTCTACTTAACGTATCAGTATTTAGTGAAGTTACATGCAACAATAATCAATGTCAGACAAAGCTCAGGTAATTGAAATCCATTTTCACTCTGGGTAATTTAACACAACATATTAGAAATGTTTTAAGGGCATGTATTCTGCAGTGAAGGTCTCAATTTAGATGTAAATCTGGAGAGGTGCCATTAAATCAGCATATTATACCTTTTATGCCATTTCACCCTATCTTAGAAAGTATTATTTGATGTGCTGCCATTGGAAGTACAGTAGTCCTAATGATGCCTGCTAGTTTTAGTGACGGCAGAAGCATTTTTTATCGTGTACAGTCGTACCAGTAGAAAGATGATATTAAGAAAGCTGTCACTGCAGTGGTTGTAAATGCAGCAGCAGTACTGTGGTGTTAATGGCAGCGGCAATAAATATGTATAGGGTTTTTCATTTTCATTTATAAAAAGGCTGTGTTTATTTAATTTTACCTCCAGCCTGGTTGTACTATAAAAAAAAAAAAAAATGTAAAACCTTCACGCTTATTATCATTCTGCCTCTGCAGTCCCTTTCCCAGGGATAAAGACCTATGTGGACCCTGATACGTATGAGGACCCCACACAAGCTGTCCACGAGTTCACCAAGGAGATCGACCCGTGCCGGATCCGCATCGAGAGGGTGATCGGAGCTGGTAAACACACACAGGCCGACACTGTTATGCACATAGTCATCTGCTTTTGTCTCACTGATTTGTGCCATTCATCTGAGTGGAAGAGGATCATTTCATGTTGGTTAGAATAACAATAGCTTCAAATGTGCCATAGGAGATGATCTATTTTCATTCCACACATATAATTACCATGAAGCCTCTCTGCTCCATTGTAGACACTTAAGAGCACTCATTTTCCATTTCCCAGTGTCTCGCTGTCATTTTCTCTGCACAGGCTGTAGGAATATTAAAGCTTTAACAGGTTTAGAGAATAAAAGAAAGTGGAAGAATAGATTCAAGGCTTTTTTTAGAAATAATTTTATGAAGTTGAACTAATCAGAGAAGAGGCAATAATGCAATACCTTAGATGGGAACTGCAACACTGCCCCCAGGTGGGAGATTGTGCTGCCTAGTGATGCGGCAGAGTTTGGTGATAGACTCCCGAATGTGTGTGCGTGTTCAATCTGTAGGTGAGTTTGGTGAGGTTTGCAGTGGCCGACTGCGAACACCAGGGAAGAAGGAGATTGCGGTGGCAATAAAGACACTGAAAGGTGGCTACGTGGAGCGTCAGAGACGAGACTTCCTACGTGAGGCATCAATCATGGGCCAGTTTGACCACCCCAACATCATCAGACTGGAGGGAGTGGTGACCAAAAGTAAGTATTACAATGTAGTTTCACTGATTTGATTGAACAATGAGCACGCAGCGGTAACATGAGCAGATTGATAGACTTTATTCCACGTCAAACAATTATATTTAGAGCCAAACAAATACTGTAAATATATGTCTGTGTTAGCTAGAAAAATCCAGTTTTGCAGTGAGCACTACCTGCAGATATGTTCAGTCACAATTCAGGAACACATTTTAATGTAGTCACAGCCAAATTTTAGTGTGAACTTATTTGATGCTGTGTGTTCAACACCCACTCTCAACACTGAGTGAACGTCCGCTGAAAGCTTGTTTTTTTTACTTTCCCATTACAGTCTAATGCGTGTGTTGCATTTTCACATGTAGGATCCCAGGAAATCACAAAGATATGAATAATATGTCATAGAAACATTTGCAATTCAATCACTAACTTTAATTCAAAAATACTCCAGGCTGTTTTGTTGTCTTGTGGTGACCTAAATGTTGCACTCAGATTAAGTGCTTCGCTTAAATGCAAAATAAAATGTAAGAGCATTTGAAGTTGCTATCTCTTCACCCATCACTCTGTTTATCTCAGTCTGTTGAATACATTTACGCTTGTGGAAGTTTGAACGGTAAATTGCCGCTCTCATGGTTGCAGAAGTCGCATTTTGTGGTATGAAATGACTAGTTACTCTGAGTTTTTTTTTTTTTTGGTTTTTTGTTTTTGAAATTTATAAGATCAGTGAACCGACTCAGTTCTGTTTACACAAACAAAGGCACAGTGCTCCTTGGGAAAACGTGTGTACTGTGAAAACGTGTTGTGTGAGTGGCCAGAATGCATGGCTGTATAAGTAATAATGCCCTGTTTTTGTGTGCAGGAGAATGCTTTAAACACGAGGTCTGCGTAGATGTGTGTGCATGTGTACGTGAGAGCGCGGACTTGTTAACGAGCTCTGTTTTACGGGGCTCACCTCGTGCAACATATGGTTGTTTTTACAGGGGGTGTATAAACTGAGACATCGCTGTGAATTTAAATGTGTCCCCTGAAGATTGTCCACCCCTCCCTGCATGTAGATAGAGGACACTCCTCAGCCCTGACTTGCTGGCAAGAGGTTCACTGATAAGGGTTTTTAAAGGCTGATATTCTCATTACTGCATTAAAGCTGCAGACAGCCGGAATTTACCACCAATAGGTTTGACTGTTAAGATCATTTCTTTGGTCAAACATCTAATGGGGGGGGGGAAAAACAGTCACTGAGGCAAACAAAAGTGACAGTTTGCTGACTGAATTAAATACATTCAGAGTTATTCACAGCAGTTAGTGTGAATCTACAGGCAACACATCTTGCATAGAACTTCAACTTTAAACAATAGGCTTATGAATCTTCTCCTCTTGCAATTGATCATTTTTCATACACAGTCACCTCTTTAAGTAAGTTTTAGTGCTAATGACGTCTAATGTTGCAAATATTCTGACTAAAGTATGAGGTGATAGAAAACGCAATGCCATTAGGAAGGAATAAACAGTACTTTATTTTACTAATATTTTACTTTTTTGCCTGTAACATTACAAAATTGTGCTTTTCGATTTCACTGTTGAAAGTAGAGAAGCACCATCACCATCGTCTTATAATTTTATGGATACTGCCCATCTATACATACACAAATATACATGAAAAATATGCCAAACAAAATCATATCATCATCATCATCGGGTATTTGTGCATGTCGTTGGGGGCATCGTATATATTCGAGTATCCTGCCTGTGTTCCTTCACTCACTTTCCCTCCATCTTTCCGTGCCGACATCTGTTGTTGTTCTTCAGAGACTAATTATGGAGAGAATTGTGCTGTGACTGACTGCCGTACCTGTGCTGAAATAGCAGGTGACACATTAAACTCTGGTAAACAGGTGCGCTTGTTTTTGTTCATGCACTGCACTGCATAACTAGATATTGTTTCCGGACCTTGCCAATTAGCTCAGGAGAGTCAAGCTTGATCAAATAATTTCCCATGAATCCCTGCTGGATTTGTAGTATCTACAAAGTTAAAGTAGTATGCTGTATGTATGATGACAAGATTTAGCAAAAAAAATAATACGTTTATTTGAACATTTGGTTGTTTTGACTTGATTGCTTAAATTGTAAAAACACTTTTGAGTCTTTGTGAATACCACAGTATACAGTACCAGCACTGTTTACTCTGGTAGTTGTTAAGCATGTATTGTGAACCTCCAATGGAAAGAAAGAAAGAAAGAAAGAAAGAAAGAAAGAAAGAAAGAAAGAAAGAAAGAAAGAAAGAAAGAAAGAAAG
>JAPQRN010000015.1:21598177-21615362 GCA_037367275.1 Coranthus polyacanthus
GTTTTTGTGTTTGCAGGCAGGCCTGTGATGATTGTTGTGGAGTATATGGAAAATGGTTCGCTAGACTCATTCCTGAGGGTGAGTACCGAAGTCATCAAAGTATTTAAGCATGGTTATTTCTTCTTCATAAATATCATTTATTTTGTTATATATTCTCAGATTATTTTCCCTTTGTGAACTTTCTTTTTCTCTCTTACTGTCTTCGCTATCTCTGTTTTTTTTGTTTTTTTTCCCGTGGCTCTTTCTCTGTCACTTCATTTTTCTCTGTCTCCTGCTCTCCCGTCAGCAACACGATGGTCACTTCACTGTCATCCAGTTGGTTGGCATGCTGCGTGGCATCGCCGCAGGCATGAAGTATCTGTCAGACATGGGCTACGTTCACCGAGACCTGGCAGCGCGAAACATCCTGGTCAACAGCAACCTGGTGTGTAAAGTGTCAGACTTCGGACTGTCTCGAGTCCTGGAGGATGACCCGGAGGCTGCTTACACCACAACGGTACAGCTGACAACCCCAAGCCCAGCCATCATTAATCAACCTGCCAGTGATTTATTTTGGGTTTTAATCAAAGCACCATAATCCAGTTCTCCTAACCAGTTCACTACAGGCTACAAATGTGTATTATTATACTGATTGATTGTTCCTGATCTGAAATATATTTAGCAAAATCTGTTATCTGGATTCCAAAGATTGTGAGAACATAACTCAAGTCCTCCAAAAATCAGTGATAATAAATGATAAACAACTCTGAGAACTAACATTTAATTTACACCTCTTACTGCTGGGAAATAGTCGATTGGTTGCTATAACTACTGATCTGAGCTGCATTTAGTTTGATGACAGCAAAATAATTCACTCAACATCATCTTTTGAAGCCAGACATTTTTTTTTTCACCTACTGTCTACATGCAGAGATGATGAGGTATTTTTATCCACCGTAGACGATCCAGATCCGCATTGACTGAACAGACCAGAAACATTTAATTGGAATATATTTACTTTATTCCAAAGCTTTACTAGCAAATATCAAGTCGATCACCATTTCTCAACAGCAGCATCTTAAGACGCAATTTAGCTTTATTCTAAAACAAGACATCAGAGATAACAAGGATATAAGAGTTTGTCAATTCAGTCACATTTACTGCAAGACTTTGTGAGAAATCCTCAGCGGAAGTAAAGTTTGGAAGTCTGGAGCTATGAAAAGCAAAGACGTAAAGACACTGCAAACAACAATTCAATTTAAAGTGGTGTACTGAGAGTTTACACAGCTACCAGCTACCAGCTGTTTGGTGGCTGATCCACCCTGTATCTATCGCAGAAAACAACAGCCAGTTGTCCCTGATGAATGAACACATATCCACAGTGCACTGAAGGCTCTGCTGTCAACTGAGAGTTTATGACACTGAGTGCGGATTTCCTTCTAATTACTATGTTATTGTTCTCAAGGAATATTCATTCTCGTCGGTGTGAAAATTAGAACATTCAAAGTAAGATATGGCTTTCCACTGAAAGACGAAGATTAATTTAAAGGGGACACATTGTACTGCTTTTGTACCAATTTAAGTCTCACGTGTCCCTAGAATGTGTTTTAAGTTTCATCTCAAACTACTGCAGAGATCCTTCATTCTACCATGTGTGTTCGCTCCTGGTTTTCAGCCCTGAACCAAACAGGCTTTTTCAGCATCTCTTGCTTTAAATGTAAATGAGCAGCTGCTGACCACGCCCCTCTCCTGTCTGTGCCATGGATACGATCATGTAGACGCCCTGGCATCCCAGGATGGTTTTGTTGCTTCTGCTGGGTCCTGGAGATAAATATACAGGAATCCAAACATCATCCGACCCAGTTATCTGAAAAGAGGCTGTGTGTAGTTCTTCACTTTCATACTTTATTAGGCTTTATTGGTTTTTATGAGGAAAAGATATGAAACATTATTTTTCACAATATGTCCCCTTTAAGAAAGATAGAGAGATAGATTGAATATTTTTTAAATACAGATGGCAAAAGTTAAACTTACAAAACTCTTACACTTATCCTGAATAGATGCCAGTCTGTGCCTGAGCCCACAGTGACCTCCATTTACTGGTTTCTATTGAGATTATTGTGTAAAGGGAATGCTGCATTTATGATTCTAAGTTTAGCTGTCTGGTCCACAAGAGGAGAGGAGAGGAGAGGAGTATGAAATCTGTTTACGGATTCAGCATTGGAAAGCACTTGCGACTAATGTTGTGTGTTTTAAAGCATCTCTTCACCCACTTCAAACACATTTCAACAACTTTCCTCAACTCCAAGTCTGTTGGAAAATACTGTTCAGAGGGTTAAACCCACTGAGATGCTGAGACACTGCCAGAATGGTGTTGTAAATATTAACAGTACATTTTATGTATGCGTGCACAGGGTGGGAAGATCCCAATCCGATGGACAGCTCCTGAAGCCATCTCATACAGGAAATTTTCCTCGGCCAGTGACGCGTGGAGTTACGGCATTGTCATGTGGGAAGTGATGTCATATGGAGAACGGCCGTACTGGGAGATGTCCAATCAGGATGTAAGTATTGTAGTAAATAGGATTCATTCATGCCATATAGAGAAAAACTATATCAGCCATCTCACCTAAACAGAAAAAATGAACTTAGGAAAAGAACTATTCCTGCATACATTGCTCCAGTGTCTCTACAGTGAAAAAGCTCTGGTGTAATCTAAAAAAGCTTTCATTACCAAAGTTTTTAAGCCTTGAATAAAATGTACTAAAACACTGAAGGCACTTTGTTATGAAATTTATGGGTAAAAAAAGTTGTATGGAAATGCAGCAGCAGAACAAGAATATTGGGATCACTTTTTGATAATAATTACATTATTGTTGTACTTATCAAATTAGCTCATATAAGGTATGTTCAACTAATGAAAACTAAAGAAAACAAGCTCATTTTAGAAATGTAGGTTTATATTCATGTTTGCATGTCTGGAGCCTGCATTTGGAAAGTTCTAGACAGCCAATCTTTTCTTTTCCACTTGTTTGACATATGAAGCATATTGGTTCTTAACCAGAACACTGACGTTGAGCTTGTAGTGTTTGATTGGCATCTGCTGTTTTCAATATGCTTCGCTGGCTGCACAGCACATTGTGGCTGGTAAGATCCCATCAAATTAATGCAGTTGTACAGCAAGGTTACACCACCCCATTCTGCTAATTCCCATCTTTCACAAACCTTTGCTGTTTGTTCCCTGCACCACCCCAACTTTCGTTCACTGCCCGCCAGTTATTTTACAATTTTATTTAGCTAAAATAATGTGTTTTTTGTTCAGTTGGATGCAGTAACAGACAAGGAGACGAGTCTGAGTAATGTTCCCATACAGTCCTACCTGAGAAAGAAAGCACAGACACATGAAAATATATTTATACTTCTCCTAACACTGCCATACAAGTGAATACAAATCACACCAGACCTTCATCCACAGGAGCAGACTGTCAGTGGAGTCTCATTTAAACTGTAGAAACTGTTGACCTGACACTGGAAACATGTGTTGGTTAGATTTATGTCATAAGATATTGTGTTAACCTAATCAGAATACTTCTGCTGTCACTACCACCGTAGGAGCTGAAATTAATGAGACTTCGGTAAGACCAGATCGAATCAGCCTCACCTTTGACAAAGAAGAATTTCTTGTCGTTCACCTCCCAAACAGAAGCAGCAGCAATAATCCATCCAGATGGAAAATACATAGAACTGTCTTGACTGACTTTGACTTTGTCCACGTTGATCCTGTAGCAGCATCAGAGGAGGGATTCTCCACAGAAACAGTTACTGTATGTCACCCACAAAGTGGAGCTCTGGCAGGGTTTTTAGAGATTAAATTCTGCCGTGAGTGCTGTATATGGATCACATCGTATTTATTTATTTGTTTTTAGTGATCTAAGTATTTGTGGCTTGAAACGGATGTTAAATTGATAGGGCTGTGCTAAGTGTCCAGTGTTGGCTGTCATGTGGGATCATTGTTTTTGACTGAAAACTATGAATATTTCTCTAAGCAAGTTTCTGAACACTGTCCCTGCCAAATAAGCTGAATCCAATATAGACCTAAGAATGGGAAATACTTCACATTCACATGGTTTCCTCAAATGTTTGACTCACAGGCCCTTGCCCATACTTCAGTATTGATGATGTTAAGACCTGCGCCACTGGATGGATTCTGAGTTTGCTTTCTATTATATCTATTAAAATTGTTGCTTTTTCTCACATCAAAAATGATTTTGTGGCAGTGCAATGAGGAACAGAAACGCTGGTGAGATTCACCAAACAGATGAAAAAGACGAGTGAGAGAGAAAGTAAAAGAGCAATAAAGGTCAGAGGTTCAGAGAACTTCGGTCCAGTAGAGGAAGGGTTTAAAGCTGTGGATTCAGTGTGGCTGAGCAACCCGCTGATCCCCGGGCTGTGGTCAGGGATTGGAAGGGCCGCAGAGGAAGCAGATCCATCCCTCTCTCCGCTGAGTATGAAAGCTCCACTGTAATCCCTTCAACCTCTTACACACACGCATCTATTCACAGACACCCACACACGCACATTCACTAAGGTCCAGGGGTTTGGGGAGGATTTATGCTGTTTGGGAATTGCTTAGAAGTGCTTTCCAAGGCAAAAGGCCAGCCAAGCCGCAGTCTGCTGCAGCCTCAACTGGCCTAACACTATCTCCTCCTGGTCAGCCACTGATCACAGCTCCCCACAAAGATACATACTCTTTATTCCATCTACTGTATAGAGGCTACAGTAATACATACCAGCTGGGATGAAGAGATTTATCCTGGCATGAATTGATTTGTAGTGCAGATTAGGTTTGAGCACAATAAACACTGTTGCAGTTCATCCATTCTAGGAGTCCCCGATCTCTATTGCTTTTCTCATAATCAGTTATTTGTCTTGTAAAATTTACGGCCTAGTATATTCACACTATGATACTCTTTGGTGTAGGCTAACAGTTGGACAGTAAAATTAAAGGTTCGATATGTTAGTCTTACTGCAGAGGTCTCTGACTTTTAATTCCCAACAAAACTTGAGTTGTTAAGTTACTTCTTCACTTTTCATTTACATAACAGCTTATTCCCATGCAAGAATTCAGTCAGACTTCATTTATTATCACATCCAACTGTCTCTCCAGGTGATTCTGTCTATTGAAGAGGGCTACCGGCTGCCGGCACCTATGGGCTGCCCCGTGGCCCTGCACCAACTGATGCTGCACTGCTGGCAGAAAGAGAGGAATCATCGGCCCAAATTCACCGATGTTGTTTCCTTCTTGGATAAACTGATCCGCAATCCCAGCAGCCTGCTGCCACTGGTAGATGACATTCAGAGGTACAGTATTCAGGAGATACTGGTGTAAATGTACATTAAGAGGTGATAAGAGGTGTTCGAGGCCTATTCCTCAGGTTCACTCAACATAGCACATCAGATTGGGACTTAAAAGTTATTTAAATTGCAATGAGTGTTAAGATATACAGTAATGTGCAGGCTCTTAAACTCTCTAATCTAGGCGACAGACAGGACTTAAGAAAGTTGATGAATGCAACAAATACTTACATGTAACTTTATGCTAATTAAGACTGATTTGAAATTCTGATTTCCTCTTTTTTGATGTCAAGTCTCCCAGAGTCTCCTCTGGAAGAAATGGACTACCCAATGTTCATCTCTGTTGGTGACTGGCTGGACTCCATCAAGATGACACAGTACAAAAGCAACTTCATGGCAGCAGGATACAACACTTTAGATTCGGTGGCAAGGATGAGTATTGAGTGAGTAGCAGCATCAAAGCATAAAGCATTAAAGAAATGCATGAAACCAAACAGGACTATGCCTGTGTCAGGAGTGGTAAAATGGTGTAAATGTAAAATGTAAGGATATTCCTAAAGAGTGCGAGTGCTTCAGGGAAAGTTAGCATTGTATCAGTTCCCTCAACTGATCCTCAACTCCCTTTTTTAAGACAAAGCATCAAAATTCACATGTGTGTATTCGCTTGTGTATGTTTATGTCGTTGTGAACTTTTGTTAAGCTTGTGTTAAGCACAGATCCACTTTCAGGCATCTAACCAAACTCTCACTCACTTGGAGACGTGAGAACTGGGAGTTCAATGTGCTAACTCATTCTGGGTTTCAAGACTCATTTCTGCAGCGCTCTATATACTGGCTATTTAAATTCAAATTGGTACGGTGTGGGTATTTTTCAGGCATGGAAGATCTTCTAGAAGACACAATGAGGTTGGGAAGTAAAATTAGAATATATCCACACCTAATGTAGTCAATATAAAGTCTCCACAAGTTTATTTACAGCGTGCTGTGTCTGTGTTTGTTTTGTGTTTTTCCTCTCGGCCTAGAGATGTGAGGCGTATAGGGGTGGAGCTGATCGGCCATCAGAGGCGGATCATCAGCAGCGTACAGACCCTTCGGCTTCAGCTACTGCACGAACAGGAGAAGGGTTTCCATGTATGAGGAAGCCCTTTAACACAACCTGGGATGGACAGATAGATGGAAGTGAAGTCTAGACCACTGGACAGACAGTCTTAAGCCTGTGCCTGAGTCTTAACCCCTCATACAGCCAGACAAGTCTGTTTATGGAGGTCACTGGACAGACTACCACAGCAGACTGCCCCCTGGTCTTTCTCACATCCAGTAGTAACAGACTTTTTTTACAGCCCTTACCCAGTATACCTGGTTCTGCCAGACTATTACAAGACAGCCTCATAGACTTTTAAGACTGGCCCAGGCCCTCACTTAGGGGAATGTAATGCCTTGTTGCAGCAGCAGTACTTTGTGTGTGGAGCAACGATATCTAGAGATGTAGATTTGCAAATGTAATCTACTGAATCTTTTGATTTTTTTGGTTGTTCTTTTCCGAATGATGTGCTCGTGTAGCTGCTATCGGGTGTGCAATTGAAAAGTTTTTGTCCTTTGAAAAAATATCTTCAATGTTTTTATTTCAGAGTTTGATAATTTATCATGAAGGTATTATTTGCTTAAATACCCTCTCTCCAGAGAATCTGGTAGGCTAATACTTGAAGAAAGAAGTGGGAAACAAGGTATAGGGATTTCTGAATGTTTAAAAGTGTATAGACAGTTAATCGATAATTATTATCATAACCTAATATCTATATATGTGCAGTCCTGTATGTGAAAGCCCTAGTAAATCTGGATCTTATTTAAAATGATTTATTTATGAAATTTTTTAAAATCCAAATCAGCAATACAGTATTATGCAGTCACCTCAGTATCTCAGAAAGAGATGAAGAATTGTGCAACGAGAGAAGTCTTTTAGACATATAAACATTATGTTCACATACCACCATCCACCTGTTTTTATCGTCACATGCTAAGCTTGCAGAGCTGGATCAGTTGCCTTCAGATGAATAACCATACAAGTCTAATCGGACAGAACTAGTGTGCTCACAGTCGTGCGATCAGCCTGAAGTTGTTTGATTGTGAATGTTATAAATTGCCTGAAAGTACACCATTTCCACTGTCTTAACTTATGAATGTTCACATAAACGTTATAGATAGGAGATGTTTGAAATTGTCATCCATCGAAAAGAAAAAAAAATAACATATGGACTTATATGGTTGTTCAGTAGTAGGTGAAATACTTTCATACACCCTCATTGCTTTTTTTTATTTATTTTTTTGCCTGCACACTATAATACAGGCTTCAGTTTGCACATCAACTCAGTCAACCTATGATGTCAGAGCAGAAGTCCATCTAAAAAGTAAAACTGCTGGATGGGTTTCACAGAGTAATTCAACTCCAGTCTGTGCTTACATTGTCGTCACGTGAAGGTTGTGGAATTTGTGGCAGTGTGGGAAAACAATGTACATAAACCTAACTTGAAATGAAAAGCGAAGGAACTGCAGTAGGTGATGCCATGTTGTCAGATGTTTGCCATTGAAATCAACTTTTTTTTTTTTTTATCAATTCTCTATGTCAATGGTGAATAGACATTGCGGCAGAATATAGGATGTATCTAGTTGTTGAGCTTAAGGCAGCAGAAGTAGCAAAAGTCTGGAAAGCAGAGACTAAAGGCAGTAGTGATAGTTTTGTGCGGTCAGGGCTGAGCTGTCCAGCAGAGGGACAAGTATGTTAAGAAGACGTAGAAAGAATGAACATAAACAGCAGCATCGTAACCCATCATGTGTCATTCACAAATCGACAGTTAGAAACACACGGGCACAAGCAGACAGACACATGCAGACACACACAGAATGCCTTACAGTCCTTTACCCACGCTAGAAACACACACACTATAGTTTGGGGAAAGTTTCACTATCCAGTGCAATCACAGGACCTAGCCATTAGTTTGACTTGTATTCCATATTCAACAAACGCCTCTCTACAGCTGCGGTTTTATTACAAACTGGGGCTTCATGATTAATGTCGGAGGCAAACTGGATCTAGATATCTGTGCCTTTCTGTCACAGCATAGGTATGTATCCAGGCCTTCAGGAGTAGGAAAGGTGCACACACATACCGACATAACAGTACATATCCATACGTGCACGCACACGCTCACGCTCGCCAACCTGCTACAGAAAATACGAAGAATATCAGATGCTGTTTGTTTAGCATGTTCTACTGCTGAGCAATGTTAGAACGTTCTTTTGTACAAAGTACAAGTATACTTATAATTCTTGTATTTTATTTTTCTATAATTTCCAAAGAGATGTTGTAGATCTTGCACACTGTAAGAGGCAGTTACAGCGAATATTTATTTGCAAATAAAAATGAACAGTTCTGGTGGTTGACTGCTCATTCCATTTGGTTTTGATTTTTAATTGTAAATGATGTGAGAGAGCGATTCCTATGCGTTGGGACCATAAATGAAAGTGTTTAAGGTTTTTAAATGCTGAATTTAACGGCCTTTACCCAACCAGGGGTGACTCTGTTGTCTGCTCTGAAAACGAAAGCAGTTTAATGAACGCTATATTTATATATTCAACATAGTCAAACCTCGGTGAGTTAAGCCGTTTTACCTTTTTATGTAAATTCCTTTAATGCACGTAACTAACAACCAAGAGATGGCGCTGTTGGACGACTGACCAGCCGGACGCCTGACTTGGAAAAATCCTAATTCCTGCAGCCAGTATGAAAATGTAACCTAACATTTGTTTTTCTTTTCAGACGATACATTGTGTTCATTCCATTGAGACGTTGCTTCGCCGTTTCTATTTAACACACTGTCCCATATTATTTTCCACTACCAGCCCTCTTAATATGATGTATACAAGAATATAGCGCTGACATTTATGACCTTTGTCTGATTTTACTGTGACATTTGTGCGCAGTCTTGCGTTGTTTACAATTCATTGTACGTTTACTATACAGCGCTCTGCCACACATGAATTAAGTCAGCCTGTAAAGCAGACAGAGTGACACAACAGATTGAGAGTGATTGCATCTGACTGAGAAAAGCTGCTGCCGCTGTGTCTCTGTGTTTTCAACAAACAACGGCAAGCAGAGGGTGGGCCGGGAGAGGGGGTGCTTTGGAGAAGTAATATGTTACAAGAGTGAATCAAATGCACCGGGAGGGGGCTCGCTAGGCTCCATACTCCATGATCAGGTCACCGGGTGTTCGCAGGGCTTAATTCGCTCTAATAGGATTACCTGACACAAGCTGGGATGCCCAGGCAGCACCTCACTGTTCACAGCAAATACTGGAACGCACGGGCACGTTTGTGTGTTTCTTTCGGGAGGTATTTCAAATATAGTGCGCTTACTCTTCTGAAATCTAGGCCACATATGGGGTGATGTGTTGAAATGTTTTAATGGTGCAGAGTTAAGTGAGTCCAATGGGGTTGCTGGATAAATTGTCGGGCTGGCTCGGCCTCAGGAAGAAAGAGGTCAATGTTTTGTGTCTGGGACTGGACAACAGCGGCAAAACGACCATCATCAACCAGCTCAAACCTGCTAATGTAAGTACATGATTCTGGTATGAACTTCATTATGTGTTCTCTATTATACTCTGTGAGATTGAGGGGACTTTGTGTATGTAGTCCTTCAGTGAGGGCTCAAAGCCTCGTTATGCATGAAATTACAATTCAATGCTAATTTGGGATAAATGTTTTGAAAAGGCCTATCGAAATTTCCTTCCATTTCACTGCAATCACGCACTGATTGCTTGTTTTCAGCATTCGAATCATTTAGGCCCATTGTCAGAAGATTGGAAACATGTTAGTCAGGTAAAGCCCATATCATACTATCCATATACTATGTACTTGTTGACATGCTTTTGCCATTACTTGTCTGTTTTTGTGTGTTTGTGTTTTTTGTGTGTGGGGGTGCGCATGTAGACACAGGCACAAGACATAGTCCCGACAATTGGCTTCAACATTGAAAAGTTCAAGAGCTCAAGGTAGAGCGAACTAAAATGCTGTCACATTTCTTATTTCTAAATGATTAAAGCGGCGATTCTGAGTTGTTTTTTCCTCCCGCTCCGTCTCTCTGCACGCAGCCTCTCTTTCACGGTATTTGATATGTCCGGCCAGAGCAGATACAGAAACCTATGGGAGCATTATTACAAGTATGAAACACTCACACAACGCACGTGTAATATTAACCGTGAAACTACATGTAACGTAATCAAAACTCTTCTTCTGTTGTCCTCCACCTCAGAGAAAGCCACGCCATCATATTTGTCATCGACAGTGGCGACAAACTGCGAATGGTTGTAGCCAAAGAGGAGCTTGATACTCTTCTGAACCATGAAGGTACCACCAGGCAAACATTCCCTGCAACACTTAGTAGCACAGACTATTCTTTGTTGTGAAAATATAATGTACATATGGACTACGAGCTGGCCTTATTTTGCAAGGTTGAACTACTAAAGACTTCTTTGTGATTTAAGAACCATCGGCTCGTTTTGAAGCTTCACACGTTTTAGCAAATGTTTCAATTGCTCATGTTTTCCCGCTTTAAATTATTAAAATGTGTAGCAACACGCACGATCATCTATTTGTTGACAGTTTCCACAAGACCTGCCGTTATCTCAGTCAGCGGATAAGCGGATAGTGGACAAACAAAACCAAATAATTACTCAACTGCTCACTGATGTCTGTGTCTGGTCCAGATATTCGCAGCAAAAACATACCAGTACTGTTCTTTGCGAACAAGATGGATCTGCGCGACGCCATGTCCTCCGTCAAGGTCTCGCAGCTGTTGTGTTTGGAGAACATCAAAGACAAACCATGGCACATCTGGTAATATTAGCTGCTGAATCACAAGCTGTCGCCTCACTCAAAAGGTACAAAAGATCAGGAATTCTTAGTCACAGTAGAAAAGGCACGGGTGTTATTGAGGACTTTAACAACGGCTCCTCTTTTGTTTCTGAACTTGGCTCCACACACATGCAGGAATGAGTGTTTAGAGAAAAGGCATTACTGAAATATCACACAGTCCTCAAGGAAGTTCACGTGGAGTCGAGATGAGCCAAGCAGCACCGCGTGCTTCAAATGTTCCGATTCATGTCTCAAAGTCCTAACAAAGACAGTAAAGTGTGTGTTTACACTCTTAACTTCCTGGGCCCGTCTTGTATTGTATTTTGCATTGTTCACAGTATTTGTCTTAACTAGGCTCATTGGTTAAACATTGTTCCCAGGCACAGCAACAGGCAGTTATTTTTAAACGCCTGGCTCTTTCATATGAGAGTTTTGCACCCTGTTTACTCATTAGACAGATGGAGGGCAGATGGATTAAGAGCTGCACGGGTTTTAACATCCAGGATCCAAGAAAAGTCATGAGAAAGTGAGCGTGTGCCACAAGGAGATTAACTCCTCGACATCTCTCCCTTTTTCAGTGCCAGCAATGCTATCAAAGGAGAGGGCCTGCAGGAAGGGTTAGACTGGCTACAAGGTAATTTATATATTTAGTACAGTAAATACAAATATCATGAATTCATCATTTTTAAGTGCATTTGCAAATGCCGTCTATCCTCGTTATTGAGACGTGTCTGCTTTTTTCTATACCCATAGAACAAATTGCACAGTGAGTATAATGTCAACATGTGACGTGACAACCCCGAGGCAAAAAAAAAAAAACACTTCTGCATAATTAAATGACTCCACTTCCCACTTAGAAAGGAAGAAAGTCCATCTAAATGGGAATGTCCACTTTAGATCTTGTCCCATCTGGATGTAAAGCTTGCGTGTTGTGTACATTTCCCTCTGTTGCTGTGTGTCAAACCCTCTCAAATCCTGTTTTGTTGTTCCAACATGTCCCATTAGTTACCACACAGATCAGATGCATTTTTGAATTCTACAAAATCCAAAGTTTATTACATTTTGTACAGTTTAAATCCTATAGATTTTTCATAGATTATGTAGGAACAAGCCTGACATTCCATTGCAATCATTTTTTTTTGTTTGTTTGTTTTTCCTCATAGGTCATATCAAAACAATGAACACATGAACACTTGAAATGCCACAGGATCACAGGATGGGATGTGCTGACTGGATGTCATGCGCCACGTGGAGTATTTGTCACTTGAAGTTGTAGGCCTTAAATCTCAATGTCCAATAGACTAGTACATCTCATGCACGCTGTCATACTATAGTTTAAGAAAAAGAAAACTGCCGTTAGTATTTCTCTGCACAGTTCTGGAGTTCTATGTCGTTCATCCTCGCTGACGCAAACGTGAATGCAATCTGAATAACATAGTGGAAACTGGAGACGCCCATATCGCCATTTCTGTTGTTATAAAGTAACCTCTGAACATTTTTATTTCAAGCTTCTTCTTTTTTATCCAAGCCTCATGCTTTATTAACCACTCATTTTTTTAAATGCTATAAATGTGGATTATTGCGCAACCTGTGTCATAATAAAAGCTTGTTTATCGAAAGCATGGCAGTTTCTTTTTTTAATAAGCAGGCAGCAACAAAATGCTGCCTTAACAACTTAAAAATATGACAAAAAGTAACATGTAAATGAGCAACAAATAAAGTATAAAATGTCATTTTAATAAGTGATACAAAAACAATGTAACCTGCATCTCTGTCTTTACATATGAATAACACATTGTGTCAAATGTTGTTAATAAATATTAAATAGTGACCCCAGAAGATTTAAGAACATTTCAAAATTCTACATGAAATATAAAGTAATAAGAAAATAAGTCATGTAAAATGAGCATAAATAAATAAATAAATAATTTAACAGCACCATTCTGAACCAGTTAACACAATGATAAACAATGAACCAGATTTTGTCTGAACTTCCAGGGTTACAAAGACTTAAGTCCTCATTTTCTGTCTGTCGTATGTCACGTATTTAACTCTTTCCATGACCATTTCTTTCTTTATTTAACCCCCTTCATTATTATCTTCTTGCTCATATTTTACTCTGTCGTTAGTTTTTGAGGAACATGTGTAGGAATTTGGCATGGAAGTGAGTACTGGTGTCCAAGAGGATACACAGCGACCGGAAAGTCTCCATGTTGTTTAGATCGTTCCCTGGGAACAGATGAGGACAACAATAATATATATAATATACTGTATGTTCATTTTAACATGAGACAGAGGGAATGCTGACGTATAACTCAACTCAGCTCAATCCTCATTTGTACTGAGTGATTACTTTACTTAGTGAAAAGAGGTTTTCCACAAGCTCATGTAAACTGTGTCAATCTGTCTACAAGCGATGACCTTTATGTAATTACGTTTCCGATCCACAAAGGTCCAGCTCACCTGCTTCATAAGACTGCCAAAACTCTCTGGTGATTTCTGTAAACATGTTCTCCAGAGTCCGGATGAAGCGTAACATTTCAAGGGCCGTGCCGTACACCTTACAGACCTGCTGTACCAACTTCACTGCCCACTTCATCTGATACTTGTCCTTCTCACACACCTGAGGACAGAGCAACAAAACACCATAAAACCATCAGAAATAAAAAACAAACCAGCCCTTTTCACCACAGAAATGTTGACATGACATAACATTATTAGTTATAAATGAATAATATCTCTTTTAGGTGAATCAATTTTACTATTCTTTTATTATTAAAAATGGCTGTCTGCCATGGTTTAGTGTAATGATTTTAAAAGACGGGCTGATTTTCAACTGACTGTTTGAAGCAGCAGGAATGAGCAGACAATAGTTGCCCTAATTTCAAAACAGATCTCACAGAGTGAACAGATTTTACTTCACCGTACTTAGTTGACGATGGTAATAACTGTGTTCTCACCAGTATGATGTAGACGATGAGTCTCGAGATCTCAAGGAGTCGTCCATTGAGGGCCTTGCTGGACAGAAAATCACAGCAGAGACTGCTGCCACAAAGCACCAGGAGACGAGCCTTATTTTCCATGTGCCACGGCTGTGGAATAACTGAGGAACAGGAGGATAAAAACAAGGTCCAACATTAATTTGAAAAAAGTAATGCACTGAAAACATAGGAAATTACCTGAGATTGGCTAGCCATATAAAACTATGCATGTTTCTGTTTCTTTAAGGCATATAACAGGATTCAGATCCTACTCTTTTGTTTGAGCCTTAGGTTTTTTCCTCAAGCAGTACAAATTCCTAACTTGAAAAATTTAGAAGCACATAAAGGACATTGAAAATGTGTCACATAATGAAGATGATAGGACATTTACAAACAAAATGATTTAATTTATTTAAGTACAAAAAAAAGATTTATAATTATTTCTATTTCAAACTGTAGTTATTTAACCATTATGAAATGATTTATCATCTACTTTAAATTGTATGAATGGTATAAACACCTCTATAATGAAGTAGCTCTTCTTAGGTTTAAATGCCAAAAAAAATCTCATCAGTCTGTTTAGACACAAAGGATATCGCTGGACCAGCAGTTTTTGTAAGCAGCCCAGCTGTCCCACTTTGAGCTCAGCCAGCGATCCACAGCAGGACCGAGTTTCTGTTGCTCGTGGCCTTTTGAAATAATGAACTTGGCTGAAATAGGCTTTGTACAATGCAGATGTTGTAAGTGGATCATGTGATTTTATTTTCCAACACATGTGTTTTTAGGGTAGATGATAAAGAATTCACCTAAAGGCTTCAGCTTGCTGAGAGCGTTTGTCTGCGTTTTTACTACATAAAAACAAGCACCATTTCTTTCCAAACTTGTAGAGGAGTCAGTGGAGAAAAGTGGTACTGATCAACAAAGAACCCTCACCCTATAAGAAGTGCTATCATGTCTCATTAACTCAGGGCTTGTAACCCTAGCATGTGTGTGTGTGCGTTTGTGTGTTTGTGTACATGAGATATAAAAATAACTGTTAACCACTTCAGTACAATACCAGTAAGCTCCTCCAAGATTGTCAGCATCGAGTCAGTGGTCAAGCCTTTGACTTCACGTTTAGCAGACAGAAGGAGGATGGACTTGGCCAAGTCCCAGAGTGCATTGTGACGCAGTACCCTCTCCACCAGATGGTGCCAACCAATGGTCCCTGCATGGAAAATAGCACCTCATTCTTTTACCCTCATACTGGGGCCCATCAATTAAAAAAAAAAAAGACAACTAGCTCAATATCTAAATCGTGTTTTCCAAAAAAATAATCAACCCTCGTGTTCTCAAACGCAGTACAACACTACACATGGTTTATTTCTCTTTAATAATTATACTTTGCTTTTAACTGTTAAACATAGTGTAGCTGTTCTAACCAGTAGCCTTTCAGGTAACCCTAATTCTTTTCAATAAAATTTGTAGTTCCAGTGAAACTGCTCATTGTCGAGTGAAGTCAAATGGTTGTGGTCATTTTAACTGTTAGCAAACTTGATACAACACTTAGAATCATTTAGTGACGTCTAGTGCTGAGGTTGCAGTAGTTGTCCCCTTCTAAGATGGCAGCAACTTTGGGACAAATCGCACTATGCTAGAAATGCTAAAAACATGAAAAATGCCAATGACCCTTTCTAGAGTCAGTGTTTGATTTGTCCATTCTGGGCTACTGTAGAAACATAGCAGTGCAACATGGTGGACTCTGTGGAGGCGAGCCACTCCCTCTGTAAATATAAATGGCTCAAGGCAACGAAAACGATCATTCTTATTTTCAGGTGACAGCAGGTGACATTAATGAAAACGGAATTATATATATATTATAATATTATAATCTATTTCTGCAAACAGACACCTCTAAACACAAACACTGGAAAAAGAAAGTTTCAAATTTTATGTAATAGAAGTTTTCAATAGATTCAGTCAAAACATTAATATAGAGATAAATAAACATATATAAAAGCTTCTTACTTACTTTAACTTTCTAAGTAAGGCTTATCTTACCTTCAGGCATCAGTGGCCCATAGAGGATTAACAGTAAGTGCGCTTGGCTGACAATGGGCCAAGGTTTCAGGAGTTCTGTTAGCCAGAACTGACAGCAGGAGCTTTTCAGCCAAGAGTCCAAAAGAACCTGACGGCAGAACAGACGGATCTGCAGCACCTGGTGCCACTGCACCCCTGAAGACAGACCAAACAAACAAGAAAATTAATAGTATTCCTTTTGCATCATGCCATGTAAGACTTTCAAAAGGTTTGTAGTTAAATTAAAAAAACAACATAATCACTCACACTCACTTCCCATGCTGCACTGCTTTTAGCTCATTTTTCTGTCTGTGGTGGTTTATTTAATTGTTAACTTTTAAAGCACCTTGGTACTGTTACAGACTACACACAGTGGCTTGTTATGTTACACCTCTTCCCTGTGGTCTTTTATCTTTAGCCTCATTTTCACCTGTATACACTGAAATACAAACCTGGTTTCCCACTGATGACAGCCTCAGTTTTCTGCAGTAGGTTTGTGTGGTCACAGAGGGCGTTGAACACTCTGTGGCACTCCAACTCATCCCATCCTGCAATCAGTGTCTGTAAATAATCAGTACAACAACATGAATAATTGTTAGTAATAGAAAACTTTCTCCAGCTTAAGTGTTTTCCACTGGGATGGGAAACAAAGGTGGGTCAATGATGAGTTGCAACAGTTTGTCCTGGGAGACCTTTTTTTTATTTAATCCTACTGTATTGACATACTGTATAGGTGCTTCAGATGATGATAAAGATAGGCTACAATGTGAATACTGCATTATGATATGGATCATTTGAAAAAGAGAAGATGTAAGAAGAGCCTGAATTTACAAAATGCAGTAAAACATCTCTCTAGTATGTCTTTATCGGTGCCAGTGCTACTCTGAAGCAAAGTGTAAGTGTTCT
>JAPQRN010000015.1:21623303-21633733 GCA_037367275.1 Coranthus polyacanthus
CGCGACAGACAACTCGACCGCAGTTGTGGTTAATAACTTACACAGACAAGAACGTAAAATGACTTTGTTTCGCAAATTATCCTGTCAAAAAGCTAGAATTTACCTCAGCTCGGCCGTGGCCCCTCCCTCTCCCGTTGCTCCGCCCATTTTGTCAAAATGTAGTCGCTTTGGCTCCTAGAAGACAACATGGCGACGGCGTAAAGCAAACCAGTGGCTCTGTCCAGCAAAACAATCAATAACAAGCTATGCTAATACATCCTTTTGAGGTGATGCTAAAGTTAACACTGACCCTGCTCCAGTCAGATTTGTATAGACTGACTGAATCACCCTTTCATCGAGGTTTTCTCAAATGTCATATTGATTTTAAATACTGATCCAATTCATAGTAGTTGCATATTGATCTTGGGCCATTTCAGTTCACTGCAGATTTAAATGTCCTGTAAATACCCACACATTTGTTCTTTGTTTTGTCCAATTAGACGTCTTAGGTATATGACAACATACAGCTTGAGCTCCATTATCCTGTTAGTTTTACTGCTTATGTGTTTACTCAATGCTTAATTACTGTTTGCTTTACTTTACTGCTTATATGTTACAGTAAGACTCCCATTATATCTCAACGCAGCCTCAATCTGAAATGAGGTCACAGTGTCCAAAAGGCCTGCGTGGGTGTGAAAGGTTAAGATTTGCTCATTTGTATTATATTCCTGAGAGTATTTTAATTATCTGCATATTGTTTTAGGAGGTTTGTGTGGGGCAGAAAAAAATACCGCTTTTAAGACCTGGACTCCAAAAACATATAAAAACACTGAAAAATGAAGACACTTGCCCAAACTGTCATGTTTAGCTCAGTGCGCCACAAAACCAGCTATGCTCAGCTGCTAATCACAGGATTATTCTGTTTAACTAAGACTATTAAGTGTTTGACATACAAATGGCGTCTCCCACTGGCAGACCTTGGAGAGGATCATCCCTTCACTGTAGAGCTCTTACAGAGGACTGACTACACCACAAGGGACTCAGTGGAAGGGAAAATGCCCATGTATACTAACAGGATGTCATGGTAGGTTATGGGGAGAGAGAGACGAACGGCAGAGGAAGAAGATGGACCTCAGACGAATCCGAAGATAAAACAGAAGCTTTGAATTTCCTCACCTGCCTTGCAGCACAGTACGTATCACACACAACAGTAAAGACAAACACATACTGTATACTGTGACTGTGTGTAAGTTGCTTAGTGCATTATTCATTTTACTGTGGGGAATTCTGCTTGTTAGTCCCTAATTGGAGCCAAAATTCTTTTCTATAAGTTGTTTGTTTAACTTCTTTTCACTTTATTGTTTTATCAGCAGATCTGAGGCTGCACAGAGTTGAGGTATTGACACAGTAACAGCATATCAACTGAGGACAATATCTGTTCTGTCACAGTTGGCATCGGTGCTCTGCCGCGGGGTCCGCTGTTGGCATCAGTCCTGTTTATCTGTCTGAAACAACGAGCAAGCGGCGGGACTGTCTCTCATGTCATCACTGACATGATGCTCCTGGTGCTGACAAAGATAATGCTGCTGACGATGATGATATCTAACACTGGACAGTCACATATGTGGTAGTCCTGCAGCAGACACACATATTGCTTGACCGTGAAAGCAGATGCAGGGACATAAGGAGCTGATCTGCGTGGAGTCATTGCCAATATCCCAATCTATCTGGAACTTCTCCAAATTCCTCTCTGCCACTCAGGACGAGTGTACCATTTGGACACCTGTGACCATGGCTGTCTAATCTCGGTGTAACCTCATTGGTGAGTGTTCAAATGTACAAAGTTGCTGTTAAAAGTGTAGTAGCTTGGTGTTGGTATAGCAGTTGGTTATAAACCGATCGTTTGCGCAATTTCATTGTACCAGCAGTGACATGAACGTATGAATAATTAAACAAAATGCTTGTCACAGCCTTGCCTTTCTTCCTCACGCTCACTTGTCATGCGTCCTGTAGTCAATCATTAAGTAAGCAACAATAAGGCCTGTATCTGATATTTTAAGAGGCTCCAGCAGTACCAGGTCTAACGCTGAACAATAACCTTGTTTGATAAAAACGGCTCTGTTCTTTGAGGAAGTGAAAACAATGGGTCCATATAAGTGCAGTTTGGTGTCTTTAGTTTGAAATTAAAATCAGTCTGCTTCACAAAAAATGAAATGCAGTAAGAACAGTTGTATTTTACTTTTATTACTAATGTGTATTTTTCAGTTGTTAGGTCATTGATTCATGGAAAGAGATATTTTTACCTTGGACATCTTGTACAAAACACTGAAGGAAGTAAAGGGAGGGAGCTGAACAAAAGTAAATGATTACCTCTACATTTGTCTCACATGGCTATGAAGGAGGGTGTCATATATTATGGCTTAGAGCTACCTGCTCATGGTGCAATTTTCACTATCATGTTGATATTTTGCCAGTTATACAACAGTCGTGACTGTTTATTTAACGTCTTCTTTCACAGTCTGGTCTTAAAGCGGGAAGTGCTCTGTCATTATTCAATCCTGTCCCTCTCTCAGATACCCCGCGGAGCTGTGAAAATGTTCAAAGTTAGTGGTTTATAACAATGCTCTGAGCTCGGGTGGTTTCTGTAAATGTTTAATTTCCTCTCTCTCCTTTCCTGAGGGAGGAGGTGAGCGTTAACAAATAGAGTGCCATGGTTTGTCCTCCAGAGGAGAGCGTTAAACAGGTGAAGCTGAACGCTGCTCTCATTAGTTACAGATGCAGTCACCTGCCACTCACCAGAGACTGATGGCAGAATACTGAAAGTTTCCACATCTATTTCTGTGTGCACTCGGGAGACACTTGAGGAATGGCTCAGTCTCACTGACTGGATGTAAGCTCAAAGGAATTTACTCTACTACTGGGGACAAAGCAGGACGAATCCACCCATGCATCCTGTCTGAAGGACTGTAGATTTGTTTGTGGAGGTGCTTCTTTTTTATGCAATGTAGTTGTAGTTTTGTGCTTTGGTTCAGACACAAAATTGAAAGTCTGTAGTTTAATATTCCTTTTTTTGTAGGACAAATCTAGTTGCTCGGTACAACTTTGAATTGACCTGATTAGTGACATGCACTCCAAATGCCCGTAATTGCTCCTGGTATGTCTACATGCACATCAACAGTCATTTCAATCTGCGTTTGTAACTTTGTATTTTGCAGTTGGAGCGTCTGTTTGAGTGAGCGAGGACGCCGATCATGGCCAGCATGGCGGTTCAGCTCCTTGGCTTCTTCTTAGGGTTGCTGGGGTTTGCAGGAACTGTAGTTGCAACTCTGCTCCCCCACTGGCGCAGTACAGCATATACAGGATCTAACATCATCACAGCCACCGCCTACATGAAAGGCCTGTGGATGGAGTGTGTCTGGCACAGCACTGGCATCTATCAGTGTGAGCTGTACAGATCTCTACTGGCACTGCCACGCGACCTGCAGGTATGACAACACATGCACGACTTTTAATCCCAAAACCTTTATCTGAAGACGCCTTATATGCTATCCAGAGTACATATTTAATTATCATGATGTCATTTTACACTGTATTGTACTGTATTTTTATATTATATCGTGATAAATTTTCTTGGATATCAGCAGCTATGAATACCATTATTGTGATATAATTTTATGTTTTTAGGGTTTATTTTGTTTACGTTGTCAAATAAAGCATAAAGTGTTTCAATTTTCTGTCGTCTAAAAGATTTTATCATCATAAGTGAATGATCTACCGATAGATTTCTGAAATGTTCCACTGTTTGGTAAATAAATGTCATGCTCTAACCCTAAAGAAGAATTTAAAACCACAAGTAACCAACTTCAACAAAGAACCAAAAATCAACCTTAAAACTAGAAAGAAATCACTTGACATTTATCATGATAATTATAGATGTTGACTGATATGAACATTTTTATCATGATAACATTTTTGGACATATTGTCCAGCCCTACACTCCATTCTGATATAGTTTTTCAACAAAAATATTAGATAAAATTGTTAAAATGAGATCTTCTCTCCCTCAAATACTTAGAGACAAGTCCATTAAAAGTATTAAAAGTCCATTTTGAGTTCAGGTGCAGTGATGGCTTCAAGTTTTCACATTGCACTTATAAAAGTTGCATATTCAATCCCGATATTTCTGTCACTATTCCTGCTGGTAGGTCTGCCCTTAAACTCAGATTTTAGGTGAGCACAGAGAAACTTTCCACCTTCAGCAGCTGAACATGAAAACATCATTCAAAGCATCAAACTCTTAACAGACCTCGTTCTGCACAATGAAACGCAAAGAGTCCTGGGAAAGGATGTTTTTGAGTGGAGTGAGACTTTAATTTTAGAGCGTACTCTAAACGCGAGAGTTAGAAGTAGTTATTGAGTGCATTTTGGTGAATTTTAAGTGTAACGTCTGGCCTAAAAGGAAGTTTTGAATGCTCTCTTACGCTCCTGTTTTCTCAGGCTGAGTAATGCATTTATGTTGACAGAACCTCACATGTAAAATAGTGGTAGAACATCCCTTTAAAAGTCTCGTCTATTCTCTTTCCACATTAGGCCGCTCGAGCGCTGATGGTTCTGTCGTGCGTCACCTCAGTCCTGGCGTCGCTGGTGTCTGTAATGGGGATGAAGTGTACCCGCTTCGCCCGTGGCTCATTGATCAAGTCTCCCTTGGCGCTGAGCGGGGGGATATGTTTTGTCTGTGCTGGACTACTCTGCCTGGTCACCGTGTCGTGGACCACCAATGATGTCATCATGGATTTCTATGACCCCTTCCTCCCCAGCGGATTCAAGTATGAGATCGGCCTGGCTGTGTATCTCGGTTATGCCGCAGCTTGCCTCAGTCTGATCGGAGGACTGGTGCTGTGCTGGAGCAGCAGTGATGGCAGGTCTCGGAGCCCCCTCCAAGTGCAGAGGAATCCCCCATTGTCACCTCCCCCTGCCTTCAACAACATATATCCCCCTGCTCCACCCTATAAGCCACATGAGGCCCTGAAGGACAATCGTTCACCCTCACTTTACTCCATGTCCAGCAGCGGATATAGGCTCAATAACTATGTTTAAGGGAACAACACAATAAGTGCATGGCCATAAAAACTGTGAATGGATCAAATGATACCTGTGTGAACCAAAACAGCCAACTCAGCACTTACAATTTTAATATATTTGAATGTCCTCCATTCCCACAAAACAAGTAGCAAAAGAGATGTTTGTATAAGAATATCAAGTTCTTCACATTGCAAACTCCAAAGACATAGTGAAGGATTTAAAAAAATCAGACTGAAGATAATGCACCTTAACAAACTGTTCAGGATGTCCTGTGGGTTTGTGATGATCCCAGACGTGGGAGCCATAGTAAACCTCTGAATCACAGTGTGAACCTTTGTCACATACTGCTATGTAGCTGTGGGACCAGAAGATGGCAATGTGTTTCTGAAAATAGCTGCAGAATTGTATGTTGTAACATTTTTAACTCTTGGCAATAATAATGAACAAGTAATTTCTTCATTTCTTGATGTAACCTGCTTTCTACTTGGAATTAACTCTTTCTGAAAACATACAGTTACATAATTACTGTCAAAGAAACTGATGTTTTCTGTGTTAGTTATCAATATCATATTAAATCATTTTCAGCCTAAAGTAAATAAAAACAATGAAGTTCAGTTTTTGATTATTTGATTATTTAAACATACACCAACATAAAATACTTATGTTACTGTTCTTTTGGACATGTAGTCACAGTAGTAGGCGAAATACAGCTGTAATTAATCAGTTGAATTGTTAGCTGCGTTCCCTTCAGTTGTTGTGCCTGCTTTCTAACTGTTGTGACTTACTTAATTGAATTGACCCAAGCAATTGCTAACATTAGGCCTGTTCGTTCTACCTGTGCTTTTCCCCTCACGTCTTCTGTCGTTTTCATTTTGATTATGTGCCAAGTGACACGGCCACGATTGGAGCAAGGTCCAACTTTAATTTACATTTTTATTTTCAGAATATATTCTTCTAGTTAATTTGACGCTTTATACAGGGACGATGTAAAGCTTGACAAATCCACTGGGTGGAGGCAAAGAGCCTTCAGTAACTTATGTTGTATTCCTGAATTCTAGCTTCGTCATTTTGGTTACAGTTGATGCGCACCTATAATGTTATTGTGTTATTACTTCATGAACCAAACTGACTCACTGCGTAATATTTGATTATGAAAGGAAGATGTCACCTTATGGACGATTTTATATGTGGGAAGCTCAAACAGGTTTATATTTGGTAGAAACCCTTCCTCAGTCTGGTCGTCTGAGCCACGGAGACACTAAACTAAGAGATGTGCCACAAATCAATTCAGGAGAGTTTGCTTGTTTTATTTCTAGAAGTCTGGCTTATCATCATATTCCTTTACATCAAGGAGATTAATTATATTGTCATTAAAACATAAATAGATACATTTAATGTTTTGTATCCGCTAAAGTATTGTTATACTATGTATACTATTGTGAAAACTAGCACAATAACCGTATGAAAAGGTTAATGTGTTTTATCAAAGGTTTTTGTTTTGTTTTGTTTTTTTTATTGACGCTTAGTACTATTGTTATAGGACAGAAACTGTATACCAAATGAGAAACTATAATTCTCCATCCTGTAGGACTACAGACTAATTTACTAAAGTTGATGTGAAGACGTATTGTGATGCAGATGTTTTTTAAAGAAAACCTTGACTGTTAATGTCGCATTCCCAAGGCGTTTGACTTCTTTACATTTCAGCACCATGGACAGCGGGCTGGCGGCTCCTCTCACTTCTGTAATATCTGAACCAACACATTAAATAGGATTATTGATGTCGCAGTTTTTGTAGAGACTCTGGGCAATTGAAGGCATGATATCAACAGCATATGAAAGATAGGAACAGGTGGCTGGAGCGGTTTTCCATCAGAGAAAACTGGAAACGTTTTACTATAACATAAGACCAGATTTGGTAACATCAAGAACAATGTAACCACACAAAATTGGGCTATAAATCATTGGTCCTTAGAACCTACATTTATTAATACAAGTTGATCGAGATGTTTTGATGATCTATGGCAAGGATTTATTTGTGGATTGATGCTCCAGGAGATTGCAAGTCTAAAGTTGGCCGTAAAATGAAAAAGTAGTTTCATGTAGGGCTTACACCCTTAATATCACCACCATGCAGCTAACGTTGGCAGAATAAACGCCATACTTTAACCGTGGAGGAAACAGGGCCTGCGCAAGATCGTAAATCAGGCCTGAAATGTAACCTGGCAAGTAAAGGTTTGCCAATATGATATTATGATATTGGAAAGCTTTCCGGGAGAGGTAGTGCGTCATGCCACTCTCTATTAGGTGCTATTTTCGTCCTGGCCTGGAAGACATTCATCCACCATCTACCCACCCTGACAGTACCCAATAAACCCACCACTCCCATTCATCTCCACCTCTCCATCCTCTCTCCCCCTCCCTCGCTCTCCCCGTCTCTTTCTTTCCGACGAACACCGTCGACTACAAACAACACAGGAGAATTGTGTTTGTTCGTTCAGAAGGATTACATTTTGATACTGTAACATTTAACCAACAGAAACCGTCTTTGACACTTTTTAAATCTTCTTATGGAGGCCCCGCTCATGTAATCTATTGAGACCTGTTTCTGCAAAGGAAAGGTAAGAAACTGTCTGTTTTTAATGTTGTTTTTCTTAACTAATATATGTTTGTTGAATGTAACTGCATTTGACTGCAGAGACAGACGCCGATTTAGAGGGAGATCAATAATGCAATAGTGCACTGACACCTGGAACCATGGTGTCAGTGCAACGGGGAGCTGAAGCCCACAGGTTTGTTTCTAATGATGCAGCATATCGGACACATAACCCTTGCGCATCTGTTTGGGGTCTCTTTTTATTACAGATTTGCAGTTTTTTTACGGTGCGTAACGTTTGGAAAGCATTTTAGAGTACTTTTACGCACAGCCGAACTACAAAAACAAAAGCCTGCCGGTCCATTTTGTGCTGAACATTACACTATTTCCACAAAAAGTCAACATTAGCCGATATTACGCGTCAAACACAATCAATGGATGGACAAATGTCTCGTCAAACTGAGCAAGCACATCGCGCGTGAAAACATTCTTTAACTTTCTCGTTTTTAAAGCTAAACAACAAAGGCTCACGTCTTGTGAAACCATATGATCAATGACCCGTATTTACATTTTGCTGGATTATGTCTCGAACTGGTGATGATGGAGTGCCGGTTGTTCCTCCTCCTCTCATCGGCGAGTCACTTGGATAACGGTAAGATATGGACACTGTAGTTTTTAATGAATGAGTAAAACATATTACCTTTTATTGTTGTTATATTAACTGAAGATTTCAAAAGAATCGGGGCTGGCGTGTTTTGAACTGCAAAATCCGAGGAAACTTTATCATCACATAATGGTTGAGTAAATATATAGTAACGGAGTCTCGTATATTTGACTCATATAAACATTATATAAGTAAAAAAGAAACACTGGGATATTTTGGTTGTGTTGGATTCATTATCTAATCTGATTTAGTTTTTTTTCTTGTGACACCGCTGTGCGGTGGCTATTCACAAAGAAAGACACGAAACATACAGGCGTTTTACCCGTGTTGGAAAATAGAAATACATGTTTGTTTAACTTGACTAAACTGCAAGGACTTTTTGTTAAAGTAGAGGCAGAAACCTTAAAATTGTAATTACTTTTTCCATTCTCGAACTACTTGGGAAGCACCAGACATCCGTGCAAATCCCCATACTCCTTGCCCATGGGGTTTAAATTGAAATTGTACTTTTAATATTAGGAATTTGGTAGAGTCCCTTAGAGTCTGGATAGTAACATTTTAAGTTAATCAACAAGTTAACACTTCTTTTTAAAAAGTAAGTCATGAAAACTGCAAAGACGCTATGCTGTTAACAGACTTTATAAAACGGGTGTAGGTACCTGTAACATTTCTATTTAGAGCTTAGATTTTCTTGTAATCAAAGGCAAAACTTATTGGTGGAAATCTTTTTCTTTGTGTCTCTCAAGTTCTATCCATGCGTTTCCAGTCCTCGGCGCGCAACAGCACTTGATCTCGGCGGAGGGAAGCGGACGAAGATAAGATGGCCATCCACGCCGAGGGTCTCGTAGCTATCGTGGTCTTCTATCTCCTGATTCTTTTCGTGGGAATCTGGGCGGCGTGGAAGAATAAAAACTCTGGGGTTGGCGATGGCGGAGACCGCAGCGAGAGTATCATGGTCGGGGGAAGGGACATTGGATTGTTCGTTGGCGGATTCACGATGACTGGTGAGTTGAGAATTAATCCATGGGGGTCCAGCCTTTTATCATTTGTTTACTGGACGGTATTTATCTTGAATCGTCTGGGTTTGGGTGTTAAATGAGTTCAGAAAGAGATCATTAATTTCAGCCACGCCAGTCTTTTACGCACGGACAGCCGTGATACCGTTTAATATCACTTTCATACATTTTAGTGCACACAAAGAAACAACACTGAGGACTGAAAATATGCTTTGCGGCCAAAGTATTTTATACTATTACATTTACTATAGTCAGACTAAGAAGTACATTTAAACCCGGTGTATTTTTTTCCCCCAAATACAGTTCTTTAACAGAAACGCAAACTGTTTAATGAATCCTTAATCATTTATAATGATAACTGCTGGTCCAGTCTGGACTCATCTCACCTTTGCTAACTCAAATAGACACGGTGGCTTAATGTATTCATCATGACATGCATCAAACATGATTTCATAAAAATGTTTGTTTTTGATGGAAAACAATGTTTTTTCTTGGTTTTCAGCCACTTGGGTGGGTGGAGGCTACATCAATGGGACAGCAGAGTATGTCTACCTGCCAGACTACGGCCTGGCCTGGGCACAGGCACCCTTTGGGTATGCACTCAGCCTGGTAGTAGGTAAGAATCCTTGTCTCTGGAGGCCTATAGGCATCCACTTTCACAGTACTGTACTAAATACATCACAATACACCACAAAAATGCAGGATCTGCTACAAATAGCAACAAACAGGAACTTTTTAGAGGAATATTCCAGTTATTTTACATGTTTTGTGTCATTTGCAACACATGCAAATATAATGTTCAGTGTATTATAGACAAAACTATGGCACCCAGAGAGCGCAGACAGCAGCCTAGGCCAATACTCCACTCTTTTACGAACAAACAAATTAAATAAAATGATGCTTTCCTCCTTTTTGTCAACAGTCAGACTGTTAGACTGGTAACAGTGAGTTACGAGGTCTTAGCAAAATCTAAGTAAAAAAAAAAAGAAAAAGTTAAGTAAAAAATTGAACCTGTGTGTAAACCAGTCTACAGTGTTAACTGCTCCACCTGTTATAATGGACCTGCTCAACACAGACAGACAGACAGTGATTA
>JAPQRN010000015.1:21633833-21648099 GCA_037367275.1 Coranthus polyacanthus
ATAAATATGTCATCATAAATGTTATATATCAGCATAGATGTTGATCAGTACAATGTGTTAGATTGTTCAGCTGAAGCTAATTGCAGGTCTCATGTCGACCATTTTGAATTCAGAAGTCTAATGAACGAACACTAGCCTGTTGATTAGCAGTAAAACAGTGTTATAAAAACATAAAAAACACAGGTATGCTTCTTTAACAATTAAAGAAGGATGTATTTTGTTTAATAATTAGTCAGAAGGTATAATGTAAGATATAAAAAACAGTACATCCTGACAGTAATACTATCCTCATTCAACCTGTGATTTACCCGAAGCTGCTCATTGATTATAGTCTTGTGAAATGCATTTGTCAAAATGATGTCTTGCAAATGTGTTGCCATTTGTCTGACTTACTTAAATGGTTTAAATCATTCAGGTGGCCTTTTCTTTGCCAAGCCGATGCGTTCACGTGGATACGTGACCATGCTGGATCCCTTTCAGCAGCTCTATGGGGAAAGGATGGGGGGGCTGCTCTTCATCCCTGCACTCATGGGAGAAATTTTCTGGTCTGCAGCCATTTTATCTGCCCTGGGTAGGTGCATGATGAGCGGTGATCAGTGGATGGGATCAAACAAATGTCAACACTTTTATGTTCAAACTGTTAAATGCCTTAAGTCCCATGATGTCTCATCAAAAGTAAACACCTGTGATATAAATCCACTCTCACAGACAAATGTTTCTACTAAACTGCCTCCATCAGCCAACTGTAAGTAAAAACATGTTTCCCATTGCGTTCAGGTGCCACCCTGAGTGTGATCGTGGACATAAACATCAACATGTCCGTGGTGATTTCAGCCCTGATCGCTATCTTCTACACCCTCGTCGGAGGACTCTACTCTGTTGCATACACGGACGTCGTTCAGCTTTTCTGCATATTTGTGGGTTTGGTGAGTTTCACAGTTAAGATCAGCTTGAATGACTGCACAGGAGAGACTGCAGTATGATAACATTAAAATAATATGTACGTAGCAGTAACAATATTTTCACTGGGAACCTTCTCTTTGTCAGTGGATCAGTGTGCCTTTCGCCCTGTCCAATCCTGCCGTGTCAGACATCACTGTCTCAGCCAAGGAAGTAATCTACCAGTCACCCTGGCTGGGGAAAATTGAACCTGGAGACAAATGGCTGTGGGCAGACAACTTCTGTTTACTGGTAAGTCCGAAGTTCACCAGTCCTATGACAGTATATTAGTACACTGTATACACTTTCTAATTTCAATAAAGGGGGGGTTAGATTCAGTACCTTTGTGTGTTATGACACGTGTTGCAAGGTGTCAAAAAATTGGTCACATTTTCGTATGAATAGGGATCAGAGCTGTGTTAATGTTAGACGAGGTTTAGCTGACTGTTATGCATTGGTTTGGTGTCTGTATTTACTATGGTGTTTCTGTTTCTAGATGTTGGGGGGGATTCCCTGGCAGGTCTATTTTCAACGGGTTCTTTCTGCCTCTTCAGCTACCTACGCCCAGGTCCTTTCCTTCCTCGCTGCCTTTGGCTGCTTGGTCATGGCTGTCCCGTCCGTCCTCATTGGCGCTATAGGGGCCTCCACTGGTAAATACATGCACACTCACACCCTGATGCATGGGGACACTTCAAGTCAGATCTAGTTTGCTTTATTGTCATTTCCACATATGCACGGCTCATACATACAGGGGAACCAGATTGCATTTCAGAGAGGATTATAAGGCCTGGTAAAATAAATGAATAAAAGAATATTTCAGTGTTAAAAAGCCTAAAGCTATATTGGGACTGATAATTTTCATTACATGGACTAAAAAGTATCATATTAAATGGAAGTTTCTAATGATTTAATAACACTTGTGTTAGTGATGGGCTCATTCTGATGTACTTACTCTAGAAGACGCACACACAATTAACTTATTAAGTAGCTTGTATTTAGTTTGTTATGTAAATACCTTCATTCATAAGTATCCAATAAGTATGGACCTTTTTCAAATAGCTAAAAATAATATACCAAGTAGATGTGATGCTTTCATAAGATGCATACAGAAATGACAAATACATTGCTAAAAGGAACACACACAAGATACTAATAAGTGAATTATATGTGCATAGGCACTGATTAAGCAGTTAATGAAACATTACAAGACAATCAAAGCATCCAGGAATTTGATCCTTTATTCAAACAGGAGGGTGAGATCAAAGAGAAGACTGTGTTATTGGGTTGTTTACACCACAGCAGCTTTTTCAGATGTGTAAATGCAGATGCATACAGTATCTGGAGGGTAAACAACAGCAGACGGATCCTGTCACGACCGGCAGAAGGGAGAGCCATCAGACCATGCCGGTTTGTTGAATATTACATCTGAAGAGGAGCTAATTATTTTGGTCTCTCTGAAGCCGTTTAATGTGAACACTAATCAACTGCCGCGTGTGAATATCCAAGGGAGCGAGAGAAAGACACAGATTTTATACCACTGGAGGATGAAGAGAGAGATGGAAAACTAGGAGAAAGATAGAAGGATATAGGGTGTAAGAGGAAAAGAGACATAGGACGACAAATGGCAACCTGCTGAACAGGAGGATGGAAACAGTGGCGGGGAATGGGTTGATGGGTGGAATTTGATGCACTGTGCATGTGGGGGGGGGGCTAAAGTGTAAAGATGATTCACAATCCTGCTGGGAGACATAAAGGCCAGCTGACCAAAACAGCAGCAGGTCAAACTGAACGGAGATTAAACACCTGACACCTGTACGGAGCCTGCTTTCAAATCCATGTAATGAAAATATTGTAAACGTGGGACACATCACAATAGATCACACACATTTTATCCTACTCCAAGTATCCCATTTTCCCGCAGAAACACTCCATATTTCATAATCATGTCAAAATGTCTCATCAGAATCAATGACGTCCTACAAACATTAATCATTATTAATGAAATGACTATTAATCAGACTTCAAATTAAAATGCAATTACACTGCATTATGTATTCCCTAACACTGAATCACATTTCATATTTGATGGTGTCAGTTGGAGCATTTCTAAACCAATGTATAGTAATAACCAATAAATTACATATGGCATTCTTCTACTTACAGGCCCAATATTTGCTGCACAGGTTTACACTGATAATGTCTGTAAGCCTTTGTTTCTCAGCATCTAAAACAGGTGTAGCCGTTTAATAAGGTCACTGTCTGAAAAGCTAAGGGATCAGATCAAAAATTGTAATTGTATAAATCTCAATTTAGGATGGTGTTCTAAAGGTGACCAGATCCCAATGAGCCAAATGTGAGACAATGTTACCAGTGAGAGTCAGTCTTAAATTCTGACATAGTGTCTTTCTAAATAAAACTGTTGATCAAAAACACATTACGTGGCATTTTCTCTCCCTGCTGCTGAAATGAAAAGGAATAAGAAAGTTGAATAAGAACTCAGATTGGACTTGACAACATAAGCACTAAATCAGCAAAAAAACCAATCAACAAAATCAAAAAAAAAAAAAGAACCCAATCGTCAACAAAATGAAAAATGAATAGAGCAAGCATTAAATCAAGACATTTTCACTTTAACATTTTCAGCTTTATTATCCTGTTAAAAACATTTATTAGAAAATAAATCAAAAAGTAATCTGACAAGAATTCTACATTTCCTCGTTCGTTTTTTGCCAGACTGGAACCAGACGTCTTATGGCTCCATACCGCCGAAGGACAAGGATGAGTCAGACATGATTCTTCCCATAGTGCTTCAGCACCTCTGTCCACCCTACGTCTCCTTCTTTGGTCTGGGGGCCGTGTCAGCTGCTGTTATGTCATCGGCAGACTCGTCCATTCTCTCAGCCAGCTCCATGTTCGCCAGAAACATCTATCAACTTGCCTTTAGGCAATCGGTAAGTGCCAACAGTAATGCTAACACACGTCTATGCAGTTTTAGTCATTTTTGTGGAAGCATCAGTCAACCGATCAATAAAGCAATTTTAGTTTCTTCTCAGTGGTTTAAAAATGTCGCCGTCAAATGTGGCCTTGAAAGAACATTAAAAAAAAAAAAAAAAAGCAGGCAAGTCAATCAGTGTTCTGACGTAACTAACATTTAACTCACATGATTTCCATACAATGCAAAAACATGGCTGGTAGTAGCAACAGGACGTGACCAAATTACTTCTGTCTCATCCATGAAAAAGTCATATCAGCCGTTTCAGATGGAAAACAGCAACGGAGTGCTTTCATTTCCTCCTACTCTGTTCATTAGAGTCATAACGTAGCCTATACCGCCACCTTTTTTTTTTTTCCTTTTTGCAACATTTCAAAAGTTCGCTTCAAATTGGTTTGACAGTTATATGGAAACAGGGCTCATATGTTGCTGTGTTTTCTTTACATTTTTCAAATTTCAGTCTCATTTTCTTATCTCTCATCTTGTTTCTTCCAGGCCTCTGATCGTGAGATAGTTTGGGTGATGCGTCTTACAATCTTTGTGTTTGGAGCTCTTGCCACAGCTATGGCATTGCTGACAGGATCAGTGTATGGTCTGTGGTACCTGAGCTCTGACTTGGTCTACGTCATCATCTTTCCCCAGCTGCTCAGTGTACTGTTTGTTAAAGGCACTAACACCTACGGTTCAGTGGCGGGTTATATCTTTGGCCTTCTGCTGCGTATTGGTGGTGGGGAGCCTTACCTCAAACTCCCTCCTTTCATCTACTACCCTGGTTGGGTGACCCAGGAGAGAGTCCACCATCTCACTGGGGACGTAGAGTACTTTGTCCAGCAGAGGTTCCCATTCAAGTCTGTGTCCATGGTGGCATCGTTTTTGGCTAATGTGGGCTTTTCCTATCTGACAAAGTACCTGTTTGAAAGCGGTATGCTGTCGCACAAGTACGACTTCCTGGATGCTGTGGTGTCCAAGCACAGCAAGGAGATCATGGACAAGGCTACACTGGTGAGCAACCATGATAACATCATTCTGTCAGAGATGGCACCTGTCAAGCAGGTCCTGGGTGCGTCGCTCGCTGGGACCTTCACAAACACTGAGATCCTCAGCGACGATGGGGCGTCTAGTCCTGAGGCCTTTCTCAACGAAGACTAGGCAACAATGGCACAAAGGAGACTAGTACCAAGGAATTTGAAGAAGAAGGAATAGTCAAAGAGGCATCAACACTCTTCAGGAAACTTGCTACTGCCACACTGGAAGCCAAATCTACAGAAATCTGGCTTCCAAGTGATTCCACAAGTTTGTTTTATGCTGATGACATGGTGCGTCCTTCTTTTTTAAGAGTCCTTGCCTAGAACCATGAAGTTGACTGTCAATCAGCCATGTCAAGTGTATCATTTTTGTGTTTTCAGTCATGACTCTGTGAATCTCTTTGCGAAGAAGAACCATCAACACACCCAGATTAATTGAAATGCTGCTACAGTGATTGGAGGAGCTCTCCAGGCAAACCAATGGCAGAGTGCAATGGACTGTGCGTAAAAAGAATAGTGCAATATCTAATTAAGGAACTGTGTCTGTGTCTGCATAGCAGTGTGTATGTTTGTTAATCTACATCCATATGTGTACACCTGATGACAAACAGGCTTCAAGAATGCTCCAGAAACATTATTTTACTTTTCTTTTTTTCTTTTTTTGCCTAGAGTATAGAGCAATAATATTTTTAGGGTCTGTGTTGTACAGATAAATACACTGTATTACATTTATGTCACGTGCATTGTTTTAACTTAGAGACCAATTAACCAAACAACCACTTTTGTTTTCCTTTTCTTGCTCATTTTAAGTTGTTTGTTCACCAATGCTCTTAATATTCCTGTCTTATCAACAAATTCCAGACACAAAAAGGGTCAGTATAAGGACTTTTATACAACCATTTTTTTTACCAAATGATTAATTTGCCAAACAGAAGGTTGGTATATGATGATTCTGCAAATCCCATATTACATTCAGTTTTCAAACATCCACTGCCTTTTCACTGTGCTTATTCAATAAGCTGCAACCAGTGCCGTAGCTCCCATTGTTGACACTGTCGTCAAAACTTGAAGGTGGAGTAAATAATTCTGTACACTGGATCAACCGGAGGTACACTCTGCTGTGGTTGGTTGTTTCACTATTAGCTGCTACTACTGCTCTTCATACAGTTGAATCTATAACAAAGCATTACATGATATTTCATAAGCTCTTCCCATGTTGTGTATGTCAAAAACTCTTCACTGCAAGTTTTTAGTTAAATATGAGCAGAGCAGGAGGAAAGAATAACAACTTAACAACCAATCACAGCAGACTCAACCTTGCACCAACCTTTTGTCAAATTCAGCAAATATCTCTCCATCTTCCAGTGACTGTCTGCTCTGGTAAAGTGGCTCAGACTGATCCACAAAACACCATTACAGCCAATCAGCATCCAATTACAGCATGTCCATGAATTTGGGTGTGGGGGGGCGGGGCTTCTGAAGGAAAAGTGTGTTTGTTTGGCTGTTGATTTCAGATTTAAAAAATCTTTCTCAGGAATGGCTTACTCCACCTTTAACATAAGACAAAATCTCCTCCTCCTCTCTTAGCCCTTTTCCACCAACATGGAACCGGTGCCGTTCTGGTTCACGAACCTAATTTTGAACAGTTCAGCATTTGGGCCAAAAGTAAATTGGTTTGGGACATGGAACCTTGGTTCCCAGCTGGAACCAACAAATAGTAGGTTTCCCCTTGAACTCAGGTGTGAACGGTATTAGTATACATATTCTACAAGTTGGAAAAAGAGGATGGAGACGACAGCATCGTATAAGTCTGAGAAACCAGTGGAAAAAAGAATGTGCAAAAACTGACGACTAAACCCAGCGCTCGGTGGTGATTAAATCATCTACTGAGTTTAAGGAAAAGCTAGAAAGTTGCATAAAAAGATCAAGCAGACTGGTTTCATTTGAATGTGAGAACAAATAAAAAAAATAAAATTACAAAAAAACCAATAGACTACCAAGACAGAAAACAAAACTTGTCAAAAAGTCGAACTGGATGTGTTAACATGTTAACATATTATGGTCTGTGCACCATCCACCATTGATGGTACATCCTTGATTAGTTCTACTCAAAACCTGAAAACATGACCTGGTTCATTAGATGGAACCAAGGTTCCAAGAATCCTGAACAGAACCTGTTCAAGAACCAGAACTAATTTAGTGGAAAAGGCCTATCACTGGTTGTATGTCCTCAGGTGAGCTCTGAGAAACTTTGCCACTTTGGCAGATGAATGTGAAACCAGTCTAAGAGTGTCAAATGACACAGTGAAACTCAAACATCCAAGAAGGAACAATAAGAATACATTGCGCAAAATGAAATTCAAGGAAATGTTGAATGTGAACACTAGATGTAAATGGTGAAATGCAGAGTCATAATGTATGAATGTAAACTCTGATCATCAACTTTAGTTTGTTAGATTTCCGAATGTGTTTTTTCCTCCTTCCAGGCAACGCTGCCCTCAGTTCTTTCATATACAATATGAAAATCAATTTGCAGTGTTTAGATTTGTCAAACATAAAAAAAAATGCAGTACAGCAGCTACATCAATACACAACAGTAAGATTGACAACAATAGAAGCACATGTTCAACTTGCAAGCTGGTTTTCATATCCATTTAAAACCAAATGGGACCCAATGGTTGCCTGGATTGATGGGAAAATCATGTAACTTTTGTTTATCTGTGTGTGTGTGTGTGTGTGTCATGTTTGTTTCTTTGTCCTAAACCTTTATTGACTGGCCAGCCACAGCAGGTTAGTGGAGACAGGAAATGATAGTTCATCCCAGGATGGTGTCAGTTGCACCAGCCAGTATTGATCCCATCCCCAGTTGATTAGCCCTCAGGACATTTGATTAATGCTGCTGAGATTTTTGGAAGTAAGGTTCACCAGGTTTTGTTTTACAGTGTGTTTTCCCCAGAGTCAGTCCTTATATTGTCCCAGGTCAAGCTGTTTTAAAACTACAAGGCACACTGCTGCTCTGTAAAGGGGAAATTATGTAAACAAGTATTCAGCCAGTGCAGTGATTTTTGGCATTGTTCAGTGTTACTATCGTCCACTTCTCTGTGTTTATCCCCTCTTTGCATAGGTGGGTTGTCGGTGTCGAGCCCACGGACTCGCCTTAATTCAAGGGTCAGTGCTGGAAATGATTGGGTTGGCAACAGTCAAAACACAAAAAAATGTAAATCCCTTCAGGGTCAGACAGGGGGGCAACATGTAGATGATCATAACCACAGCTGGACAGTGAGGCGCAGTAAGAGTTTATTCCACACCTGACCTCATCCCTTCTCTTGAGCGACAGCTGTGGGACTGATGGCGACTTCAGCCTGAAACTGAACGGGGGTGACTGCTGGTCTGATACTATGCAAAGTGTCAGGCGATCTCATCGGACTTAAATGTGAATGTAAAACCTTCCTCCTCATCGGACAAAACCTCACAGCAACTGTGTTGTAGCTTAGGTTCGTTCACAAAACCTGAACACAGAAAAGAATCAGTGTCAGCTGTACGACTGACATATTTGTGGCTCTGTGTCGTAAACTGCAATGATGCTGTATTTTTGTGTGATAAATGTATATACCAAAAAAAAAAAAAAAAAAAAAAAAGCATAGGAACAAATTAGTCTACTTTTAAACGCAGCATTGAAAATGATGTTTGTTGACAGTGAAATGAGCTATTTATTTATTCCTGTCTATAAGAGTATAGTTGTAAACATATGTGAGGTCAGTTGAATAAATTATATTATTTAGCAGAGTAACCAATTGTTTTTTCTCTTTCCACATACTAAAATAACATGTTTTATTTTTTTCTTTTCAGCACCAAACCATTTTGGTTGCCCTTTATAATCTGCTCCAGCTTTTCCAACATTTCAATCAAAGATATGGTGATAATGGTCCAAAATTATGTGAAATTATTTCTTGAAAAACATAACATTTTCTTGTGGTAGGACCCCTCAAAACTCCCCATACATGTGCCTACATCTTCCCCAAGCTTAGTGCAATCCAGACCAGAATACCTAAACTATCTAAAAACCTAAGGGGAACCCTGAGTAAGGTGAACAAATCCACTTGTGTTTGTGTGTTTGAATGTGAGAGAGAGCAAGAGATTGACAGTCGTGACAGTTTTGGCAGTTATAAGACTCAGAGGCGGGCGTTTTGATTGATGTGTCCAAGCAGGCGGCAGCCCCCAGATTAAACCCTCCACTAGTCAGTTCACACTCTATACACACATGCACAAGTGCACACAGACATACAGTATACTCTCCAGATCTCAGCATGACTACATAAATCTGACCCAGATCGTAGAAACCTCACTCCACCTCCCAATAAAAACAACGAAGCCTGTTATTTATGTTTTTTTTTTTTTTAACTGATACAGGTTGTGCAGTGCATGGTTAAAACACTTTATGTACAGCACATAATGCATTAACATCAGCGGTTTTATAAATGACCTCTCCCATTATTCTAGCTTACATGTATTTCAGGCTTTATTAAAATGAAACAATCATGTTTCAATCTCACAAACTGATATGAGGAGTCTAAAAACAAAGAGTTCATTTCTTGTAACATATCTTATTGTCAGCTCTTGTGGGAATCATGTGCACTTTCTATACCTCCAGACCAACAGCTCTGTATGATTGAGGCATGTTGGAAGATAGAATAGTTATTAGTGTAACTATCAACAAAACCTGCCACAGATTTAAGTGATTTGCCTGCAGGTGACAGACATGAGATTGGTTTAATATAATAGAAATTGTGAAAACAGAACGTCAAATGGTGTGTCTTTGTCTCAACGTGACATTCACTGGAAAAGAATCAGGAGTCATTTTCCCTGTGTTTTATCAGATTGTGTTTGTTCAGGACAATAAGGCGCCAAAGCCAAGACGCAGTCAGTCCATTTTAAAAGCGAGAGAATGTAAATGTGTCACGTGTGCCTGTGTTTTGGACAAACTGCAGCAACCGAGAAGAAACAACGCATTGAGCATCTGTTAGGTTCTCAAATGGACATCTTTGTTCATACGTGACAAAGACACGTCCGCTTTTTCAGCCAGGAAATGGACATTATCACAGATTTGAAATTGGAATTTTGGTAGGAACTGACAAGACACTGTTGTACAAAACATAAATGTGTGAGGTACGGAAAAGAACCGTCTGGCAGAGTCAACTATAACTAGTGCATTCAAGGAAAACTCCTAGCCAAAATGTTTTATGATAAGATTCATTAAGCTGCAAAAATGAGATGCCAAGAATAAGAGCCAGGATTTTAAGAACATAACTACTGAATGGCAAACACCAATACCCTAATGCATATTTACTGTAAATTAAAAGAAACAAATGTCAGGTGGAGATTTGTTTCTTTATGCCTTGCTGGTCGTTACATAATGCTTTGATAAAACATGTGGCTGCTCATGCTCATGTGTTTATCCACACAATCCTCTGTATGAACTCCCAGTTGGTCGAGAGAGTGTTTTAAATATTTCCACACTACAGTACATATGTATGTTTCTCAACCCCAAAGCCAAGCTGCGGGCTGCACGACCCCTTCGTTGTCCTCACCAAAGCTTCCTCTGTGTTTAAAACAACACTAAATTCCCTGAACGTCATCAATAACATGTACTGTACACATACATACCCAGAGAGACGCAAGTACACACATATTCAGCCCTGCAGCACAGCTCATGACTTATTCTCTCTAAAAAAAAATGACAAAAAGTCAGGAAGTGCTGATAAAAAGACAACGCATTATAATTTTTGTATGTTCCTTAGTGATGATGCATTATGCAATGCTGTGTGAAGACCCAGCAGCATACAACGTTCACACATGAAAACATCTAGAATCATACCACTTAAAATTACTTGGAGAAGAAGAGCTTTTTAAACATTTCATATTCAGTGAAGTTGTTTTTAACTGTATACCTGATTTCTGTGTGAATATGTTCACTTCCTGGTCACAGGGTGTCGGCCAAATGAGTGTGAGAAAGTTTACTCCTGTTACGCCTCTGTTTAGTCTTTTCCACCTCTGTGTTTTACACAGTACTGTAGTTTAACAGAGTATGAGGCAAAACACCACTTTGTTATTTGGCTCAGGTAGAACAACTCTTCTGTGGTTGAGTAGATAGGTTGCAGGGTTGTCACCTGGGAAATTTGGGTTTGGTTCTTGAGAATTCCATCAACTTTTCACGTTTCAGTTTTAAAAAATGAAATGAAATGAAAATCAAAGGCTTACAACATGTTAACACACACATTATGAGCTGACTGACATCAAAAACGTGGCTCTGCAGGCATATTCATAACTGCTGTGTCTCATTTGGCACCAGTCACCACTGCTACCCAAACACGTCTGTTTTTGATTACAGTAATTGCCATTACTTTTGTAGAAAAAAGAAAAAGGAAGTGAGCAAGAAAACTGAATAATAAGACACTAAATAAAGGAAGAGTAAAGGCTGGCTAAAGTAAAAGAAGGGAGTGGGTGATGTAATTTATAGCAATAAATCTTGGCCCCATTTACTGCTTTTTCAATAAGGGCCAGCCTGGAAAACAGTCATCGTCATTACTTACATTAGACTAAGTGCTCCACTTATCAGGAGAGAGGGGAAGAAATAAAGAACAAAAAGGTAGGGAGGAAAAATGAATGGAAAGGCCAGACATTTACTGTGTTACCATTAGCTCATAAGAGGGATGGACTGGACTGAGAGTCTCCACCCATCAGCTCTGCCCTTGGTTCTGTCCTTTGCGCTGAAGAGAAGATCTCATGGGAAATGTCTAGTCATATAAAAACCAAGATTTTTCCCACAGTTCAAAGTTACAGTATTTATTATTAATTACACTGTCAAAGACAACAGTGGAGACAGGTGAATAAAGGTGTTTTATTCTTTATGCCAGATTTCATTTTGGTGATTATCTCGCATGCTGGGAAAGTAAGCTTGAATTTTCCTTAATTCCTTATTCCACTGTGTTTCAAAGGAGCTCAGTTCTGTGTCATTAGCACTCTGCTTTCACTCTCTTGCGGGTTTAAAAGTAGACAGACGCAACACAAACACACATATACAGACTGCACATCTTGAGCACTTTATGACAGTTAAATATCATCCCTCGTGTCCAAACTGCCAGTTTTAGAAAGGTAATAAACTTACTGCAATTTATTTAGTAAAAATACAGACACTCTGTAATAATTTCCCTGGGTTTTTTTCGCCTGTATCATTATCTTGGCTGACAGTGTCCAGTAGGTCTTCCAGAGGTTATTATCTTCCAAAAATGTAATGAAATTAAACCTGTGGTCAGTGATCTGGATGTGCTCTGGACAATACCTTTAGACAGGTACAGTATCAGTTTGGGTAAAAAGCTGCTGGACATTGAAGTTAATTCCCGATTCCTATCATGATATATAATGTCATTAGGACAGTCTTCCACTTCTATACGGTTTTTTTAAGGTTGGAAAAAAAATGTAAGCACTCATTTGAAACATACAATCATCTGTTACAGTTTTTATCAGCTGCTAAGACATGTTTTCTGACATTTATGATCCAATTCCCATGATTCAATTGTGTGAAACGGGGCAGTAGCGTTTAGAGTTTTGGGAAATGTGTCTATCTTTTGGTGGATGGCGTTATGGTTTGGGATGTTTAGTGACTAGAATCAGGAATAGCGTTTAAGTAATCGAGAAAAACTGTAACAACTACAGTACTTGGCCAAAGCTATGAGCGTAGGTCTGGGTTTTAATCTCTTTACAGGCATGAGGATAATAAATCTGTGCCTTTAAGAGTCACTGATGTTTCTTACAGTCCGTGGACACTAAGAGATAGAAATCTGTTCATGCAAACGAAGATTACATTTACAGAATCAAGCAGACCGTCACTTATCAGACTAACTTTTCTTTTATATTTAGTGCATTTTGTGCCACATTGTTGTTGTTGACTAACCTGAAGATCTCCAAATGATTTAAGGTAAGTTTCCACACCCCTATATTTCTCAGGTCCAGTCAGTCCAGATTTTCATCACCTTCTCAGCTGATGAGCCTGGTGGAAAACATGCAGTAGCTCTCATAACCACACACACAGAGCATGCATATTATGGATGTATGCACCGTGAGTGTGCATCCATAGTGTCTATAGAGTGTATATCGATCGCCTTGTCTGGTCTTTCCCTCTGCTACATGTCAAGCCTTCAGCTGTCAGACTTGGTAGGACTCATGTCTTGCATGACTTTCCTTTTGTTTCACGTTTTTTGATCTATTCCACTTAGTTTCAGTTTCATCTTTCTGGTATTGTGCATGCCAGTTCACTGTAACACTATGACTTACCAGAGTACCTGAGAATAAATAGGCTGCTATACGTAACACTGACATTTTAACAACTATGACCGAGCAAAATGTCTGCTATAAGGGGCCTTTTTTTTTTTTTAAAAGTGAAATTTTTTCTTCCAAATAAGAACGTACTCCATCCATAATCCATCTGAGGCAATTAATTCACCAAGGAGGTGTTTTGTTTGGAAAAACCACAGGTGTTTTCATTTGTTGAAGCCAAATCAGTTTTTCTCTGTAATATGTTTGCAGATTGGATTGTTTTTCATCCAGATTGCAACAAAAAGGTCTTAAAATCACTCCTTTGTTCCAGCTGCAGTGAGACTCAGTTTTGACACAAACCTGTGGCTTCATATTTCATTAGCTGGTGCAACAGACAGTGTGCTTGTTGACATTTGACTGATGCCAATTGATTTCCTATCACTGTTACACTGCAAGGAAAGACCACATCGCACAACAACACATCTCATGGGAGCTACAATTTTTGTACCTGTGTGTGTGCCTGGGAGTAAGGATGTGAGGTTAAGGTATACCATACAGTGGGCTGTTTCACACATTTACCATCTGACACCTGCCTGCATTAGAATCCAGCTGGTCTAAGGCATCGTATTCACCATGTATGATCAGTGAGTTTAATGAATTATAGTGCACTGAAAGTAAAAAGTCACTTTAGTTAATAACCATATTCAGTTATAAAAGTGACTCTTAGCCAACACTGCTTTTTGCAGAACTGCCTCTGTCTCCTGACAGATTCTGCAGCCTTTCTTATTACTGCTGCACTCACTGATTGCTGTGGTTGCTGCCTATGTATTGAACTGCGGTAAGTAATGAAAATGGTGTGAGTCCACTGTTGGTTTTGTCATTGATCCCATCAGTGGCGAGTAGCTTGGCTCCAATTAAGCCTTAATAGGCCCAAGGGAGAGGAGAGGAGAGGAGAGGAGAGGAGAGGAGAGGAGAGGCGAGGAGAGGAGAGGAGAGG
>JAPQRN010000015.1:21656229-21682450 GCA_037367275.1 Coranthus polyacanthus
ATAGATAGATAGATAGATAGATAGATAGATAGATAGATAGATAGATAGATAGATAGATAGATAGATGGATAGATAGACTAATAACACTAATCTTTCCTTTCAGGGGAGAAACGAAGAGAACGAGAGAGAAGCACAAAAAGAAGCGCAGAGAAAAAATACATTCAAGAACTCTGTGTTCTTCTCTCAGTGTTCCTGCTGCTGTTCCGATTCATGTAGCTCTCTACTCCGCGGAGGAAGGAGCAGAACGTAATCCGATTATGCTCTGGATGGAGAAAGATAATTAAATCTAACATGAGCTAACCTATTTACCAATTTATGGCCCCTGTTACAGACTGGGAGACCCTTTCCAAATGCAGAGGAATGGCCCTCAAATTGATATCAATAAAAAGGATATTCCATTGTTTAAAATTCTTCCTTGTCTCTGCGATACCTGTAGAGGTACTTTGTGTTTGCATCCTAAAATTATATTAGGATGCAAAAAAAAAATTATATATATATATATATATATATATATATATCACATTTTATCCCCTGTTCTTTGCACATGTAAACTGGCCTAAATCTTTTTGACCATTATTGCATATATTGTATGATCAAATAAAAACATAAATAGATCAAGTTGTTGCTTTTTTTCATGATCAGTAACTGTAGTTTTCATATTTACTGTGCCAGCACTGTGCCGTTTGTTTTATGTTGCCTGATACGAAACGCTGTAGCTCTTGTGTCTGTGAGTCTGTGTTAAATATAAAAAAGTAACCAAAGTGCGTCATCTGTTCACGGTCTATAGAGGTGGGTTTGGGGCGATGAGAAAAAAGAAGTAAATGGGTAGAGCCCTGCAGACTGTGACTGTGATGCTAGGAAAACAACACACACACACACACACACACACACATACAAAAAACACACTCAAACACATTCTTTAAAAAAAGCACTGCAGACCCTTTTATAAAGACCTGCCTGCTCTACAGACAAAAGCTGACCCAGAACGGATTTTGATGCAGCAGCACATAATCTGCACAATCACATCAAACGACAGCTACAGTTTTAACTCAGTGTCATTTCATATTGTGCATAAATATAATTAATTTGAAAAATGAAAATTAAGATCTCTTCTGTTGCGCAAAGTTACATTTATTGCAAATCTAGATTTTATACACAAAATATCCCAGCTCAAAGTACCCACAATATATAAAAGGCTTTTTTTTAATTTTAATTATTTTGACAGTCATTGTATACAATAAAAGCATGGATGAAATCTAGATAAAGATGCAGACATGACAGACAGAACGTGTACTAAATGCCATAAATGCAACCTTACAAGGCCGTGTTTGCAGGTTCTCCTCCCTTTCAGTCCATTAAAACGTTCTTTTAGATTGATTTGTTTGACAAAGAGCAAGCATAAGAGAAAAAAAGCAGCAAAGGAGAGAAAGCATTGATTGACCCCTTCTTAAAATAGAAAGGAAGCTGTACTCACAGATCTGGAGAAAATGTTTTCCATCAATCAGATTGAAAATTCCAATCATGGCATTTTGACACCTATAAATAAGTCTGAACATGAACACTTCCGAGTCTTCACTTTGGCCCGTCAAGTCAGACCGTGTGATAGAAATTGTAATGAATGAATGCAGTGTATTGGCATGAATGGAGGTGAAACAGAGTGCTTTCAGTCTGAGTTACGGTCATTGTTAAAGTCACTTTTACGTACAGTTGATGATGTGTATTACATCAGCAGCAGAGATGCAGTAACAGTGCAACAGAGTAACTCTTTCTGTAAAATTAAATGGGTTCCTCAACAGAGGCTGAGAGGCTATTTGTCTCCTAGTCCAAACAAGCTGAATCTAAGTAGAAGATCAATACTGATATCTTTAGGCTGCTAACTGTTCCACTAATATATTATTGATGTCTGGGTCTTGCCGATTGAATTTGGGCAGCACACAGCAGTTCATCTTGGTCAGCGCACACAGAGGGGAGATGCACCAGAACAAGAAGAATACAAAAAAAAAATCCCCTGGAAATGTGTATATGATGCCCATACAGTCCTGGAAACAGAAAGGCATTACATGTTGAAGAAAAATGAGAGGGCTCATAGTGTGACTGCAAAAGCCTGCACAGTCTCAAGTTTGATGTGTTCAATCTGATTTGAGATGTATAGGCTGTAGAGATCAATAGTGATGCTTATCCAGGGCTCCAGGGTGAGCCAAGCTACTTATCACTCAGCAGTCACTCGACCTTTGACCTCACTAACCAGGTTACTTAGCAGGTATCTGACCTCTGAACGTACTGTAGCAGGTTTACACATAGAGTAGCATTCACTGTTAGATTCTCACCTTCAGCAATCACTGTGTAGTCGCCACAAGTGCATCTGTAGGTTGAACGACAAACCTAAACGTCATGCTATGCTGTATAGATTGCGGTAGTTCTATGTAATTTACTTGCCTCTGCTCTCTCACCCGGCTCCATGTGTATTTCTCAAACTCTAGATCTTTCTAGGCTTCATTTACATAAAGCTAAATCGGCACATTTCGCCAAAGGACTGTTCCATTGTCCAGGATCCAACAAAGAACTGAGTCCTTCCTTCAGAGAATTGTCAAGGATGCTCTCCTCTGCAATCTTCAGCGCTCTTTAAGCATCCACAGTCTTCTGCACAAATCTTGCCAGTGCATTTAAACATAAATATTATGCAAGGCAAGGCAAGTTTATTTAGTATACAGTGCATCTTATTCACAAAGACAATTCAGTGTACAGTACATTAATAAATAGAGACTAATATGATTGAAGAATTAATATAAATATAATAGAGCATTAAAAGAAGGTACAGTACTAGCAATAAGTCATCCAGTGAAATAGGAATGAGGTGTAAGTTCAATCATAGGCACTTGAAAAGAGAAATATTTTACAGTGGATTTAAGCAAAGTTTATTACACATGGCAGGAGAACAGCTGAATGCTGCTTCACCTTAATTATTTCCCCTGTACATTAGTTAGCTCCTAAATACTACTGTCATACTGACAGACCAGTTTCATGTACTGAGGTAGGATGAATAGGTGTAGCTGCTTGCTGTTGTGTTTTCATGTGTGTCAATCCACAGAATTGGGCACGGGACCTTTTCAGTGACACAACCTGCACACTCGATTGATTGTTCCATCCTATGGACGCATTGATCGGTAGGAAGGACTCTTGCCTGACCTCTGAAGAACCTGACGAAGGATCCTTGACTTTGAGAAATAGGTCATTTCTCTGCCCATCGTTCCCTCGGTAATTTCTACTGTCGCCTCCACTCATTTCCCTGGATTCCTCACATTTCCCTCAAGCTCCTTTTGCTTGTGGTCTCTGGTTTTGGCTTGTCATTCTCTGATCTTGAGTGCCTGTAAGTTTTATTTCTTGTAACTAAATCCTCATTTGAGCCTGCCTGCTGGCCTGAATCTGCATCTGGCTCCTTCCCTTTGCTAAACATAACACATACATACTGAGCTTTACATTCAACATTGATTTATTATAAGTTACACTCAAATCATTCAGATAGAAAACACCTAAAGTATCAGTAAGCTCCCAGATTGTTACCTCTTTATTCCCTAAACTCTCCTTTCTACCTACAAATATATATTTGCACATAAAGATGCACCATTGTTACGTAAAGGTACGCTGTGAATTCTGTCTTAATTAAGCTCTAAATTGTGACCTGCAATCCTACATGTTTCCAAAAGTGCATTTTTAAATTTGTTGTAATGGTCAAAAGCTGTTTTTTTCTTATAAATTGCCGGATCCACTTACAAAGCCAAACTTCTTCCCAATTTAAACTTTAAGACTTGTTTTTCCTCCATTAGTGTTGAGATATCACATCAAACCATGTAGTGCCTGAGTAAGAAGAATAATTAGACCACACTGTAATGCAGCTGTTTGTGCAGTTTTCCACTTCAATATGATTTCATTTCACTTTTCACATGCTTATTTTAGACTATAGGTGCAAGCAGTGTTTTAAAGACGGACTGTTTTTAGTCTTAGCTTCAGTGCACACACCGAGTGTTTCTTGCAAAAGCCATATTATAACTGATGGATAACCAATTGGAATTCATTAACTTCCCTCGTTTCCCCGTTTCTCGATGCAGCACTCTGAAGCTGCTGTAATTCCACTAATGGAGTGCTTACCATTCCAGGCCAGTTTTCTGACAGTGACAGATGCTTCCTAATTGCTTAAAAAAATAGAGAGCAGTTGCCCCGTTATGACTAAACGCAGCATAACTGCGGTTACATTACAGTGCACAGTGATAGCCTGGGCATGTTCAACTTAAGCACATCCTTTTACATGTCATAAGGGAGCAATGTGAGATGATGAGTTTGCACACTGATGCTATATCAAGTTTTTTCTGTTTCATGTTAATAAAAGAGGAGCTATTATTTTGCAGAGCTATGCAATTTGGAACTGGATAAATGGAGATAGAACTTAAAAATCAGCAAAAAAAAGGTTTAATGTTAAGTAAAACCTGTACAAAAAAAATATGAATCAGTTAAGTATGACAAAATGGAGGGAAATATTGAATTTATCATTAAACAAATAGTGTATGTATGTGTAATATATATATTACACATAGTACTGTACAAATAAGACAAAAGTCAGTGGCTCATTTTAAACGTACCTGTACAGACTGGCATTTGTAGTTATTTTATCATGTCTAATTACATGTTTTAATGTTGTTTATTTTATTCAGTTTTATCACTTTGTTTTATCTCTTCTGTTTTTTATTTAGTTTTAATTGTCTGTGATTCACTGTTGTTGGACTTACATTGTGTGTTATTTTATTTTCTAAAGCACAGGAGCTATTGATATAAAGTTTATTATTATTATTATAACACAAACATAGTACTTGTACTTTACTTGAATATTTCCACTCAACATTGCTTTATACTTTATAGTACTCAACTACATTTATTTTAAGTCGTTTCCAACTTTTTTGGTTCCTGATGTCTTAAAAAAAGCAGTGTGTGGTGTCAGCTCACATTTCAGATCTCTATGAGTTGTTAACACCTCCAAAAACATTATTTTTTCAAATAAATGTACAAATCATCCAATATCTCACCAAAAATCAAAGAAATGAAATGAACGCCCCTGTATATAAAACTGGATTTAAAGTTTAAAGTAGCTCCACCTCCACTTACACTGATTGTAACAATGATACTTTACTACATTTTGTGGCCAATACTTATGTATTTTTTTACTTAAAGGGCTGGTGTGTAAGAGTTGGAGGGATTTAGGAGGAATATAAGGAATATAAGGAAATCAGATGCTGAGTAGGTGTTTTGGACATACAGTAAATGTGGCTCCCCGTTTACTGTGAACGCTGAGCTTGTCTTGAAAGGTGCTGTTGCCTCGTATAAAGTCTTTCCATGCGGTGCTGTGGTTGTGTGTTTGCCGAGGAGCAGTGCTGAGCTGAGCGCTGGCCAGCACTTCCATTAGGGCTGATTGAAATCGAGGCGGCGCAGATGAAATACATTCAGTGAAGGTTAAGAGTCTTTGTAGAACCACACACTTGCTCATGCATATCCTCATGCATGCACACACGCAAACAACCAGAACACAGCTTCGGGCCAACGGTAACGGGGCCACGGCTCCACCAGACCAATGATGAATGACGAGAAACGGGAGATGAAGTAAAAGATGGAGCGAACAGGAGCACGGGAAAGACACAGAGTGAGGGAAGAGGCAGTATTTCATTCACACTTAACAAACGGCTGTCATCGGTGAACTCAGATGCCTCATTACTCTCTAAGCCATCAGCCACTGTGTTGTATCTCCATCGCTGCTAATGAAATCAAACTGGCATGTATGCTTTTCTCTCTGTGTGTGTGTGTGTGCATGAGTGTGTGTGTGTTTAGCGTCTGCCTGTGTTTTTAAAAGGACCATGCATTAAACAAGGCTGTCATTTCAGGGCTGCCTTACCGCAGGAGGCTGAGTGAATGTGTGCATTAAATTCCATGGTGACTGCACAACAAAGTAATGCACAGCAAGCCCAGTGACACTGAAAAATGACATACTCAGCCATGGTCTTAAATAACAGGACTGCCGTATAGACAGGTCCTAAATATTTATGAAGAATTACTTAGAATCATAATAATCTCAGCAATTAAATCCACCAATCAGCTAATAATTCCCTATGCAGATCGTCAGCAAAGTGCCCTGGACCAGTTTGCGGTGTTTAAGGAAACGCGACGATAAAAAGGTGACAACGCAACCTTGTTTCAACTCTGTCATCGGAGGAAATCAGTGAATCTGCAGGGTCTGTGCAGGATGTGCAAAATGTGCTGTAAGCATGTTAAAGCGAAGGGCAAAAGAGGGATTTTAGAAAGCGGGAGGAGAAGAAGGGAGAGGAAGAGGAAGAGAGGGAAGAAGACTCTCGTAATCAAGGCTGAGCACTGGCGTAAGTGCAGACGGATGCAGGTTGCACCCGTGGTTCTTGATGAAGTGTTGTTCTCCTGCTGAGCCACCAAACTATTTATACACAACACACTGACAGCCTATGGGCACGGAAGAAAAAACTGCTTCACTTACTGCTCTTTCTCGCTAATCACTCCATCTTTCACTTCTATGCTTTAACATGCATAGTGGCAGACTTAAACAAGGACATAAATTTACTGTACACTAAACTTCCAAACAGCCCAAGCATGGTTTCCCACCAAATTTTGACTGATAAGGGCAAAAGAAATGAAATAGATGGCAAACGACTTCTGTCTGTCTAATACATGTTAAGTCTTTTCTTACACATTAGACCTGTAAGTGACTTTCTATGGTGGACTGGACTCAGGGGCTTCAGGTCAAACAAGTCACAAAGGTCAGATGTGCAGTTTGGGTTCAGATCAGAGGCCCAGCTGACGGATGGCAGCTTTGACATCATCAATGATACACGAGCATCGGGTTGGGATCTCCATTGTCCTCCTGTCGCACACATGCACAAATAGCGTTGAAGTCAAGACCACCTTAACAAGACCAAGTCATGACAAGACCAGAGTATATCTGGACCAAGAGAAGCCCAGGGCTTTGATGGGTTGAGACCCAGTCAACACCAAGGCCAGACACAACAAGGCAACAAACACTTTTCAAATAGTTACAAAAGAATAGGATTGGTATGTAATCATTTTCTGACCATAAAACTGAAATCACAGTTAAGGCGATGGGAAGGGGGTACATGTGTAGGGAGCGAGCCACAGAGGGATGACACTCAAAACACAAAACACTGTTGTTACAGGTGAACTCTTCGTGGTTTCGTTTGCCAAATACGGTATAGGATTTTTTTTGGCTGATATTGCGTCCAGACAGACTCAACTTCTTCTCCAAAAATGTCTAATTGGCAAGTTATAGGTTGCATTTGAAGCAGGAGGTTTACATCAAATGACAGAAATTATGTTAACAAATAAATCAGACAGTGCGGGGGGGGGGGCGGTTTAGTGATAGGAGACCAAGACGAGACGAGACTGAGACCTTCAAAAAGACTGATCTCAAGTACTACAGCACTACACACAGAAGTATTATATATAACATATAAGTGGCTTCACTTAGCAATGCATAATATAAAGTCAGGAGTTCAAATGAAAATGGTTTTGTTTTTGTGGGGCTACAGAGGCACGCCTAAGACTTTGTTTAAGCAGATCAGCGAGCACAGAGAAATGTAGTACTTGCTTGAGTTTCTGGTTGCTTTGCTTTTATCTCCAAAAGGCTGGACTACTGCAAACGGACTTTTCTCAGGTCTGTCCAAGTCAGCAATAAGTCAATAATAAGTCAGCTGATCCACAAAGCTGCTGCCCTAACCTTAACCCTAACCCAAGGATCTAAAAAGCTCAATCATATACTAACTCCTCATTGGCTTCCAGTTCCTCAGAGAATCAACTTCATAACTGTATTGTTTGATCCATAAATCCTGACCTAACCTAAGTGAAGACTTTAAACCAAGCTACTTTTATATCTAAAGACTTACACTACTTTTAATTCATTTTCTTTTACTCAAATGTATCTGTGAATTTGTTCTGTTGTTTTTGCACTGTGTCCTGTTGATTGCCGTATTGTTTTTACTTCTCTGTGTGCTTTTGCTTGCTTGTTCTTATCGTTTTATTTGTTTCTTTTGCTTTTGCCTGTGCACTCAGCATGTAAAGCATGTTGTGTTTCCGTTGGGTATGAAATGAAATTAAACGATAAATACTTTTGCCTTGCCTTAGATTACCTCTTAACGCATTATTTTTTTTCTTGTTTTTAGTTGGTGAAGATGAAAATATTATGTTAAAAAAATACCACATCTGTGATTTAACATATTATTCTTAGTAATAGTAGGAGTTTTACATGTGGGTTTGGGCCATACATGGAGTGTTGGTTAAATTTCAGTTGAGGCTCTGTACCTTGAAGGGTGAATGCCTTGCTCAAGGGTCCCCTGGTAATGTTAATCAGAGAGGAACACTTTCCCCTTGTGTTTATCCTGAAGTCTGAATTTTCAACCAACCTGCTTGTTGTGAAGTATCTCATCCAAAGAGAGCTCACGGCCTCTAGATTTGACTGATGTTACATAACCTCCAACAGATCACCCTCTGCTGAGATTATGACAGACATACTTTATTAACTATTAACCTGTTATGTAAAAAGCCAACATTATTACCAGCAGCTCAGAACATAATTACATATTCTGTCATCTTTCGAGGGTTTAATCCTTGGTCATTTATTACAAAGCTCACTCTCGCGGGGTCTGTACTGAAAAGAACAATCAGAGAGGTGCAATTCCCATATTAATACATTAAAATGTCAAAGCTATATGTTAAAATGTCAAACCTATTAATGGCACTGCCAGTCTGCTGAGGCAAAATGTCAGGAGGGAAACAAATGCAAAAGGAAAAAAAAGAAAAGAAAAAAAACATTAGACTTTCAAGTGCTGAGTAAAGGTAACAATCTTATCTGAAAGACTCATTCAAACAAACGCAAATCATACCAAATACAAGAGCAATTCAATGATGAAAGCAGTGGAAAGTTCATTCATAATATCTCTCGAGTAAATCATTTTACTATGCTTACCTTGTTTTTGTATTTAACTTCACGACTCTTGATTTAAAGTACTTACCTTTTTATTACTTCTAATTTCTTACTTGTACCTATATTGTACTTGTTTGTTATTGTCTATGAGTCCGCTATTATCTGTCATCGTTATCTTTTTTCTCTCTGTTGACTGTTTGCATCTACACACCAGGACAAATTCCCCGTATTGCGAAAACGATGCGTGGCATGAACACAGTGGCGATTGTGATTCCTTATTCAGATTTTCGATAATCCTAAAAGTGAGCAAAACTGTTGAAGAATTCACATTCAGTCAAGGATGAAGGTACTGTACACTTACACGGCGTGGTTATTTTTTTTTTTTTCTAATGCATACTTTTATTTATTTTTCATGTATATAATTAATCAGTTGAGACAAATTGAAAATGACAGTTTCTTCACATAAATATAATGTTGTTTGTTCAGCTGTTGATCTATCCTTCTGAAGTGGCCCAACTGAGAGGCTTCAATCACACTGTAGGAGGTCAGTGACATAACCACTCCACCTCCAGCCCCAAAGTCACCTTTCACTGATTGGGTGGGAAGCGTTCAGTGGAGTGGGGGAGCAAATGGAGATGGAAAGGTGGAAAGGAGGCTGGAGTGGACTACTTCATCGTCCCTCCACATGTTAGTGTTTCTAAAACGACTCTGACTGATCGTAAAAAGTCTCCGTTTATAGGTCAGTGCATAGGAACAAAACATAAATAAACGTCTTCGTCCTGAGGTAAGAATACAAGTGAAGTGTTTTTTTAATTTGCCACGGTATTTTTATGAGCAGAAACAAGAGCAAGCTCAAGATCATATATTTACACAGCAAAAAAAGGAATTTCAAGAGAGTAAAAGTAAGTCTTTTTTAAGATCATTTTAATACAATATATCTAACTTTGTCTAAATAAAATATTCCAGCTAACATTGAGCTAGATTTAACGATGGTTTGCATAAAATATCCTGAGACCACTTACACAACTTCTAAATGTAAGAATATTAAGTCTGTGTTAAATGACTGTGTTTCGTTTAAAGTGGCTAGACTTTTGTCTTAATTTCAAGCAAAATTTGATTTCCCCGTTGGCATATTTTTTTATCTTTATACAAGACAATTGCTGTTGGGGATACAGGGTTCTACTGGAGCCACAAACCACCAGGAAACAATTCGGTTGCAATTCTCATTTGTTTAATGGGAATAGAAGTAGGTGTTGACAGTAAATGTAGGTGTAAGCTTGTCGGTCACTTGGTAATTGCCATGGTTCTGAAGAAAACAAAAACAAACAAAGTTATACAATAAGCCTTTAAAATATGCTTGATATTAAATTATGGTGCAATAAAGACACAACAAACAATAATTAGCAGTCCAAATGAGTCTAATTTCTTGACCTAACATAATACAAGTCAGCATAAAGGTTTGAGGACAAAGAGGAGGAAGTGAGGGCAGGCCCTCGACTTATAAAGTGGGCCGTGGGAGGAGCTACCACAGATACACAAACTGAACCACCTGTGAACGTCTTCTTGCTAAATATAATACATTTTGGAAGTATAAACTTAGTTTGATACAATTACATTATATTTAAGAATATTTGTCTTCTTTTGCAATGCATAGAGGAAGGATGTCAGCTGTATCTCCATCCATGCATATAAAGTAAAATCACAGATGTGTTGAGGCGAATGTGTCTCACTCTGCTTGAAGAAACGCAATGATTTTGAGACATAACCAGCCGCAAATAGTAAGAAAGAGTGGTAACAAAAAAAAGAGGAGAAGAGAAATAGGAAAGCATGAAAGAGTGTCTGTCGCTTCTCCTGATAGACCCAGAGAGGGCTATTCATTACTCCCTGAACGCCAGGCAGTGTCAGTTATATTACTGCAAAGCCGTCCCTGACTGACGGCCACGAGTGGGGGGAGAAAAATGGCAGCAAAATACTGCTAGATGCCCCGGGAGAAAACAAGGGAGTGGTTGTGATGGATGGGTGTGTTTGACCCAGGCGGGGCGGAAGGCAGAGATGGGTCTCTTCCAGATGAGACAGGGAGTCTGCAGAGCTCCTGCCCCTCTGCCCAGAACATCCCAGCCTTGTCAGGATGAGAGGCATCTCGCTAAGCTGCCTCTGTCAGTGTTTCTATCACTTGTGTCAAAACAGACGCTCTCCATATTCAACAGATAAAACTGGATCTTATGTGATGGGAATACAGAGACACAGCTAGGCCATCTGCTGAGGCTGTGACAGGCCTGGTGTCAGCACCGGGGCGAATACCTCCCACCGATGTATAGGCGTCCCAAAAACAACATCGTGGTAGCGTCACAGCGTTTGGTGATCATGTTCAGCCCCTCACGGCCTTGGTTACACAGCAAAATAACAGGTTCTCGTCGATATGGGCTTTCTTAATAACACAATATTGAAATCTGAAAAGTGGTGAGTAACTTGAGCTGTCAGACAAATATGTGGAGTAAAAAGTACAATATCTGCCTCTGAGATGTAGCGGAGTAGCTGTATAAAATGGAAATACCTTGAGTAGACTGCACTAGAGTAAAAGTACTTACATTCTACCATTGCGAGCAGATAGCAAATACTATACGTTCTACATTCAGACATTATCTGACATATTTAGGTTGCATTTTGTGAACATACCATTGCTATTCACATTAAAAGCAATTTAGCCTTTTCACTAAGTCAAGCTGATAACAGATCTCAGCGCCATAAAACATGAGACTGGGGTTTGTTCGCTCGTTCATTCATTCACTGCTTTCGAGGTGAAGCAGTCAGGTTTTAATAAAAAGGAAATAAATGGCCCTCCGAAATTGCCTCTGAGTCTGAATGCAGTGTAATCATTTATGTGTGGAAAACTTAACTGCATATGACATGTATTACCCTATATATCTAATCCCTGAGGCTAAAGGCCAAAGTAACTGTAACCATCATTAGTGTATATTAACCAGTTCTCCCAAAATGGATTAAAAGTCTTAATCTTGACCTTTTTCTTTAGGCATTTGTGACACATACTGGAGGCCCTCAGACAATAGCTCATGCACCATCTGGTTAATAACATTTTTGCTTCCAGGTACCTCTGGGAAGATATGCAAGATACTGCAAGAATGCAATACTTGCTTAAGAGTCGGTGCTTTGTAATCTTACACCATGTTTTTCCTGCATGTGGGTCACCAGGTGCCCAGAAGAGCCAAAGCTAAACTACTCTACTACTGTGCTCTCATCAATATACTATATTTTATTGACACTTTTGTTAAACATGGTGACATTATTGTCTATTGTCTGACAGCACATTTGTAAAAGACAATACGCGCCTTGCTTGTGTGCATGTGTCATCCATTATCCAGCAGATAATAAAGATAAATAAAAGGGCAAAACAAAAAAAAAATAGGCTAGGAAATCTAACAGAGTTTTTCAGACAAACATTTCAAAGTAACCTACATTTCCACTGCTTACACGTATTTCTTTTAAGTAGTTGTAAATTCATAAGACTCAAAATAACAATCAATATCAATTAAAAACCACTTAAAAGATGGGTTATTAAGAAATGTAGCTTTATGAATATGAAATATTCCTAAAAATTTAGAAAAAGGGTTCAAAATAGAATAGATTGGTATTTTTGTATTCAAAATAAATTAGAATATTCTTCATCTTGAATAATAATCGCATGTGTTAATATCTCTTCTATAACATGTTTCTAAAACGTTATACAAAAAGGGCAGCCACAAAACAGATGGTACATTTGTCATCACTGTCTAGAAATCCTGAAATAAACGCGTTCGTTGGGTATGTGTTAGGTAATGTAAGATGCATTTGATCGTATTTTTCTCTGTTTTTGTTTGTTTTGCAGAAAACCTGTCAGACGTCCTGTTGAATCGCTGACGTAAATTACGCACACGTCAGTTCTTTGACGTTTGCGGAAGCAGGACGCTGCTTTAGCCTGTTAGCTCAAATCCAAAACAGTGGAGATGTTTTTCTATTAAATCTCCGAGGAATCGGATATAATCGCAGATATCGCTTTGAGTGTGTCAGCTGCTCTTACCTTGTATCTGTCTGTGCTTGTCAGCCGGTTGGGAAGAAGCTGCACAGCTTATCGGCAGCGATGGAGGTAAACGTTACTACTCAGAAATTAGCTTTAGCCACAACTTAGTAACGTAGCACCAGTAAGTTAGCCACCATAAAATGCTCTGGTTTAAAGGATAACCATGTAGTAATAAACACACTGACATGTCTCTGTTGCAGCTTAGGCCTTGTGTGTTGTTTACTCGCTGAAATGCTGGATTTTAAGGAAGAGGAAAAAAAACCCAAAGCCTTCGGCATCCTGTCCATTTCACATAACTTTTTTTTATTTCAGAAATGAACTGAATGTATTTCCCCTAAATGCCGAATTGCAAAGTGGCTGCTTACAAAACAGACCGTGTTTTATATCACGCTCTGTCGTTAAGTTACTTTTGATGACAGTCACATCAACATTAAACTTCGGATTTCCGAACGGAAATACGATGCCGACTGTGAGGCTGGTCTTTAATCAGGCACGTCTGGAGTCAGAAGAGTCAGAGTACATAACAATAACATCAAATGAGGAGTAAATATACATCTGGCGTCCATGTGTGTCAAATACAGTCTGTACTTTGTAAGGTCAATCATTTCCTTTTCTTAAACTGCAGCAGGACTCGAGTGGCACCGGGGCAGAGACCGTGGCTGCATCACCAGCAGGTGCACCTAAGTCAAAGGTACTCAAAGCACTCTTACCTCTATTTTTTAAACATCATTTATCTGAAATACCAGCAAAAATTAGGTATGCGTGTCTAAAGGCATATAACTACGATTTAGTGTCTAATAGGGACTGGTGTACATTTATATTCTTCTTTTTCCCCTTTGTTGAATGCACAGCTTGACACACTGTCCAAAGACGACCTTATCAAGTTTGCCAAGAAGCAGATGGCTGCTATGCAAAAAATGAAAAGCAAATGCACTGGTGACTATACATCCTATAAACATACATGCCTGTGTTGCACTTTAGACTGTGAAAGCCTGGACAATAATGTGACGTGGTTTGTTTTTTTCCAGATTTAGAGAAAGAAGTAGAATCTCTCAAACAGCAATCTAAAAACGGTAACAGCAGTTCAGATGACACGCTGATACAGGTTTGTAGGTTATTTTACATCTGCTTTAAATATTCCTCTGGTAGCATACTTACATTTTCATACTGCATTTTGTACATTATGTGGTTATGTGTATAACAGGAGCTGACGGAGAGGATGGATGCTTTATTACTGGAGAAGGCCGAAACTCAGCAAAGCCTTTCATTGTCTCGTAAAGATCTGGAGAAGACTAAACAGCAAGCCAAGGTAAAGTACAATACAAATAGTTCAGTCAGTTGCCTAAGGAGCCAGGTTACAATAGATTTTAATGCCTGTTCCTGTTTATTCTAAAACTAAATTGTCACAACAAAACTCTTATTTTGAACAGGATGACCTAGCAACTCTGCAAGGAGAGCTGGACCGTGTGATAGAAGACCACCAAAGGAGGATCCAGGCACTCGAGAGCAGCATTGAGGAGTCTGATAATAAACATAAAAAGGAAGTGGCTTCTTTCCAGAAACTACTTAAGGAGCGAGAGGAGAGTGACAGGGAGAGAGAATGTGAAAGAGAGAGGGAACATGCTACTGCAAAAGAGAGCACGGAAGAAGTCCAACGTTGCTTGAAAGCTCAGTTAGAAACCATTCGAGCTGAACTTGAAGCGGTCCAAGAACAAAAATCCCAGGAGACGGCTGAGCTGCAGGAGAACTACCAGAGGGAGTTGACGAAGGCCCAGCAGGAGGTGGAGAACCTGAGGGAGGAGCTGGCTCAGAAGAGCTTGCAGCATGAGGAGGAAATGAGAGCGCTGGAGGAGGACTGCGAGATCGAGCGGGAACGTCTGCTTTTACTCCACGAGGAGCTGACGGAGCAGCTCGCCCTCAAAGGTACAACAGTTTTTTGTAGCCTTGCAACTATCTTTACAAAAGTGGACATATTGAACATGACATGCATTGAAATGTGAATGTATATATACAAAATATATATGTAGATATATATATGTAGTTGTCAATATATGTGTTTGTAAAGCACACGATGTGAAGAGTTTTGAAAAAGTGGATGTTGTATTGAGACAAGTTTTAAACGACAGAGATCAGAACATGTTTTACGTTAGACATGTTATCTAATGGGTGGAACACTTATTATTCCAAGTAAACCAATTCATAGATTTTTTTAAATGGTGACTGTTAATAATTAACTGGGAAATAAATATTTACATGTGTTTACATAACTGATGCATGATGATCAGATTGAGTTTTTCAACTAACATTCCCCTTATTTTTACAGACAGCTATCTGCAGGATGTACAAGAAGAAGATGAAGATCCTGCTCGTGGTTCGGGGATCGCCAGAATGCTGGAGTTGTCCCGCTGTAGTCAGGGTGCCTCTCCCCTTGGCGATGCAGAGGAGACGGAGTTCGGAAGACTGAGAGCAGCAGTGGATGATCTTCAAGCCCAGAACACCATGTTACAGGATGAGCTGACCCTGCTCAGTAATGTGAAAGGTGAGCTCGAAGCTGAGCTGGAACGGACCAAAGAGGAGTTTCAGATGGAGAGAGAGGAGCTGGAATTCAAAGTCAATGAGCTACAGATGAACCGGGAAGGTACCAGTACTGACTCGACCACAACTCTGAGTCAAATGAATACTGATGTTGGTGACCGCCAAGAAGTCCGAGAGGAGCTCCAGCTCAAAGATGGAGAGGCATCTCAAATTAAAGAGACAGCAGTTAGCCCTGCAACAGACCAAAATCTCTCTAAACTTGAGGAGCAGCAAAAGCTGAACCAGGAGCTAAGGGCTCAGTGTGAGGCTTTGACCAGGGATCGGGACTCTATCCTGGCTGAGTGCGAGCACATGAGGGGCATGCTACAAGGTGTGGAGACAGAGCTGGGTCAGAAGACGGAAGACTTTGTTCTTCAGTACAAAGCCATGAAGGAACAGGGGGCCAACACTGTTCAGGACCTCCAAGATAAGATTGAACAACTAAGTCAGGAGAGGGATGAACTAGAGGTGAGGGCCAGGGAGATCACAGAGGAGAAAAACATCCTGATGGAAAACATGGAAGACCTGAAGGTAAAGCTTGAAGCTTTCCCAGATCAGGATCAGAAAGTCTGTGCAGATGTAGAGGAACAAACAACTGTAGCCTCTGAGCTGAAACAGTCTGTGAAGGAACTAACCAGACAGAAAGAGGACATCCTTTCCCAGCTGCAGCAGAAGGAGAACATGACTGAGGAACTGAAAAAGATGGTTGAAATATTAAATGAAGAGCGAGACAAAATACAATCCCTACTTCAGCTTCGGGAAGAGGAAATACTAATAATTAACGAGAAGAGAGCCAAAGAAATTGAGAGCCTGCTTGAGGAGAAAGACGAGGAGTTGAAAAGCCTGAAACAAGAGAAGGAAGATAAAGTCCACTATCTAAAAGAAGAGAGTGAAAAGATGGAGAAGAGCCTGAAAGAGGAGCTGGGAAGATTAGAGCAGACTATCAAAGAGCTCTCGACTGAAAACACTGACCTCCATCAGAAAATGGAAGCGGCGTCCTCACAGCTTTTCCAGTTCCAGGAGGAGAAGGGACTTTCAGGCTCCAAGTTGGCAGTGCTGGAGGCTCAGCTAGAACAGGAGATCTCTGAAAAGAAAGTCCTGGAGGTGAAGCTGAACTCACTAACAGAGGAGGCATCACAGGCCCATGCAGCCATCAGAGCTCTGGAGCAAAATCAATCTGAAGTAGTCAGAAATTCCTCTGAGGAGGTGGAGGAGCTCCACACACGCATAGATGAGCTGGAGAAGGAGAGGAACCTGTTGAGGAGTAGTCTTGAAGAGGTTAAAGGGGAGGCGAGAATGGAAGCGCAAAAGGAGCTCCAGGCTCATATCAAAGACTTGGAGAAGGAGAGGAACATGCTGCAAGCCAACCTGGAGGAGGTGGTGAAGGATACTGAAGGTCTACAAAAGGACCTGGAGGATATGAAATCTGTCAATGAGAAGATGAGTGAAGAAAACCAGAAGCTCCAGGCTCAAGTTACTTTCCTAACTGAAGAGAACGAAGAAAAGCAGAAAGAGGAAATGGAGCAAAAGATGGAGAATATGGAGAAAGAGAGGAAAGAGTACAAAGAACAACTGACTGAGAAGGACTCACTCATATCTCAGCTGAAGGACGAGGTGGCTGCTCTCCAGGTGAGTGTCGCAATCTTAATGTTGGTACAAACAAAATGTGATTCCTTATACTATCCACACAGTCAAGAATGCACTTTTGGAGAATAAAAAATGTATGCATTTTTCTCACAGAAAGTAGATTTTGACAGCTTCTAACAGTGCTTCCTTCACGGTAATTGTCTCATTTTCTGTCTTTTCTGCTGTGTCGTATTTTTTTTTTCTCTCATAGATGTCTGCTGCCCACTCTGTTTCCTCTGAGGAAAATATAGACAGTGACTTCACAAACAAAATAGGTATGGATGGAACAATTGTGTATCCATTTTAAGAGTGGTTTCTGTTTTATAAAATATTTGTTAAATTCAAATAAGAACATTTAGGTTGAGACTTTGAAATGCAAAAGTTTTTATCAGTTCATCATTTTTAGTATCAAACTCTACTGTTCAAGTGTGCCTGCTTTTGAGCAGGTGATATATATTTTATTCAAAATCTCAATCTGAAGCAGTTCAGACCTTTGTGACTTCTGTTCCCTTCAGCTCTCTTGGAGAAAGAAAACAAAGTAAAGGATGAGAAGATGCACAAAATCAAGGCAGTTGCTGTCAAAGCAAAGAAGGAGCTGGACACCAGCAAGAAAGAGGTCAGATGACAAATGAACATGAAAATACTAAGGCTGTCTGTTTTTTTTATATATATATATTACCAAAAAAGTCCCAAATAGCCCATAAAATGAGAAATAGTAACTAATCCTTATTCAATATCAACATTCATTATTATTAGTTATCCCAGAAAAACCAGACATTTAAACTTAGTGAAAGTTTTGTGTGTCACAGCTCTCATCTAACGTTATCAGCACTGACACTGGGACTGTGACCACGTGACAGACTTACAACTACACTATATCATATTTCCCCAAGCTTTATTCTAAGCAAAACTAAATACCAAAGAATGTGGGCACGTTGGATTTCCTGTCACATAACCTAAAGCAGATTGAGCAGTTGTCTTGACTCTCGACTTTTATTTTCCATCTGTTATTTCACCCCCATCCCGTTGAAGTTTTCAATATTCACAGGTAATTCTAATTCTCACTGAAGCTTTGAAGCCCTAAAATTGGTGTTCAGGACAGCCGTAGAAAATGCACAGTTTACACATAGTGCAGTAGCTGATCATCTGCAGGAAAATACAAAATCAAAAACATACATTCTAATGTATAATAATGTCTAATGTATGTATTCTTTTTGGATGAAGTAGTACACAATAAGAGTCATATTGTGAGTTCGGGATTAGATTAGTGAGATATAGATTATAGGTATTTTTTACTCCGGTTAGTGAATGGATTTGTTTTTTGTTTGTTTTTTTTCCAGGTTGCATCCCTTAAGGAGGAAATAGAGTCACTGAAAGTAGAGAGGGAGCGAGTGAACAGCTCAATGAAAGATATCATTCACGGTGCCGAAGGCTACAAGGTAGGACGCTATCTGCGATAAGAGTGAAAGCTGAGACGCTCTGTGTGAGCACCTCAAACACAAAAGTAATAGGAAAAAACACTTTGGGATGAAGCAATCAAGTCACAACTCTAAAACAGAAGAACACCAAAAGTCTGTCTTTTTTAGAAAAGTAAAACATTTGATGTTTTCTTTTTGCATATCTACTACCTGTACACTGTTAATTGGCGAGCAATCTTAGACTATGTGAGCAGAGGTCTCCATAAACAGTCCCCAGACAGCACTGTGTTTTATGACTGTGTCTTCATTATGGAAGAAACCACTCCGTTGTGTCTAATGAGGGTTTTGTCCCTTCCTCAAATGTAAACACAGATGATACCCGAGATCCATAGTGTTTACCTTCCCAGAGTTGTTCAGCTGGCTTTCAGTAATGAATGAATATGCTTTGCCTGTGTGGATGCGTTTGTGTGCGTAGAACCTGCAGATAGATTACGACAGACAGACGGAGCGACTGGATAAGGAGAGAGAGAAGGTGGAGGCAGCAGAGAGACAGATCACTGAGCTGACCAAACGACTCAGCAGTGCTGTCACACAGGTAACACAAATGCACACTAAATCACACACACACACACATATTACCACCACCAAATACACAAGCTACTCTCACCGTCCAGTAAATCTAAGCAGCGCCACTTTGTTCAGCAATACATTTCTCCAATAGGAGTAACTCAGTTTCCATCTGATTTACAGTGAGCCATTTTACCCAACGACAATTTACCCGGCTATGCCTGACAGCCCGGCACCCACAAATAGCCCATCAGATGTGACTGGGTGAACCAGGGAGAAATAGTGTATATAAATATATATATACCCTATTCCCCAAGCTCATAACTATCTCTTTCCATTGAAAGAACAACAGGCAGGTAAATGGAGCGAAGTATAGCTTCCATCTGCTGTGCGCTATTGCTGCGACCATTTTCTCAGACACAGGTTCATTCTTGTGTGTGTTCGTAGGTCTCACGGGGAGCAGGCAGACTGGAAAGCTAGGCAGGGATCTCGGAGTGCGTCTGGACATCTTTGTTTACCAATCATAGTTTCAGTGTTTGGCTGACAGATGATGGGTGGTAGCTGCCGCAGAGAAAGCCCACAGAGCCTGCGGTTGTCAGATCCGCATGAGTGACTTTCTAGTGTGGCATGTGTGTTCATGCAGGTTTGGTACATTAGGGTATATGTGCATTTTCAAGAAGAAACTTTGAATTTGTCAAATGGTCAAATTTTAAAAGCTAAGTAAGGGGAGCAAAGTAGATTTAAAAAATATGCTTAACTCCTAAAGCTGGTTGTAAGACTTTCAGCTTTTAATTTACGTGCATCTTGCATCATCTGAAAGGTGCAGGGGCCCTGTTTTCATTATTTGCCAGAAGGACTCATCTGGTTTTAATCCTTATTCATGTTACCTTCCCTTTGTAAATGCCTTCTTCTTGGCATGTTGTCCTGGTGGAAATGTTATTTTGCCACCTGATTGTAACAGCTCCCTGATGTATTTCTGCTTTTACAGAAGGAGATGCTGAGCAGTGAGAAGGAGAACCTGCTGGCCGGCATGGAGACCATGAGGAGCACAGTGAGGCAGGTGGAGGCGCAGAACCAGGAGCTGCAAAGACATTCAGCCAGCTTAGAAAAAGACATGCTGGCTGAGAGATCTTTGAAAGAATATAAGATCAAGGTAGAGAGAAAAAGAGATGTTGTGCAGTGATTACAAACCCTGTCTGATTGTGCTCTATTCGTCAGTATTTCAGCAGTTATTGTCCCAGAACCACAGGGAGTGAGTGAAGTTTTGATGTTTAACTTCATATCATTTTACAAACATTAATTGTGCACAAATTATATCTGTCCAGATTTGGACTGTGGAAGGGCGCTTCCACATTAATTTGCTGTAGCGACAAAGTTTCTCCATGCATAACTTTAAATCGAGCATTATTTATAATATTACATATTTTTTAGAGATCAAGTGTGATCGTTTATTAACTTACACAAGTGTGATGTGTAAAGGGAGATGTTTTATGTCTAGAAGGTAAAGTTTTATAGAGAGAGGTTTTGTGTTTAAATGACACTAAAATCTGTGTTAACTTGTAATAATGTGACATCTTACGACATAGATGATACCTGTTACCTGTTAACACAACAAGACCTTTTCTAGCCCCAATCAGGGCCCTTGAATTGTGCATATTCATGAAGAAGGTTGCATCAATGATGTCGAACAGCAGAGCAAGGCAGCAGGTTTTGAGTAAATTACCGATGCGGGGGCATATGCACTCATTACAGGCTAACACATACGCAACAAAGAAAATGTAGACGAAACGTAAACCAGAGTTGTGGTTTAGAGTCCAACGTACGTTTCAGCAGGGCACAGCCAGCGACTGAAAATTGAAATTGAATAGGATACACAGTGCGTGTCATTGTGATAAATTTCACTGCAGACATTAAGGTGATTCATAGCTCAGCCTTTAATCAAGTGTTTTTGTTGTTGAAAAAATATTTTCAAGTGTTGCATTTTAGAAATGTAACCCTACGCAGCAACATGTTTAAGGGATGATCAGCCTAGATGACTCTTCAGACCTTAATGATAGACAAGCATGAGTGTAAGAGTATGTGTGTGTTGGCTTCACCAGGAGTTGTCATCTGCCATGAAGGACATAGAGGAGCTGACAGCCCAGCTACGCAAGCAGCAGCAGCAGTCTCAGCAGACTGCCCAGGAGCTGGAGCAGCTACGCAAGGTACACACACCAACGCACAAAAGGCTTCTTAGGCACTAGTGTCTCTGAGGGCCTGTCCAGTCAAGCGACGGGACTGGTGATGGCCGGCCTGCAGCTAAAGCAGCACCTCTCAGAGAGAAAGAGAGCAGTTCATGCCCACAGCACAGGAGCTGTTGTTTCTTTTCCATTAGCAGAGACCTACATATTACGGCTAAAAACAGGGGAGCTGCTGGGAGGTCTGATTTTGTCATGTGTCCGTATTGTTAGCTGAGTCAAACAAGTTCAGTTTTTAAGGCCAATTTGAGAGTCAAGAAACAAAACAGTGATCATTATTTAAAAATAAATTAAACAAGCACAATAACAATTTCATGTCACAAAGGCTTTTGACAAAGCTATGAATTGGGGATGGGTATTTTAGTTGAGCAATAAATGTCATTATCATATAGCATACACAATAAATATACAATTTTTGTAATATACATGTCATCAAGTTACTTGCATTGGCATTAAGTAGTAATGACTATATTTTTTAACTATAATCGGTTGAGGTCATCTACACACAAATCTCAAAGATGAGCATTTTTTGCAACTGTTGCTTTAAAGGATTTAAATGGAATATTATCCTTAAGGCTTTAAATAAATAATCTTACAGGGATGCAGGGTTTTAGCCTTGTTCTCTGTTTTGATGTAATGTGTTTTGTGTTTCTCCAGGAGGCGCAGCAGAGCTCTCTGCTGGACATGGAGATGGCCGACTATGAGCGCCTTGTGAAAGAGCTCAACGGCAAACTTGCAGAGGGAGATGAGTGTGTTGTAGAGTTAAAGGCTCAGATAAACACACTCAACCAGAAGGAGGACTCACTCAAACAGGGCATTGGTATGAATGAACGTCACATGTTCACTAACTCATTAACACACTTTAATACTTGCAGTACTTCCTTTGTCATAATGTACATTTCTTGTTTACTAAGTGTGTAATAGTGTAACATACAATGCCGGTATAATGTTTAAGTTTCAGAGTTATAACCATATTACCACCAGACATTGCATGTAACTTCCACCTCTTTCTCTCTCCATGTTTCCTGTTGCTCTACACTCTCAACCTGTTAAAAGCACTTACACATTTTCTTGCTGTGCGTGTGCACATCTGTGCATATCTGTGCATGTACTTGTGTGTCTCCAGAGGCTTTGAAGACCCAGTTGGACCAGGGGGAGGAGAAGACCTCCAAGATGAAACAGCTGCTGGTAAAGACCAAGAAGGACTTGGCTGATGCAAAGAAACAGGTCTGTATCTGTGTGTGTGTCCCACAGGGTTTCCTATTACTGTATGTAATATTTCTGCCTGATGAATGTAAATAGTGTTATGCAACCATGTGTGGGTATGATTGTAGGGGAGGCCTTGACGATGTTGGGAATAGTAAATTATGTTTGCATATATACAGTAGGTGTATGCATTTGAATCCTCACTCGTGTGTATGTGTTTGCCTGAGTGCAGGAGTCCTCCCTAATGATGCTTCAGGCCTCTCTGAGAGGAGAGCTCGAGGCTAACCAGCAGCAGCTGGAAAGCTCTAAGGTAAGCAACCAAGCACTTTGTAGCAAAGTCTGTGATTTCACAAATCAACATCTTCAGCTCCATCCTAAAATGTGTTTGTGTTTAGATTGAGGTGTGTGAGCTGACAGCCGAGCGCCATCGGCTGCAGGAGCAGCTGAGGTCTGCGTTGGAACAGCAACAAAGAACCAGCAGCTCCCTTCAACAACGCATCAGCAGCCTTCAGCAGGAGAGAGACACTGCAAAGGTACACACATTTAAACCTTGAATCACAGTAAAACAGAGTAGTCGTTAATCATGTAATGTTTTTAGCATCTGCCCTGATAATTTTTGGGATTTAAGGAACAATTTTGATGACCATCAAATTAAAAGGTGCAGATTTTTATTTTCATCAGGGTATTATTTCCTTACTTTCAAGGAAACATCTTGAGAATCTGTATGAAATATGTGGCGCTTACTTTGTATATCTTTGTTTAATGGGTGTTGATTCCAGGCTGAACTTGTGGCAACAGCAGGCGAGTTTGAGAGTTACAAGGTGAGAGTCCACAACGTCCTCAAACAGCAGAAGAGCAAAACCACTGCCCAGAGTGAAGGAGATGCTGGCAAATTAGAGAGGTAAGGGTATATTGTATGACTGCCTTGACCCTCCAGTAAACTGGGTTTCAAGAGGACAAACAGCAATTAGTATTGTGTATAATAGGGTTATTATCCCTACATTGTCATCCCAGTATGGATGCGAAAACCGCCAGACACCATTAAACTTGAGTGCATGAACATTTGACCACAACAGAGCAGACAACCCTCAAAACGCGACATATATACAACCAGGAAAATACATGTTATCTTTATAAGGTAGTGTAAATATTTAAAAACTAAAAAGCTGCATTTCTATAATTATTTTTAAATCAAATAAAACACACCTTATAACTGTTCTATTTAATTTTATTTATACTGAATTTCCCCCTGGGGATTAATGAAGTTTATCTGTATCTGAATTTGATTCTGGGTTTTTCATTCCTGTTTCTTTTAACTTTAACTTTAAAAACTAGACACTTTTTAATCCTTTGAGCACTTACACAAGGTTCTCTATACTGTTATTTTGTCTTCACTTCACTTTACAGGTGTTAGTCAGGCTTTCCTCCATTGCCAAAATGCTACGACTATTATTATCACCTGTTCAAGAAAAGTAGATCATGTAACTCAACAATTGTGGCCTCCTGGCTTCATGTTAATTTTTTGGAATGATTTTTAAAATTATATTGTTGACTTTTAAGGGTTTTACACGACTAGACCCCTAATTATATCAAGGATCTACTACCTCTATATGAGCCTGTGTGATCTCTTGGACCAGCTGATAGTGGTCATAGAGGCCACTGCTTTTAAATCTCCTCTTAAAATGCTCGCTTTCAGAAAAGCTTTCGTCTCTCTGTGTAAACGTATTGTATTTCTTCTATTACTTATTTTTTCATTTAAATGGTATTGGTGTTTTTTATATATATATAGCACTGTGTTGGTCAAGCAAAGCATATCAGTGCTAAAGCTTGGTCGTATAACAAAGCCTGGCCTTTCACTGAGCTCTTTACAATACAAACCGCTTTATTAATCCCACTCGTGGCCTTTTGTTTGGAGCAGCTTGTTGTATTGTATACAGAAAACAAGATACAAACAAACTAAACTAAAAAAAAAACAAGCTGCTCCCAGGTCGCACATGATATGCATGATACGTCCCATGACGAGGAATAAACACAGCGGCAGCTACACAGTAAGTCACATCACAAAGTGAATGCTAAACATAGTCTGCACCACACCGGTAAACAGTGATTGCGTTGTGTCTTGCAGGGAGCAGCTGTCCGCTCAGGTAGAACAGCTGAGGTCCAGGCTGGCAGAGAGCCAGCAGAGCCTCCACAGCAGCACAGCAGAGCTGCAGCAGCTCCAGACTGAGCATGACACTCTGCTGGAGAGACACAACAAAATCCTCCAGGAAACTGTTAGCAAGGAAGCCGAGCTCCGTGAGAGGTAAGCTAGCTTACTCTTGGGTGTTAGTCGACCCCGCCTTATCAGTACTACTCTGACGTTGACTTATTATGCACCTCTCAACAGTACAGGGTTATTTTAGTTGAGGAAAACTAGTACTAAAAGTAAGACTAGCAGTCAAAAAATATTTTCATGAACTGAAATAAAAATAAAAATGAACAAATAAATAAATAAAGATTAAGTGATCAATTAAACACAAACTAAAATGAAATATAATTGCAGGTTCATTTTTGTTAATAGTTCATGATCTGAAAGAATAATATAGCGTTGCACTATGAGACCTTTTAATAAACAATGGTTTCACAATATTTGATATCACTTTTATCTTAATTTTCAGCTTTTATAAATCAAGGCTTTCCTCATAATACCTGGAAAAACTAAAACAGTTAGAGTGCTTATTCTATTTGTTTTTTTCCTTTGTGATGAGGAGACATGCTGAGAACAACTGATTAGACATGGCACATATTTTTCACCCCTGTTTGTTTTCCTAGAGATGGTCTACAAAAAATGTCATCTCTAAACTCTTCCTTTGATTCCCTCACATCGTTGTCTTCGTTTCCAGGCTGCTGTCTGTACAGTCAGAGAACGTGGCTCTCCGGTCAGAGGCGGCCCAGGCTCAGACTGACCTGTCGTCCCAGGTCGAGGCCCAGCGTCAGACCTATAGGGAGCAGCTGAGGAAGCTGCAGGATGAGCACCGAGCCACTGTGGAGACCCTGCAGGGCCAGCTCACCCGCGTAGAGGAGCAGCTCTTCAACCTACAGAGCCAGAACAGTAAGCATGGAGGCAAATGAAAGTTATACCTGCTCATCAAATAACTTTCATAAAGCACCTTGGAAGTTTACATGTTTCATATTGTATTTTGATATTGAAGGGTCTCTGTTTCTTGTCATACAGAGCCATTCATAAGGAAACTGCTGCTCAAATAGGCAGCAGTAAGCAGGGGAGCATGAGTGGTGAATATAAAGACATTCATCAAAGCAGCTAGTTAAATCGTTTTGAAGTTTTCTGTCTCGTTTACTCTTCTATTCCATGTGAGTGAAAGATGGGAGACAGAGAGAGAGCACAGGAGGTGAGGGTTGTTGGTGTGTTTATCAGTAAAGCAGCACTGGAAGCTCATCCTTCACCTCCCACACAGCTGCCCTCTGGAGTCACACAGCAAATAAACACACAGCAATGACTAGGAAGGGAAAGTGTGTG
>JAPQRN010000015.1:21682602-21697942 GCA_037367275.1 Coranthus polyacanthus
TGTGTGTGTGTGTGTGTGTGTGTGTGTGTGTGTGTGTCTGGCCAGGTGTTGGCGAGGCTCCCTCCGCTCCGTTCCCGCCTCTCAGTGTGGCAAACTGCTCACTGTGGCATCTGGAGAGACTCATCATTAGCGGCTCACACATGCATACCAGCTTTACCCGATATATGGGGCCAGTATTTTATTGAAAGCCATTTTTGAGACAGTTAAATTGCTATTTTACATAAATCTGTTTAATCTGCCCTTTTGGGCAAGCAATAATTTTTCCTGGCCTCCTATATAGGCCTTATATATTTTTTAATCAGTTGTAGCAAACAGCAAAGTTGGCTCATTTTAATGTTTTCTTATTTATTACTTAAATCTGTTTGAGCAATCAAACTCTAAATAAATGTGAACTGAAATTATCCTAAATTTCTGAACACTTTTACACAAGGTCAAGCACATAGCTACTCCTCTTGTCTATTTTTCTGATACTGCAGTGACTTTGAATATCAGTATTTGAATCAGTAACAAACTGCAGTGATCCAATAATTCTTCTTTCTTGAGGCCATTGGGATGTCATTATTGCTGAACCCTGATCAGATATGTTGAACTTGAATGCATCTCCCCACACAAAAATTGACTTGCACATAGCTAGACTTCATCCTCTTAACTCTGTTCACCCAGCTGAACTGGGAGAGGGAATAGACCAGACCGGAGGAGGGAAGACGAGGGGGAGCGGTTTGTTGTACCAAGTCTTGGTTCAGTTTCATTAATCACAATCCTCTCTTTTGTCCACCCACTCTCTCAAACACTTCACCCTTCCCTCTTCTTCTTTTTTCTTGCTCTTATTGCCCACGTTAATGCCAGTTGGACCGGTTAAGACCAGAGTGTCTGGTGCCCCCTCATGTCACAGTGAAGTAGGACAGCAACTTAAAACCTCAAAGATAAATCTGTTTAATCTACAAAAGAACCTTGCAAACAGCCTAATTTGAAATTTGTACTTTGTGAAACACCTCTTTAATTAGTATGTATTCATCTGCTAAAAATGAATTACAAAAACTGGTTTTTCACACAACCTTCCACCCTTTCAGGTGCTGTGTCGATCCAGTCCAGCCGCAAGCCCCTGGTTTCAGACCCCCAGCGCAGGAACATAGATCAGAACCAGGCAGGTCTGGGATTAGTGGCCCTCAGTGACCTCCAGTCGATGGCCAGGGAGGAGGGCGAGGGCATGGAAATGACAGAGACTGAGAGCCCCTCACCTACTCTTACACCCCTACCCTCTCTAGAGCAACTCCTTACGTCCCCAGACCCCAAACAAGGTGTGTATTAAAGAAGAGGCTGAACCCGTATATATTTACAAAACATAAAAGCACAAAAAACAATTACCTTGTACTCAATTTGTTTGGGTTAAAATCAATATCCTCTAGTGAAAAAGCCTCTATGCCCATGTAATGTCATGTGTCTTTGGTTTTAGAACCGTTTGTGTGGACGGTGGAGCCAACCAAAGAAGAGTTAAGTCAAAAGCTGAGCACAGCCACCCGCAGCATGGAGCATATGAACAGCCTGCTGCATGAAACCGAAGCCACCAATGCAGTCCTCATGGAGCAGATCACTGTATGTAAAACACACCTTTACAGCCATCTACACATCTTTTATCTTTACTTAAATTGATAGTGTTATAACATCACAGTGCAAACTGCAGGAGAGTCGGGGGATCTTGATTCCTCTTAATGAGAACGATCTCCTGTGTAACAGTAATGTATGAACTGGAATACGAAGGTGTACTTATTGCACACAGGAGGGTGGATTAGTAGAATAAAATGGCATTTTTCTGGTCAGAAAAGTCAGATGCAACATTTACAAATATTCAAAATATTTTTATTGAAAATATTTTGTCAGTAGTAAAGTGTAATGCTATTATTACTGAAATAACCCACACCTCTGTCTTCTCACTAAAGGATGCACAGCAGGCAGCATCGTTTACTTTCATCTGTTCTCTTATTATTCATTCATTGTTATTAATAGGAATCGTGATAAATGTAGGCTAAACTATGCTTTACAGATGTTGTATCTGTAGTTGCTGACCACAAAAAAAGTCCCCTGAAAGCCACGGTATTGTTTGCACACTGATCCATATAACAGGTATTACATATGAATTAACCTAAATGAGCCTGTACACCTGCTTGTAAATTTTATTTAACTTAAATGAACAAACAGAATCGTTCAGAATCAATATTTATGTAGAATTACATCTGTGGAAATCCTTTTGGTGTTTGATACACAGTTTTTGTGACCATGGATTAACCCCGGTTTAAACTGGTCTGTAAGCTCCAACAGTGATGTCAAACAGTCTGGCATTGTTCACAGTCCCCTCTTTGTCCAGAAGAAAGTAGAACTTGTGTCCTTTGACCCTGAGGGGGATGAATGATGGAGACTCCTGTCTGTGGGCATGGCAGGCTACATGGGACAGCGGCACTGTTATTTTCCTACCTCGTCCTGGTCCCAAAGGTGACTGTGTAGAAACAGTCACCATCCTTCCACCTTGGTGTAAGACTACCCGGCTGACAGAGCGCCGGCAGAAGAGAACTCCGATCCCGACGATCCCTGCTCCTATTCCTACACATCCCAGTGTGAAGCCGTACCTCCACGCGTTGGAGCCCAGGTTCATCTCAAAACTCCACATCCCGGCTAAACCTGTGGTGGTGGACGCCTTCCCTTTCTCCTTGGCGCCTCCAGTGTCTTTGAGCCCGGTGTAGGCGAAGTGAGCCAGGTACGTCCAAAACAGAAACTGGCCGCCGCAGAAGACAGCGAGCAGCCGGAAGAAGCGAGTCCTGTCGTGCTCGAACAGGGTGACATCTCTGGACGGATGGGCGGAGGTGCAGAGGCTGCGGCGAGTAGCCAGCTGCCCGTGAGCTACACCGAGGCGGCCGGTATGGGCAAGCAGTCCGCTGCATAAACCAGCAGCACACGCCCGGTTGGAGACCTCCAGCACGGCGCTGCTGGGTGAAGTGTGCACCGACATAGACGCATTCTGAAATACTTTTTGCTGAATATTTCCAAGTCGAAGCTGTGTGGAGTAACACCTCAGTGCGGCGCAAAACAGACGCTGCAAACCCATCTTAAAAAAAACCAAGATGGCTTTAATAATCCCAGCGCTATTTTTTTTTCAAAGAACTACTATAGTGGTCGTTTAAAATCTATTACCATAATTCGCTTTTTTTAGGCTGCTCGTGCTCTTGTCAATAGACACAGGACACCGCCATATTGTGTGACGTGTTGAGACATGTTACGGAAAGAAACGTTGGCCAAAATTAAGTGCGGCGCTAAAAGTTTAAAGGAAATTACGCACGTTTCAGTCTGTCGCACAACACCATCATTATACTTGATAAGCTCATATACTATGTGTATAAAATATTACATTTTCATACAAATATTCTGCAGTAAATACCACAATCTGCAGTTAAGTAATAGTATTGTATAGTAAATGGTTCCTTTACTTTAGTGCCCAACCCTCACTGGTTTAAAAGACAGCGATGGACAAAATATTTCACTACATTTAATTACAAAACCGCAGGTTCTTTTACAGCTTGGTCCCAGACAAACCATTCAACCTCCCCTGAGCTTGGCAACTAAACTGGGTTTAATTATAATCCTGGCAACAAAAAAAAAATCATCATAAATGGAGGACATTTTACTAAGGACTACATCATTTACATCCTCGTAGACAAGAAAGTAAAGCAACAAATTAACCTCTTTTTCAACCAGCTCACAACAAACAAACGGTCTGTTCTCCCCTGGAGTGGTATTAAACCTGTCGGCCTCTATAAAGGTATTGTTCCTGAATGCAAATTAACAATCAGCACACAAGGCCTATCCCACTAGCATATTGTTCTCCTATTATTTCTTGTCCACACTAATCAGATATTTAGAATAATGTAAAAATCTCTCACCTTTCTGTTGAACTTGTTGTAACGCATAATGATGTGTGCTATAAATGTGACGAATACTTAATAATGCGTGTTATATATTTTCCTTGTGTCGTTTGTCATTTTAACTGTTGGGTAAAGCGACTTTAAATGCCCAGACTAAAATGTATTGGGATGCAGATGTTTGCGAGCTAACGGTGTTACTATATTAAGGGATTTTGGCATAGCTTAATGCTTGATTTAATGTCGGTATCTTCTACCTGTTAGCTGTTGAAGAGTGAAGTGCGCCGTCTAGAGCGAAACCAGGAGAGGGAGAAGAGCGTGGCCAACCTGGAGTATCTGAAGAATGTCCTCCTGCAGTTCATCTTCCTGCGATCGGGCAGCGAGAGGCAGGCGCTTCTGCCCGTCATTCACACAATGCTGCAGCTGAGTCCAGAGGAGAAAAGCAAACTGGCTGCTATTGCACAAGGTATACGTAAAGCTAAAATACATCAAAGCATTTTACTTGACAAACACAGCAACACAGTGATACAGACATACACCATTTCAATGGAAACCGACTTAAATATCCAATAAAATTGTGATATAATTTTTGCACACAAGATGTGTTTTTATTATTTTTTTCTCTGCAGGCTGTTGAAATGCACAGGATATAAAGTCCAGAATACTTGCATCTTTTCTAACCAGGTGTATTTGGCTTTCCTTTTGTGCAGGTGAGGAAGAGGGATCTGGGTCTAGGGGGACAGGCTGGACCTCCTATCTCCACAGCTGGTCTGGGATCAGATAGACTCGATGAACAACCGAACACTGGAACACTTGACACACAGTGCTAAGACATTACTGGGCATTTTTCTGTGAAAATCTGCAGTAAAGAGTGATATAGAAACATTGACAAAATGACTGTGAGATTAAATGGGTTATTTAGAGAAATGTGGGACACAATAGAAGGGACCAAGGAATGTATCAGTAATAACGAAGGAGGTATGAATGGTATCAAAACCAAAATATTCTACATGTATTGATGTAAACGTGCAGTGAAATACACTTTATTTACTAGACATGATAATGGCAAGTATAATAAGACATTATTAGTTCTATGAAAACATTGTGGGTGGATAAGATATATCAGTTGCACCGTCGTGGTAAAATCACTGCAACATACATGTGATTTGCACAAATTATTGGAGGGGGAATCGTTTCAGAGGGCAACCACAATTTTTAAAGGCATAATATTAGCTTGAAAATAATTTTCAGATATTTGATTATATGGAAAGAAAAGCTTACTTACACATAAAATGGGCATTTTATACCATATCCTTAAAGGACTCTCATAGTGTACAAATCACATATCGTCTAACTATATTTGAGAGCATACTGCAGTATTTTACTTCTTTTTTTTTTTTTTTTTTTAATTCTACTTAAAGCAGCCACCGGCTTCAATTCCTCACAATATGAAAAATCAACAAACATTTTATGAATTAGAATAAACACTTAAAGACATTTAAACAATATACAAAAGAGCCCTTCAAGGTAAATACCAGAGCTACACATACATGGTTAAAATGTTGGTCTAAAACCTGTTCGACCACTGGTATGTTTCCAGTGTGACTATTGTAATCTCACTTCAAGTACTAAGGGTGCATATCTAACATTCTCAGGTTCACCTTACCAACATGACTGATGGAGAATTATATTTATGCTTCCTCTAACTGATTACACTGCTTTTCAACAGTGACTCACACTCTGACATTAGAGGCAGTTGTAATTCACTTGTGAGTCGTCTCATCCTTTAGCGATTGGTTTGTGATTTTTAGTATTTTTTTTGTGTGTCTCTGTTTGATTTATTGTTTACTGTCGTGGTTGTTATTTAATACCAAATTATTATTGCAGTGATTTATATGTCTATGTTTGGGAATACTTCTTCATTTGGTTGTTATGCTGCTGTTGAATTACTGAACGTGACTGATGGTCGTTGCATGGTCATCTGCGCACCCGACTGCAAGCACATTCATCCTGCTTAAGTGTCCTTGAGCAAGGCTCCTCACCAGACCCACAGATGCTGCTTGTTCCAGTGTCTCACTCTTTGACCTCCCTGTGGAGGTGGCAAAAAGAAAAAAAAAAACATTCTGCACAAAAGTCTCCTGAAACACACGTTCACCCACAAGTAATTGGCTCCTCTGTTTTGTCATTCCCGTGGCAGCTTTTTGGGATTCCTTCAGATTACGTGAATGTATTTTTATCCCAGGCTTTTATATTTATGATGGTTAGTGTCAGCAAAAAGTTCTGATATATTCCTGTAACTGTAAAATTTTATCTGTAAAAGAATAAATCAGCAGTTTGTTTCTCCATGTTGGACTGATGTGAAGTGACACTGAACTTATTTTATAAGAGGCACCAATTTATTTCAGAACCACCTCTTGATTTGTATCTTCATTCTTTTCTGGTATATGTCTAACTGTAAATAGGAATAAAGTCTGTATAGGTGAGCATGTTTCAGATAATTTTGCATCTGACGTGTATTAGTAATGAATTACTGTGTCATTCTGATATAAAGCGTTGCCCCTACATATCATAAAACTCTGCGTTGTCCACTTTGAAGCATAAAGGCTTTTATTTATCTGCTATTTTACTGCTGACCGTCCCCTGTCAAGAGATGAAAAAGATGCAAACCGATGCGTGACTTATTCTGGGGTCTATGTAGTTATGAATTTCTGTTCTTGCAATGAAAATCCTCATCCCTCTAAAGGGGCTGGGGTGCAGAGACTTTCCTTTTAAGGAAATCTATGTGGTTTCTAGTATCGTGACGCAGTCAGGAGGAAACAACAAATAATAGCCCCTGGAAGAAAAACTAAACATCCTGTTATTTTTGCTTTAAGTCCCTTGTGGAGCAGCGCAACCACTTGTTGCCTGCTAATACATGGGAGATTTTTCATCCTATTAATTGTATCATCCATTTATGTCATCGCAGGGGTAAGACTGGCAGCACACTCAACCTCCACCTTCAAATGTGTTTTTAATAACCTGTGTATGTATCATAAAATCTCACCTAAAAACTGAAGATGCCCTTGAATACTACTCTTAAATGACAGTCAGTGCACAGCAGCAATATATCAGTCTGGTACATCCGTGGTTTTCCTCACAACACCCAACCGCCATGTTGAACTTCTCTATAGTTTTCCAGTGGTCAAAAAAAATTCAGAAGTCAGATTTTCCATACATCGTGAACTGATGCTCCACGTAGGCTGACGGGAGAGCAGTGAGGATGAGGAGGCGGCACTTTGAATCAGTCTAAAGCATTATGCACTTTCAATCTGTTGATTAAAAAACACATCTTGCGCTAAACTCGCGGGGCGGGTTTTTGCTCTTTACTGACTGTAACTCCGAGATGATAATTGTGCGGCAGTGGAGGCGGGCAGAACCGAGTGAAGCTCCCACAGACACGAGGCCAGACCACGCACAGCCGCGCTGTTCTTCAAAATAAAAGCGCACACGCACGCAAAGCATAACACGGAGACAGTGCGTTCTGGCCTGCTGTCCTGAAATGAGCTTCACAGTGTTGACAGCAGCAATACATTTCAAAATAGAAATTACAAAAAAAAATCCACTTGATAGGAAGTTTACTAACTCTTGACTGCAAGAGTAGATCTACGTTGTCTAAGATGTTCAACACATTATATGAAACACCTTATAAAAACTAAAAGCAGCGGTGGAAGGTGTTTTCAGATCCTTTACATAACCTTACATACGGTTCTTTTTTCTCACAGTTTTGAACCACAGATCTATTTAAAATGTATTAATAGCCTCTCTGGTTGATTAATCCTTAATTCACATTTGAGTAAGCAAGGAGGAGGTGTGTTTTTTTTTTAGGTTTTGCACCACTCGTTTATGGAGGAAAGACATCTACTATTACAGAATATTATGTTCTATTTTACCTAAGACATGAAGAAATAAGATTTTAAAAAATGATGATTTTTATTGAAACTGAAAATGGTAACGACATTCTGGAACTGTGGGGTTTCTTTTTTTTCAATGGTTTTCAGTGTTGAAAGTCTAATAAATGACTGACATCATTTTTTTGTAATGGGGTAAAATTACCATGACGATATGTTTTCAGTACACATTTTGTACTTATCGTGTTTTTTTCAGGTCAAAACGAGTATTTCAAACACAAATTTGTTTCGGATGTTTTAAGACTCAAGGTGTTCTTTGTTGTTGTTTTTTTCCCGCTGACAACTGTTGAATCGGTTCAAATTTGGTTCAAACCGAACAGTATGTAAGGGTTAAGTACAAGTATTAACAGCACACTGTGAAAATACTCCACTACAAGTAAAGGATTTGCATGCAAAACCCTCCTTAAGTAAAAGTATGTAAATGTGACCAGTAAAATGTAGTAGTAAAATGGTCCCTGTCAGTGTTTTACTATTATTTATGATGTGTTTTGATTCATATTAGTGCTGCTTTAATGTGTATGTTGTATTTTACTGCTGTACATGTTTAAGGTTGAGCTCATTTTCATTTTTTTTTTTTTATCTGCTGTTGCTAGTTTAATCTATAACAACGCGTCATATTCTACAAGATCAACATATGTTTATTAGAGTCGCTGTCTTGTGAGAAAAACGCATCTCTAAAAAGTAAACTCTTCATGTGCTCAGAAAAACTGACAACACGGTGAATCCAAGAGGGTTTTTAAAGAGTTTACTTAGATTAAGAAGAAGGAGAAACTTGTGAACCCATAAAGGGAACATTAATCCATGAGTTCATCACAAACATTGAGTTTGGAGATGGAGATGCCTTATTGTCAGTGGAAGGGGATGGTGAATTGTTGTCTGAAAAGGAACCAAAGCTGTCAGACAAATATAGTCATGTAAAAGGTACAATAGTTGCCTCTGAGATGTAGTGGAGTAGAAGTATAACAGAGCATGAAACTCACAGTATGAATACCACTGACTAAATGCAATAAATACTAATACAGTTAAACGTAACAGACAACTACATCTAATTTATTTCACACTTTTTAATATGTATGCCATATAAAAATAGATGCAATGATTATTAATAATTTATTATAGTGCAGGGGTGATTTTATTTTACTCTTATTCTAAGGTCAGTTTCTTTCTCTTTACCCGACAGCGGAAACGGCTTTTATTTTGAAGGTGTTCGGCAGCCGTGTGTGTTTTCGGTGCGTCTTCGTTGACGGTCGGAGGAGGCGAGGCCCGTCCCTTCGCCATTCTGCTCCCACTCACCAAGGAAACATCCCGGACCCGAACATCTGCACGGCGGCGGCTCGACACGGGAAACGCCACAGTGTGGTTCGGACGCCAGCGACATGATGCTGGGGATTAATGAACTGACAAACGGGTGAGTGAGAAGTTTAAACCCATTTCATTTTAAAAGATGAATTTGTCTTCAAAAAAAAAAAAAAAAAAGTTGTGAAGTTCACAGTTACTCCCTGGAAGAAGCAGAAAAAGAAGAAGAAGAAGAAGAAGAAAAAAACGCAGCCCCGGTATGTTCCATTCTCTAATGGGCTGAGAAGAAAAATGTAGCTAGCTGTGAAAAACACATGCTTTTGCCGATTTAAAGTTTCCAAGCAAATATTAAAACATGCGCAGCCTTTATCATAGACTGTTAAACTACTGAACGCGGGGAATTAACACAGCAGCATTTAAAATTTAGGCTAATTTGCCTGTAGCTACAATCTCAACTTGCTCACTCAGCTGGCTAACACTGCTCGCTAGCGCCCTCTAATGTGCCGTTGAAGGAAGTGTTAGCTAGTTAATGACTTGATATGCGCCGTAATACAAGGGCGTGGGTTTTGCATACGGACGCGTTTGGAAGCAGAGAATTGTCAATATCAATATTTGAGGAACTTATTATCTTGCTGAGGGCAAAGTCCGTTCAAGCACTAGCTACGCACATACTGATAGATATGGAGTTACAGCAACCACTGTTTTCCTCTGGGCACGTAAAAGAAGTAACGCTAGCTAAGTTATGTTAGTTCCTACAGTATGTCAACACGTTTTGTACTCTTGTCAAGCCACCACCAGAAACAGAAGGAATCTCAGGAGCTTTTCACCACCCACAGCGTCAGTAACAGCTATAAACCTAACAAGTCACAAGCCACATTGTTGTAAAACTAAATCTGCTAGCTAACATCACCAGAAAATAGTGCTAACTAGCAAGATAAGCCTATCTGCTCTTACTTGTACGCTTAACAGCCAGGTTACCAAGTGGATATGTCAAATTAAAAGATGAATTTCAGTCTGTTAATCAAATGAAATGTCACTATTAATTAATTATCTTGTATGAAGAAAAACACAGCAGCAGGTTAGAGACAGCACAGGTGAGCTCCTAATTACCAATTATATAATTACAAAGAGGCTGTAAAGTTAGATGTTCAGCTGATATAACCATTGAAAATCAAAGTATTTGCTCTTGAGTTTGTTTTGAAATAAAATCTACTTAGTTTAATAAGATCCTTCACTCAATATTTCAAATTGCCCCCCCAAAAAAATGAATGGGTCCATGTTACCCACATGTTTATACGTCTTATCGAGAGTGCATAATTTTATTACACATTGGAAACTGAGAAATCAAGTACGGCTGCTGTAAAGGTTGAGCAAAGAGCAGCTCAATCTTCAGGTGAGGTCGACTGATGTCAGTTTAGTTGTACCTGCTAAAATACAAAAATACAAAAATAGACAGACAGATTTTTCTTTGGGATTTGGTGGGTGTTGTGTCCCAGCCAATGTTGAGACCAAGCATGTGCCCTTGATTCTCAATGCATATCTACTGTATCTACTGTATGTGCCCCATCATTTCTAGTGTTTTTCAGTTTGTTAACACATTAAAATGGTGCATACTCACATGAAGTTTTCGTTAAAAAGCCTCTGTCTGTTGAGTTGTTGTTGAAGTAGTTGAAGTAGTTAGTTTTCTAGTTTATTAGTGCTTTTATTAGAGCTTGTAAAACACTCGTATTTCTTACAGCATGGAGTTTAGGTTTGAAACTAGAAGGAATAATGGTTTTGATGTGGCCTATACTGCTGTAACACAGTAAGAGTCACGCTCAGGTTTAGCACAAAACTGAGAGCCACTGTATGTTTACAGAAAACATTGTTGTCCTGCTGGCCTTGTTTGTTTACGTGTAACCTGGCTTTGCCGTAGTAGTCCATCTTTTCAGTTTAAAAAGTGAATCTGACAAGAGATCATTTAACTGTGTGAACATAATTTCTTGTGACCAATTTACCACCTTTTTGTTTTCATGATGGTTCCCCTTGAATAGATTTCTCAATATGGATGCACAGATATATTGGTTGAACGTCACTATCAGACTTATCGGCTGTCAGCAAATAACATGTTTCATGTTTCACATATGATTGAATTTGTGTTCATTCAAAGACTTTTAGGTTATTTTTATATAATGAAGATTTCTTTGCTTCCTTGGCACAAAAGGGGGAATAAATAACAACAAAACAAAATAAACAAACAGAAAAGAACATTGGTATTGGCATTGGCTATTGGCCAAATTGTATTTTTAACATCAGTATCAGCCCAGAATTTCACAATTGGTGCATCCGTATTCCTCATCCTCTCCTCACACCCCTTTGTTCAGTCTGATGACATTAACTTAAGTTCCTCCTGTCTACTGCAATCATAATGTCTGTTTGTCAAAATGATCCACATTCATAATGATAGCGATATGGAATGTTAGCGTTCAAGAAATGTAATGTTTTGTAAATTTACATTAAATTCAGAAACCTCTTCTTCATACATCATACCGTAGAATATTTTTATGGTGTTTCAATGCAGCTGATTTTACTTTACCCAAGAGTGATGTGTCAAATTCTCCCTCACTCTGACATAATTTCTTTCATCACACACCTGACAAACAGATACTAATAAACACCCATTTATATTAGTGCTACTCATAAGAATAGTAGTGACAAAGACAACGTAAAAGATGGAAAGAGGACATTTCTGCATTTTGTTGAGTCTGAGCTCCTCCCTGGTGAGGAATGTCCACAAAAAGTCACTGGACAGTAACTGCTTTCGAAACCACTTCCTGACCATCCACTCCCTGGGGACTACTATTCAGAGCAGAATTTCTTTCCATTTGTGTGACTGCTGAGTTAATTATGGCCTGAGATGATTTTAGCTTATATAAAGCACTCTGAATGCAAAAAGCTGAAAGAGATCGAGTCTTTTTAAGCCTGAGGACTGCTGCATTCCCAGTGCATTACAGTTTTTTTAATCTGATTCAACACTGTGTTGATACAACTAGAGCTTTGAAGAATGTCCCAGTCTCCAGTGTGGACTTGTCCTTGTTTGGAAGAGCGGTGAACCTGTGTGATGTGGTGTAGGATTTGGACTCTTGTGTGTACTAAGTGGATGCTTGTGGTGTGAAACGTGACAACTCACACATACTGTAGACTAGAGCTGCAACAATTCATTGATTAGTTGTCGACCATTAAATTCATCGACAACTATTTTGATAATCGGTAATTGTATGTATTTGAGTCATTTTTTTATGGTAGAAAAATTCAAGTTCTCTCATTCTAGCTTCTTAAAAGTGAATATTTTCTGGTTTCTTTCCTCATCTGTGACAGTAAACTGAATATCTTTTTGGGTTGTGACCGAATAAGACATTTGAGGACGTCATCTTGGACTTTGGGAAACACGACATAACAACAATACATCGAGAAAATAATCAACAGATTAATCAATAATGAAAATAATTGTTATTTGCAGCCCCGCTGTAGATGCTTTCTAATACAATGATGTACTCTCAAAAGAGTTTCTGAGTTTTATTGAAGAATTATCATGATGTTCAAAGATCCTACTGCTCTAATTACCTCACTTCAGTTTCAGTTTCATCCTCTTAATCAGTCAGTTGTTAGTTTGATAGCTCAATTTGTAAATTATCAGTAAATTTGTAAAAATATCTCAGTCTATGTCAAGACAATCTTTATAGAGTCAACATGTGATTCAAATAGTGAACTAACAGTAAAGGCCTTACACTGCCTTTGCATTACAATGCCTTCGTTTTTGGAGTGACTAATTGACCAATTCAAAGCCACTGAGGGACTGCTGTTGTAGTGTAGTTGACTCGCGCATTGATCTGCTCATTTCTTAAATTTAGGTGTATTTATTATTCAGCTTACCAATGCTGAGTCCGTCATCCATCAAATCATACTATGCTTACAAATATATAACACACCAAACACTACAAAACGATACACACGCTGGCACGTTAGCATGTTAGCTCGGTCAAAAACTGTTTCCCTCCCACTGAAAACTTTACTCTTGATTTCTTTTATACATTCACTTAACATATGAATTAACACCAGATACACTGTATTAAGCGTTTGTACTGAAACACTAATTTACAACACCTGTCCACAGGTGGTTGTTGAGTGAAACACTTTGATCCTGACTATAACAAAGAGTTTAATGTCTGCTAGCAATAGTGATAAATAAGGAAATATAAAGTACAAATATGAACTGTGATTATGATACTTTTACCTCATTCACACAATTTTTAAAAGTTAAAAAAAAATAGTTTTATAACCGTTTTTGGCACCACAGCATCATTTTGAGATACCTAATTCCTGCTTGTTTTTTAAGGATATTTCTGCTACTTGTCAGCTGACACATATGTATACAGTAGTGCAATTGTCTAATATTGTCTTGGCTATGCTTGCAGCTTCAGAGGCAGCTAATTTATGTTTATCATGTTCTGTTGACAGTGTTATCGCTAACAGAAACGTAGTGAAAGTGTTGTCACTGTACAAGCCATTGCATGACCATTGCAAAAGGAAGTATGGAACAACAGGATGTGCATGGTTCTCTAATGCTCACAGCTGCATGTGAATACATTGAAACAGTTGTGTCAGGCTATTTATATTTGCACTGTAATAAAATGCAGTTATTTTTCCCGAAATCTATGAGGAGAGAGTGAGAGATTTACATAATAAAGCAGTAGTTACTTGTATAACTTACTGTATCTCTGCCCTTAGCAACCTGTTTGTAAAAAATAGCATCCATTTGATTCTATCTGTGCTGCAGATATTTTGTATTTATATGTGACTACATTTATGTTTTAAAATTGCTTTTGAACACATTCTTGTTTCTGTGACTGCATTAACGTTTGCATTATCACATAAACATCTTACATTTCATCATCCCAGTTTTGATTATTCACCTTATTTTAAACCTGTTAAATCTGTTCTGTTGTTATGACTTAACAACACAGTCAGTTATGAAACAGTAAGAGCCCATTTTGTGCTGCAATAACTTGACAGAGTCAGAGTTGTGTATTTCAAGGCAGGTCTGTGCTTGTTGTGGAAGCTGGAGAGAAACTTGGCAGGTTATTGCTAATTGGTTGATTATCCATCCAGTCTCACTGAAGGTTCCTTGCACATCGTCTACACCACCTTTTATCTCAGAGACTCTCCGCCTTCTCACACCCTTCCTTCATGTCTGTTGAAGAGCCAGCAGCCAGTCAGAGCACCAGTTTGTGTGTTCTCTTTACATCCACTCATCTCTCACAAACACATACTGATACTGGCACATAGGCACAAGTGGACACAAACATTCACACCCTCACAGACACACACAGGAAGTGATGTGGCCATGCAGAATGAGATAAACGCAGTGGGAGTGTTTGCACTGACAGCAAAGGGAACTTAAGCAACAACTAAGATATCCTCACTACGGTTTGACACAACACATTGGTAAGTTGCTTTTGTGTCTACATTGTTAATAGGAAAATGCAATGACTGCTGCAGCAACTGTAGGCTCCATTTCCTGCTTTTCCCTTTGTTTTCAGAGGACTTAGGTGCTGTTTGTTTTGGTTTCTGTTTTTCCCTAAGTTTGTGGAACACTTTGGTGCATGGTTGTGGAGTGTGGAAATTTTAGACCATTTTTATTGTCATATATATGTATACAGAAATTTGAAAAATAATCCAAAACACCCAAAAAGCAAACCACAATATCATGTTATTTTTTGAGCTGTGCATCTCAGTTTCCCTTTGATTAGTGTATTTTATATCTTGTGTGCAAAAAGGACAGCTATTAGGAATCTGCAGCTCTTTGACTGTATATATACTTGTTTTCCTGCCAAGAATGGTGATTTTAAAGGATATAAGGACATATTTAATTCTACATAACACAGTCAGAACATGCTTGCAAGTAACTCATTGTGCCATTCTGGAAAATGTCACAGATTCTAACTTCACTTTTCTAACAAAAGTCAACTTTATTATGCATTGTATATGTATGTATGAGTTGACAGAATAGCTGTAGTACTGGTGTTGTCCACACGATGGCAGTGCACTCGAGGAGACAGAGGTTGGTTTTGGAGTATGAGGAGACTATATTCTAGATAAATTCAGAGTTCATCCGAATTACAACTGTTCCCTTGGAGGCAAAGTTTTTTG
>JAPQRN010000015.1:21738814-21751756 GCA_037367275.1 Coranthus polyacanthus
ACAGAGATAGAGAGATGGACAGTTGTTGTATGAGTATATTACTCTTTCACATTAAAATGACCCCTTTTTTGATTAACACAAAAATAACGTGGTTGGGGGGAAAAGGAGCTCTGTAATCAGTTGAGCGAGTGGCTCACACGCAGCAACAGCAGATGAATAGCACTTAGATGCCTGAGCACCCGGCCAGATACCGTGCATGCCTTTACACCTGCCCCTTTCTGTCACACAACTACTGATGATGTAAAAAGTGTTGGATGTCCAGACAAACCAATGTGCTGCTGCTTTGACTCTGTGGACATTTGTTTTATACTTAGATTTCTAACAAATGGAGACATTATTACTTGACATGTTTCATTTTTATGTTCAATAACCCAGGGTGATGGAGTGAACTCATACTATGACCAGAAGGAGTACATCGGCCGCAGTGTCCACTACTGGAAGGTTGTCCTCCCGCTTTTGGACAGGATCAAAAACAGACGCAGTATAGCTGAACCCCTCGATCCCCTCTTCATACACTTTCCCTCCAAAGATATTCAGGTTAATACTATTGTTATGACTCTCTTTTATGAAATACTGTGTCTTGTGTATGGTTTTCATTACAATTATTTGCCATTATTAAAGGATTGTTTTAAACATTTACACAGGCTATGTAGGCATTTCACATTTTTCAATACCTAAGCAGTTCACTTGGTCAAATGACACAATAGTAGGCCATGGGTTTGAATCCCACTGTTGTCCTTAAATAAAGAATTTGCCAAATGATAAGGGTACTACCATATTGTTTTTTTTACCTTCAGATCTCATCTGTGAAAGGCTATGAAGAGGAAGCCAAAATAGCATATGCAGCTCTCCTTGACATTGAAGGCAAAACTGAGGAGGCCATCGCCACCTTGGAAACCATCCATAATATGTCATCCATCTGGCATTTGGCTCAGGTGAGTGAGTCATTTGCTGTGCTAAACATCACAATCAGAATTGCTTGTTCTTACACCATCTCTTCAGATAGATGTGCACACAAGTTTGTTTTTTCACAGCAACAATCAAACCGTTCTAAAACAGGACTAGAACATTGTTGATAATCATCAATAAGCCTGATTACTACCCATAGCATTTCTATAATTTCCCTTGAGTACTGTCTGTGGGACCTCCTTGAATCAAAAAATGTAGATTATCAAAGATGGTTACTTAGGCCACATTTGGCTGCCACGTATTGCTCTAAATTCACTGAAATTGGCCCACTCAATATCAGATCGGTGCCCCTTGTGTGTACACACTATGTCTAGCTCGTTTTCTATGGTGTGCTCTGTGTTGTTCGGCAGATCTATCAGCGGTTGTCGGAGGAGGCCAGTAATGGGGTTGAGGAGACACAAGACAGGTGCATTACTTTTCTAAGGAAGTTCAGGACTTACTTGTCCAAGATCTACAATGCTAATGCAGATGACATTGAGAAGGTTAGTCCTGGCTCTTGTAGCTCTAAGCAAAGTGAACCTTGACAATATCAAAAGCAAAATGATCATGCTGTATTTGTAAATGTAAACGGCTGTCTGTATTTTGTGTCCTAGCTGCCGGTGTCTATGGAGGAAGTTGTGGACCTCCTCAATGATGTAAACCAGCAGCTGGGGGAGAGTGGAGAGGCCATGGATGAAGAGGAGGAGAAAGAGGATGAGAGTCAAAGAGGACCAACCCATTCAAGTCCTGCTCATCCCACAGACATCTCTGCCACCATATCCCACATTAAGTTTTCCACGCCTTCTCCTAACAAAAGCATCGTCTCTCCATCCAAAAGACACCTGGTATGTAAGGGGTGATCTTTCAGAAGACGTGATAGTTCTATATGTATCAGAAGTGTTTAAGTGATAACAGCAATCTTAATAATAATAATAATTAATAATTATAAGTATAAGTAATAAATATAAGTAATTTCTTCCTTGTCTCCTTCAGATTTCTCCTAAGACACCACCTCATTGGGTGGAGGACCAGAAAAGTCTCCTCCAGATGTTGTGTCAACAAGTTGAAGCTCTCAAGGTCAGAATTAAAGATGAAACACCTTTTTCACATTTAAACCTGAAGACTGAAGTGTATTTGTGATTAAATTTAAATGAGAAACCCATAGTAGTGGAGTGGTAATTATCTCTTGACTGTGTTCCTCTTCTAATTGCATTTAAGAAGCGCTTCATGCTGAATTTAATCTGACAGCATATACAAGGTGTTGAATTTGCAGCAGCACCAAAATAAAATGAAGTGAAATGAAAACTAAAGATCTGTCTATTATAATAATAGCCTGTTTTAAACAATACATGAAAATTCATATTCCACTATAGGCCACTATATGTTTCATATTATATAATATATATGGGACTGCCTCATATTTTTAAAAATGAATTTGCTGTAAACCACCAGTGAGTTAATGCAGGTTTAATGTGTCATTGAGTGACTTGAGCTCCCTGTTTTGCAGAATGAAGTTCATGATCTGCGGCACAACTCTTCAGGGAACGCAGGCTCTCCTCATCACAAGATGTATGGGGAGAGTTATGGGGCTGAAGGCCTTCAAGAGCCTTTTACTCCGGTCCAGTCCTACCATGGGGCCCCCCTAACAGGTCAGCATAAAATCACAAATGTCTAATCGTAGTTCCATATTTAAATTTACAATCATTGCTAGGAATAGAAGTAGTTTGTCAATTTTAGCAAATTATTTATATTGTTTATTTTTTTCAAGTTGCCACCACAGGCCCTTCTGTGTATTACAACCAGTCTCCAGCTTATAACTCTCAGTATCTCTTGCGCACAGCAGCAAATGTAACCCCCACCAAGGTAATTATATAGTTTAACATTTGTTTAAATTAATTAACTTTATCCGAGTTTTTACTGAATGATATTTGATTGTTATTTTTTCTTAACCAGGGTCCCATGTACAGTATGAACCGTATGCCACCTCAGCAGCATATGTATGCCTACCAGCAGCCCACTCATACACCGCCACTGCAAACAGCCCCAGCCTGCATTTACCCTCCCCCTCAAGAACAGGTGTTTGGTGCCCCTCTTCGATTTGAATCACCAGCCACTAGCCTTCTTTCCCCATACAGTGAAGAATATTACGGTCAAAGTGTCACCCAACAAACCACCAACCCTCCCTTACCTGAACCTGGCTACTTCACCAAACCATCTGTAGTTCCTGTTCAGCCACCAAAGAGCATAGAGGGGAAGCCTGTGGACTTTGGGAAGCTCTCCTTCAGCCAACAGGCACCTGCTGAAGTCCCTAAAGTGCCTAGTTTTGGAGCAGGGGCAGTTACCCAGTCTACACCTTCAACTGCTTTCAAGTTCAACTCCAACTTTAAATCTAATGATGGAGATTTTACTTTCTCTTCATCTCAGACCAAACACAGCGAAAGTCTGCTCGGTCTGCTTACTTCAGACATTCCCATTAAAACAGACACTGTTCCAGAGAAATCTCCAGGTCAGGAGCAGCCTCCGAACCAAACCGGCATCTTCACCTTTGGTAATAAAAATGCTAGTGGCTTCTCTTTTGCTGATTCTGCTCAAAGCACAAGCACTGGAAGTCTGTTTGGAAACATGGAGCAGCCTTTTAAATTTGGGGATGTTACTAAACCAGTGTTTGGGGTGGCCAAGTCTGCAGCTGAAGAAGAAAAGGCAGGGGAGAGTGACAATGACAGTACTCATGCTGAAGAGGATGAGGATGGTCCTCACTTTGAACCTATTGTACCTCTTCCTGACAAAGTAGATGTAAAAACAGGTGAGGAAGAAGAGGAGGAGATGTTTTGCAACAGGGCAAAGCTGTATCGTTTTGACACAGAAACAAAAGAGTGGAAGGAGCGAGGTATTGGCAATGTTAAAATCCTAAAACATAGCACTAAAGGGAAGGTCCGGCTGTTAATGAGAAGAGAACAGGTCCTTAAGATCTGCGCCAATCATTACATCACTGCTGATATGCTCCTGAAACCGAATTCTGGCTCTGACAAATCCTGGGTCTGGAATGCCATTGATTATGCAGATGAAGAGCCTAAGCCAGAGCAGCTGGCCATTCGCTTCAAAACAGTAGATGAAGCATCACTTTTCAAAGCCAAATTTGAGGAAGCCCAGAAAATTTTGATCAAATCAGATGAAAAGCATGACCAACAGGACAAGAAAGATGAAAGCTTAAAGGCCTCTGACCCACTGGCAACACTGGCAGCCCAGTTTGCACTGAAAGAAGGGGAGTGGGAGTGCAATGTATGTTTCGTAAGAAATAAACCCACAAGTGCGCAGTGTGTCGCTTGTCAAAGTGCAAATCCCAATTCCTCATCAAAACCAGACCCTCAGGCTCCTGCTGAAACCAAAAGCAGTCCCTTTACTTTCAAATTTGGCACTGATCCATCAAAACCCAGTAGTTCAGGTTCAACATTTACTGGATTTGGTGCTTTTGGAGCTTCTATACCATCTTCATTTACATTTGGCACAAGCTCCTCAAAACCAGTTGACTCCACAACAAGTGCATTTGGTTCTGGCTTTGGAGATCAGTTTGGCAAGAAGCCAGAGCAGTGGAGCTGTGACAAATGTTCTATGAAAAATGAGGCTTCTGCAGACAGTTGTGTTTCTTGTAAGACACTGAAAGCCTCAACTAAAACAACTGCCACAGCACAAACAACACCAGCTGCAGTTGCACCTGTAGCTAAACCCTCAGTTTCTGTTGGTGACTCTGACTTTGTTGCCCTCTTCAGCAAAAAGCCTGGGCAGTGGGACTGTGATGTATGTGAAGTAAGAAATGAAGCTTCTTCTGGCAAATGTGTTGCCTGTGGAACTCCCAACCCTACTTCTAAATCATCAGAGGGTGCTCCAGAGGCATTAAATCTGCCAACAGTGTCTGGATTTGGGACTGATTTTGCAAAGGATTGCCAGTGGGACTGCAATACCTGCCTAGTCAGAAACGATGCATCAGCCTCTGAATGTGTTTCCTGCCATGCCCCTAACAACGTTTCCTCTTTAGAAGCCATGTTTGCCAAGAAGGATGGAGAATGGGATTGTGACACTTGTCTTTTAAGGAATGATGCATTGGCCAAACAGTGTGTGGCCTGCCAGGCTCCAAATCCCAATGCAAAAAGCACAACCAGCACTGGTCCCTCAGCCTCCACCTTCAGCTTTACCTTTGGAACAAAAACATCATCAAGCCAGCCTACTGGAACTGGATTTACAATGCCTTTTGGAACTGGCAGCACTTTTCAGTTTGGTCAAAGCAAAGATAAAAGCTCTGCCTCTTCCTTTAAGTTTGAAGCTCCTCAGTCTGGATCTAGTACTACAACTACTTCAGGCTTCTCCTTCTCAATGCCTATTCCAGCTGGTGGCTTCAAATTTGGCATTCAAGACACTGCAAAAGAACCTCCCTCACCTGATAGTCAAACACCTCCATCGGGGTCAGCCTCCAGTTTTCTGAAAAGTATAGCTGACAAACACAAAGATAACGAAAATGTGTTTACATCCATAGTGAGTGAAACAGAACAAGATCAAAATCCACTAATCACTGGAAAAGCCAATACATTCAGCTTTGCAGACTTGGCTAATTCTTCAGGTGGAGATTTCCAGTTTGGCGATAAAGACCCTGATTTCAAAGGTTTCTCTGGGGCTGGTGAGCAGGTGTTCTCGTCATTCCAGGCGACTCCCACTAAAGCAGAAGCCACAAATGAGGTAGAGGATGACGACATGTATAAAACTGAGGAAAATGATGATATCCAGTTTGAACCAGTTGTCCAGATGCCTGAGAAGGTGGACCTGGTGACAGGGGAAGAGGATGAACAGGTTCTTTACTCACAGCGTGTTAAACTGTTTAGATTTGATGCCAGTACCAGTCAGTGGAAAGAGCGTGGTGTAGGAGTCCTTAAGTTTCTCAAAAACAACAGTAATGGCAGGCTGAGAGTGCTGATGAGAAGAGAACAGGTGCTAAAGGTGTGCGCCAACCACTGGATCACAACCACCATGAATCTTAAGCCTCTTGCGGGCTCTGACAAGGCATGGATTTGGATGGCTAATGATTTTTCTGATGGAGATGCTAAGCTTGAACAGCTGGCTGCCAAGTTTAAAACCCCAGAGCTTGCAGAAGAGTTTAAGGAAAAGTTTGAAGAGTGCCAGAGACTTCTCCTCGACATCCCCCTACAAACCCCACACAAACTTGTTGACACAGGCAGAACAGCACACCTTATTCAGAAAGCAGAGGAAATGAAGTCTGGTTTAAAAGACCTGAAATCCTTTTTAACAGATGAGAAAACTAAGCTCAAAGATGACGACAGCCAGGGAGACATTACAGCATCTAGCAATGTTTCAAGCCTTGTAATCAAACAGCATGCTGAAACCACAGGCCCCACCTTGGAGTGGGATAACTATGACCTAAGAGAAGATGCTTTAGATGACACTGCTGACACATCAATTTATGCCTCTCCCATTGCCAGCAGCCCCCTGAGAAAGAACCTTTTCCGCTTTGGGGAATCCACTGGTGGGTTCAGCTTCAGCTTCCAACCTGGCATTAGTCCTGCAAAGTCTCCTGCTAAGCTTAACCAGAGCAGAACTTCAGTGGGTACTGATGATGAGCAGGATGTAACTCAGGATGAGGAGCGAGATAGCCAGTACTTTGAACCTGTGGTCCCCCTGCCTGATCTAGTTGAGATTTCCACAGGAGAGGAAAATGAGCAGGTGGTCTTTAGTCACAGAGCCAAACTGTATCGCTATGACAAGGAATTGAGCCAGTGGAAGGAGAGGGGTATTGGAGACCTCAAGATCTTGCAGAATTACGGCACCAAACGTGTAAGGTTAATTATGAGGAGAGACCAGGTACTCAAGATCTGTGCCAACCACTGGATCACCACAGCCATGAAGCTGGAACCTATGAAGGGAGCTGAGAAGGCCTGGGTCTGGAGTGCCCTGGACTTTGCTGAAGGAAGCGAGGGTAATATTGAGCAGCTGGCTGTGCGGTTCAAGCTGCAGGACACTGCAAACACATTCAAACAAGTCTTTGAAGAGGCAAAGGAAGCACAAGAAAAAGAGGAGCTGATGACCCCTGTGACTGACAGGGTCACCACTCCTCAAGACAGTGGACCTGCAGCACCCTTAAAGACTCCTACTGCAGTGTGTGGGAAGGCAGCCATCGCTGTTCTGGAGGAGACTACAAAGGAACGTACAGAACTTTCCCCAGACAGCAAGACATGTCTAGCTGGTTCTCAGAGCCCTGTCAACCCCTCCAAGGCAGTAGTATCACCACCCAAGTTCGTCTTTGGCACTGACAGCCTTCAGAAGATTTTTGGCACTCCAAAACCTCACTCTGGCGCTGAGGACTCTGCATCTGGTTTCAAAGCCAAAGATTCTGGACATCCTGCTGTGGCTTCACCTGCATTCAAAATACCAGAGAAAGGTAAAAAGATCTCTGTTTGTAAATATAAAATATTTATACTCCTGCTTTTGAATATCACAACTGATGTTATTCCATTGTCTTGTTCCATCTGCATCTCATTGCTCCATCATCGTCTTAGTTGATCCAGAAATGGTATTAAAATCACAGATTCCCCCTTTTGACTCTATGTAGCTACTTTGTAAATACTGCTTTGTTATACCTAATATATACCTAAGAAAATGACATTTACAACTTATATACATTAAACAAGGATTTTAAAAAACATGTTGCACACAGAGCAAGTTCACTCACAAAAACTAGGATATATTTTTACATAACTCTGTCTACACACCATTGTATTATTTAGTATATTTTCATTCAGTCTTGGCCTTGTTTTCTGATTATGACACCAGCCTCACAATTAGTTTCTCTTCGCCCAACAACCCATCATCCTTTAGGGCTGGATTTTAGGCTTTTCAAAGATAACCCAATGGCTTTTTGGACCAGCACATCTACCACCCAATTTGAACCCCCAGGTACTCTAATCACTGCAGTGTGTGTTAACACTTCTCAGCTGTCACCTGGCTGGCCCTTACTAGTAGAAAGAAATAACCTGGATGCACGGAGTGGGAACCAAACTGTAAAGCTAACATGTTGCATGTCCAGTGTGTGGAGGTTCCGTTTTTACTCTGTATTCATTGTAATCAAATGTAAATAGTGCCTTTTGCCACAAGATTTCATAAGTGTCTTCCACAGGATAAAACTGCATAAAGTATGAACTATATCATGTATTTTTTGACATCAAGGTAGAATGTTGTTACAGCTTCAGTTTCTGAAATAGGTTTAGTTATAAATGAGGATCCATTTGTAATTATATATTTTTCCTAAATAGCTTGTTTTTTTTGTTCCAGTAAAAACACTAAAATATTTTTGACCCCAGAAATGGACAAAAGGTTTGGCTTTTAACTATTCAAACGAAATGTTGACATAATACAGTCCAGTCTCAGCTGCAAGAAAGTTGACTTTGATTGGTCGGAGTCTTAAATCCACACAAACAGAATGACAATCACAGCTGTGTTTCACTTCAAAGGACTTCTAGATTTTGCAAAAAATGCCACATTTACCAGTGTGAAGACACTAAGAAAAGTACCTACTGTGGATGAAACTTTAGATAAATTTGATAATGAATGGACAGTTAAACCCTTGTTCATTACAGTTAATAGAGAAGAAAGCTAGAGTTTTGTATAGCAACAGGAGACACATTAGTAAAAGCCGGTGTCTGATGAAAGGTGAGCTGAGATGATTCCACCGAGAGCATTCCCTCGTAGAGGAATGCACTGTGCAGACGTCACATAGACCATTTTTAGTGCAGGATGTGTAGCAACAGCATGAAATGCAATTCCCTGCCTAGTCTGGCTTTTGCTCAGCAATGGCTAATTAGAGGAGCTAAAGCTCAGGTAGTTATGCTGTTTAATGTTACGGTGTCATTTTTCCAACAGAGAGAGTGGTGGAGTCTGTCAAATAATGAGCCACCAAGACATGCAGAAGTGTTGTCTTCATACAACTTGACTCACATTTGTGAACTGAATGCATGCTGTTCATTTTTGCCATGCATGTTTTTTTGTGTGCGTGGAACTAACACCTGTGGTTATATAAGGAGTTTACATTCAGCCTTGCCCTGAGTAATTTCTGCACCACCTCATTATGTCTTGTGCATCTGTCATGTCTGTTACAGGGCTGCCTGGGGCAGAAGGTGGCAGCACAGGGTCAGATGAGGACTCTGACGTGGAGATTGTGTACGTCAGGGAACCCACTGCTGAGCAGGCTGCTTTAGCCAGGAAACTCCTGCTGCCTCTCACCTTCTTCTGCTACCAGAATGAACCAGGTTACATCAGCGACGATACACCTGATGGTGAGTTCAGGAAGCATGCAGACATCCAGCAGGGACATTTGGTTTAAACTACCTCAAATGTGAAAAAGCAAACAAAAAATTAAAACACTCAAAGTGAAATATATCTGTAATATGTTACTTTGTATTACATCACAGAACCCTTTGTCTTTGATTAAAAAAATGTGAAAATGTTTGAATTTCAGATGAGGACTATGAGTCAGCAGTGAAAGCTTTAAATGGAAAGCTCTACCCTGATCCTCCTGAGAAAAAGGCTGCAGCATGTGGTGATGGTATGTTTGAATTCCTCATCAACCTCACTTTTTAGACCCGAGATGGACAAGTAATAATCCCTTTCACACATATATGGGGTATTTCCTGGGTTAAAATGAGGTGGAGGTGCTATTTTCCTGATCATGTGCACTGTGCCTTGCACCGTTTTATAATCAGCACATTTTATAAGTTCTATTTTTTTTTTTTTTTAAACCTTATTTTACCTGTCAAGACATTAAGATCAGTTTATTTACAATGTCATAATAACAATTATATGATTGAAGAAAATGGCAGGTATCATTTTAAAACAGTATCCTAACAGGTTTTATAGTTAGTTTATCAAAGAAACACTTTAGGGCAATCAGAGAATTATGTCAAAGTTCAAAGCAACTGTGACTGTAGATTTACTGATTATTTTATCTCTATCGTACAGTTTAGACCAGGGGTGTCAAACTCAATCACAGCAGGGGCTGAAACTTAAAACACGGTCTAAGTCGAGGGCCAAATGGGGTCAATATTTATTGAACCGACTTAAACTGACCACGTTTTCATCAGAAATATGAACTTAACTGCTCCCAAGACATGTTAGAATTCAAAACAAAGCAGGGGTATTAGAGGAAAACAAATGAGAGATCAAATTTTAAATAAAAGACAATCAGGATCATTAATTTTGGAGAAAAAGTGCAAAAAACACCATATACAGTATATGGAGGTGTGCATCAGTGAGATGACTTCTGTGTGTGCTTCTGTTCGTCTTCATCTCAGAGGAAGGTTGCTCTCACAGGTATGAGCTCCTAAACATGCAGAGCATCGGAGCAGCTCGTAGGCGGAGTTGAGGCATCGTTTTGGGGATGAAGGGGGGAACTGTGTGAGGCCCACAGAGTCATACTTTGCCTTCAGTGTGTCATTATACTGGAGTTCTATCAACTCCATCTAGGTGTTTACAGGTGCTCTTTTCACGTCAACTGCAAACAGATTACTGAGCCATTAAAGCTAAAATTTCTGCACTCCAAAAGTGCGCTTAGTTTATCAGCAAAGTGCGCTTTTGGGAACGTAGCAATGGAGATTATTCTTTAATTACGGCCACATCAGTTCTACAAACACGGCACAGATGTTTCCCTCAAATTTTAACAAACAGATACTCTACCTCTACCGGTTTTAAAAACTGCACTGCTGCAGTGCATTATGGGATTTGTAGTATTAGTGCTTTATACTGGCTGGCCATTACAGTTTTTCTCAGTTGCTTTGGTGCATTTCTCACATCACTATTAACATTTGCACAACTGCAAACTGCAAAACCTAGTTGATAACCTGCAAAAGCATGTCACTTGCTCAAAATGGATAGTTCATTCCTCAAAGCAAGTATTCATGTCAACGAAAGTGTCAGTGTCATCAAGATGAAATGTCCTGACACATTGTTTATGAACAAGATAGTCAAATGGCTTTGTCATATTTTCATTACGGCAGTTTACTCTTCTAAGTGTTTTCAAATGCAAAAAAGTCAGATATTGGTGACACTACCTAAAAATGCTCAAGACAGCACCATATACTATTTGCGCAGCCATTTGAAAACTACAGTAAAGTTACACATTACTGTATTTAGTGAGGTAACTGAGTACAAGACACTGAACACATTTTTACTGCATATGCTCTTTGCAATTCTAATTTGTCCACAGCATTGTTCAATAGAACAATACACACTTATTTACAGCAAACATAAACACCTTATGGATAGAGCTGTGCACAACTGTAAACAATATCACAGTACATATTAGAACTGAACATACAACATATACAGTACTGTAAATCATTCTTGCACATCCAGACGTTCCTGTCTGTCTGGCCACATATTTTCATCTACATCACTGCGAATATCATCCCTTGCAATGCAGCGAGGAAAGTATCTCCGCGAGTGGCGAGTCCACCCTCTGCAGGACTCTGCTGTGTTGTCATCACATGCTGCATCCATGGCTGCTAACAAGGCCATTTGGGTATGTGGATGCTGGTCATATACCTTCCACCTCAAGGCAGAGAAAAACTAGGGAGGGAGATATTCCACCAGCATCCTTTCATGTGCTGCAAACCACTGTCTGACCAGATCTGAGTGACTGTGGAGAAGTGGCTTATCATTGGTTACAACTAATGCTTCACACACCCCTCCTCATCCGTGAAAACTGAGGTTCACCTGAGAGAAATTGTTCATTTTAGGAGACATTTCCTGGAAAAAATTATAAAGAAATGTATAAAAATTAGCTTGACAGGTTTTGACAACTAGTTCAACATTTTTGTATGTAATGACTCAAGCAATGAATTGAGGACTGTTAGTATTATAGGGAATGACTATTTAGCATTCATAAAGTGTAGTTCATTTTGACTGACATAACATAAGCAAATGATAATGTTATAAAACAGCAGAGAATTGTATGAAAGCAATTGATGCATGTCCAAAAGCATTTGCAATTTGTCGGAAGGAATGAGAAACTGCTACTATGATGTGCACAAATGACTAAATGTTGTGGAGGTTGAACCAATAGTTATGAGAATTTTCATTCTGATCAGAGAAATGCACCGTAATAATAGACATATAATATTATCTCGTGGGCCAGATATAATTGTACCTTGGGCCTTGAATTTGACACATGTGGTTTAGACAGACAGCAACATTTGTTGGAGGTCCTGAAGGAAAAAGATTAGTATGCTGAACTCTTTGGCACTCTACAAAGCCTTCTTTCTACACCAACAAAGTTCTGCCCCCCTCATAATTTTTTATACAGAGAAAATCCCTCATAGAGTATACTCTACATTACCAACCTAAAGTAAATGTGTGTTTGTGTGTGTACTCCACTCAGAGTCAGACTGCCAAGTGGTTTGGGAGAAGAAGCCAACACCAGAGGAGGAAGAGAAGGCCAAAAGCCTCCAGCTGCCACCCACCTTTTTCTGCGGCTTGAGCACCACAGACAGCGACCCGGACCACGACAAGTGTGACGACTTTGAGACAGAAGTCCGCAAAGCACAGAAAGATCTGGTATGCATGATAAACCATTAACACACCCTTCAAAAATCACTAGTGGGGGTTCCCACTGCAGTGTCACTGGTAGGACTGACAACAGTCAAAAAGAATAAAAATGTCCAGATGTCCAACAGATGTCCTTTCCAAATTAATGTGTCCTGTAATAATGTGTGATTCATAAATTGTTTCAGGATTCTCAGTTAAATGAAGCCTCCAGCAGTGTAGCTGAAGCCTCAGAAGAGCCACCATCAGGCCCAGCTCCCAGCAGCTCAGAGGCCACGGGCAGCTCCTCTGCACCAGAGGAGCAGACCTCAGACCAGTCAACAGAGATCCAGAGCCAGACTGTAAGCAGCAGCACTCCCATTGACCTGTCAACTAAGAAAAGCCCAGAGCCAGAGTCCA
>JAPQRN010000015.1:21779946-21792917 GCA_037367275.1 Coranthus polyacanthus
CACACACACACACACACACACACACACACACACACACACACACACACACACACACATACACACACACACACACACATACACACACACACACACACACACACACACACACACACACACTACCATGACAACATAATGTCGTGTATGTCCTGTAGCCTGCCATGATGGAGGCACATTTGTCAGCTGCCGTCCAAATGGACGATTACGAAACAGCGAGTCAGTCTTTCTTTGTAGCATCTGAGATCAAATTCAAGTGTAAGTTAGTGTATGTTCAGCATGTAGAGCGAAAATAGTCTCAGAATCTACAACTGAGGAATGAGTTGTGTGAAATGACTCGTTCAGGAAGCGTTTTGAAAGTAAAATGATCAGATCTGTGAAGTGGAAGTTAAACATTTTAAAGTAAAATACCAATATTATAAGTTGCGATGTGTGCAACTGTGAAATTGTTTTACATGTTGTCAAATTGCTTGGTATTTGTTTATGGATTAAAACTTGCATTTGTGGCTACCCGAAACTGCGCACAAATTGTATGGTATTGTAGATCCTAAAATCCATTTCGTGTTCCGACCAGATGATCAGCACAGAAACCTGACCTTGGCTCTGAACTCCACCTCACCGGCCTATGGACCACAGTCACACATCACTGAAGTGTGTTGTGTGTTTGCCTTGGGTCTTAGCGTAGCTGTGCATCTGCCGCAGTGATGTCGTTGCTATAGCGATACCATCCACTAACTCGAGCTAGAAAAAACTAGTTCCACTCGAGAGGAGACAATGGCAGAAGCAGTAAGAGGCCTGAAGTGTTTAGTGTACACGAATTAACAGGGCAGCGGATCGGCTGTCAACACGTCCAAACTTCTCTACTCCTGTTGGAATTAATTCACTACTCTTCAACACACTGCACTGTGTCCAAAGGCAAACTCAAGAGGACAGTTTTAGAAAACTAGGTCTGCCCTGACTGTTTAATGCGTTTGAGTGTTTTGTTATTCCCTCCATTTTTTTTTTTTACATATTTCATCATCTTTATGTGCTGAAGGAACATCTGGAGTTTTTGTAATTCAACATGAACATACTGATTAGCAGGGAGGACCGATTGTGACATTCTGGGCTATGTTAAAAATAATTTGTGATTGATTGAGATTCAGCTGTCCTTCCTTAGACCACTTTTGGCAGGTACTAGAGGTCGACCAATCGTGGATTTTGCCGATATAAAAACAACAGTTCGGAGGAAGAAAAACCTGATAGACAATAATCAGGTGATGTGATGTGGACTGGAAAACGCGCTGTCCATGTCTGAAATTGACTACTTTAACTATAATCTTTAAATCTTTAACTTTTATCTGTTAACAATTAACTGTTTGGTCAATTAAGTGTCAGAAAATGGTGAAACAGTGTTTCCAAAAACTCAAGTTGTCGTCCTCAAATGTCTGGTTTGGTCCACAACACAACAGATAATCAGTTTGGCACAGAGAAGGAAACAAACCACAAAATAATTCACATTTAAGACGCTGAAATGAGAAGTTTGGCTTTAAAAAGAAATGATCATCAATTATCAATAGTTGTTGATTAATTTAATAGTCAACAACTAATCCAATCATGGCCTAATGGCTGCAGCTCTGGTCTGCACAACGCTCTGCAGCTCTGCTTCTGATGCCAAACAATATTATATAATATATATATATCTGCTGCCTATTGAAGCTTTACAGCTGTTGCTTTTGGGTGTGTATGAAAAATTCATATCATATTGTCAAACCAGTACAAAAGTTCCTTTTTTCTTTTTTTTCTATATTTTGCACAATTTTCATGTTGTATCAGAATATTATGCTGCTGCCTAAACAGCTAGTGTTGTCCTTATGGAACCACTGAGTGATTTTATACATTTATTTATTTATATATTTCCACTTCATCGGCTTGCATGTCAATATTTTTACTTTAAATAGTCTGTTACATCCAACTCTTATCATTATCGTCTAATCTGGCATCATTTCCAGGTGTGTTAACAGTACTGTCTCTCCAACCTGCAGCGTTTCTGAGCACAGTTATGAAGTTCACTCACTTTTTCAGCTTCATGTAGTTGTCATTGACGACCGGTCTGCATTCGGCTCGGTGCACCACCAGCCCCTCCAGACTGATTTCATCTACAACAAAGACAGTGACTCAGCTGCTCAATCGTTATTCACACACTTTCACACAGACGCACTGCATTTGGTGACCAAAAAACAAGATGTACAGGTCCTTAGGTTATTCTCTTTCTGTTGTTAATCTTATTTTAATAGTGTAAAATTCACCACAACTCAAAAGTGAAAAACACTCTAATCCTAGTCTCTGATTTGGGAAAACTGTTAATGTTAACTGTGAGTCATAATTTTGTGATTTCTGGCAGCGAAACAAAAGATGCACGAAAGTCCTGGATAATAAACAGAAATTAAACTGACACAGAGCTACAGTACATTGTGCATAAATGCTATGTTTAAAAATGTTTTTCCCTCATTTGACCAGAAATTATGTTCTCAGACATGAAAAAACCCATGTAATTCATAAAGTCTTCACTTCAGTCTGAAATGTTTCATTTGTTACTTATCATTTTAAATTACTAAAATAATTAAGCAATTATCCAAATAGTTTCATTTTAGATACTGACATAGACACAAATGTGCTCTAATCATTTTGTACTAGATCATTTGAACTTTGAGCTCTAACTATGAGATGAAGATTTCTTATTATGTATGTGTTGTTATTTATCCCCCTTTTGTGCCACGGAAACAAACAGAAAATTACATGAGTACAGACGTTAGCAAAATTTGGTTTCTGCGTTTTTTTGTTTTTTTTTTTACTGTCATTGGGCAAAAATTCCATAATTGCTGCTGAAAATCTTCCATGTGGCACAACATTTTGGGAAAGTTTTGTCTAATCACAGGTGTTTTTACAGGTAGGGGGTTAAATATGTGATTGACAGCTATAATTACCGAGTTACAGACGTGACTCTACTGCTCTACTCTGTGGCTCTACACAGAAGCAACATCGCAGCTCATAACACATAACTTCAACTTTGGCTTCAATTTTCCACAACGGTGTCATATAATCGATCTTTAGTCTTTGGATTTGGACTGAGAGGAGAGAGCTGCTGATGGAAGGTGTGTAATATTCAAATTCTGGTGTTTTTTTCCTCCAATTTCTGCCTCCTGTGGCGTTAACCTTTTGTTTGGGGAAGGGATCCAAAGTCAAGTTGTAAATGCAATTTAAACAATGAAAAATACGTTTCTTTTCACGACCCGGTAATCGCACGTTCATATCGCATTGACAATGAAAATGCAATTCATCAGTGCGCTCTATTTCACGCTCAAAAACACGGAATGGTGGAAGTTTAAACTGTAAACTCTACAAGAGCTCAGCAGTCACAGACGGGCCTCTCTGCAGCCACTCCAACACCACTTCTTCAGCTGTCATGTAGGGCCCACTGGGGAGGAACCAGAGTGTCACTCCACATGAAGTCACACTCAACAGAGCAGTGGAGGCTCCTGACTCTTCTCAACACTCTTAAATCTTTTACACGCACAGATATTGGCTTCAAACAATAGATTAAGGTAAAGATGCATCTTCCCCAAAGAACAACCATGTGAACATGACACTGCGACAACAATAAGGGCTGTAAATCAACTGTAGTTGTGCAGATAGACATGAAGAACATCTATTTAGACGTTTTTTTGAGAGGGGTCCCTATATATATATATATATATATATATATCACAGTCATTACATAAATACTGAGGAGTGACAAAATTAATATAAAAACAATATTTATATAATTAAGTGACACTCCTCCAATCAGTCAGACAGAGTCTGCAGGAAGCAAATTGCTTAATCCAGGTGAGCACAACTGGCAGAATCTGCCTCCAAGATACTTCTAGATGTACTTCCTTATTCCTGCTTTAAAGAGCTGTCTGAATATATTTCATATGCAAAGCAATTTTCATTTTTAACAGATGTGGAAAATATAATTATGCAGGCGCTATATGCAGACTGATGTCATTCACAACTCCTTGACGGTGACATTTTCATCTATTTTAAATTAAACGTGTACTTTTCTTTGTCAGATCTATTTTTCATGTTTTCACGGTCCAACAGGCTGTTCTTTAACTGAGTAAACTCCAACCTTTGTCCTGATCCATTTGATGTCTTCTCTCCAATATTGACTAGCTTTCACCGTTTTTTTGGGGGTTTTTTTTGGGTAATGATCATGATAAATTTTTGAATCGTCTGTCCGAGGAGTCCAGTTGGTGAGCGTTGGTGTTGTGTTGGCAACAGCTCAGTCTATTGTGCATTGTTATACCATTTGCCAACAACTGTATCTGGACACAAAAAGAAGGAGAAGCCTCTACACTTCTCACCCATCAGTTACTAAAACGGAGGGAGACATTGGAAAAGCAAACAGAAAAAGCATGTCCACAGGTTGCTGTAGAGGTCAGTGATCGAGTGCATGAGCCAGAGAGGCTGTCACACATTTCTTCCAATGTCCCTTTACATTTCAGGATCCTAAATCATCAATGGGCATGTGCCGGCTCCCTCTTTTGTCTTCATGTTTACCCGATTCATGGCTTTTCCTTTTGTCTTGGTCCCTCCTACTTGAATTGTGTGGGCGAGATGCACCGGGAGGAGAAGACAATGAAAGAAGAATTGTGTATTTACTTAAACTAGACGTCTTTCCCTCTCCAGCGTCATCTGAAGTGACATCGGTGCCTGATGACGGCAGCACAGCTGGATCAGCCTCCCTACTCTGCAGAGCATTGTTCTTTACTACTGGCTGTGATGTTTGTTTGTATGCTGAAAGTTAGAGAGAAAATTGGTTTTGTAAGACATGAGGCTTTTAAAAATGCTTTCACAGAATCCTATGTATGACAAACAAGGCCATGAGCAAAATATCTGTCCTTATTTATGAAAAGTACATCTCCCAATATTCACATTTAGGTCTATATTTACTTTGTAAGCAACTACAGTTTAAACGTGTTTAGATCTAAAGATCTGTCTCCATTATGTTTAAAACGTGATATCTCAGGAATGGTTTGACAGAATGTCACAAAATTTGGCACAGCGGTTTTCTTGGGCTCAAGGATGATCTGAAAATATTTTGGAGGCTAAAGGTCAACGTCGCTGTGACCTAATGTCTATCCATTTTAATGAATGCTGTATCTCAGGAACGCTTTGAGGGAGTTTTTTTCTAATTTGGCACAAATGTTCACTTGGATTCAAGGATGAACTGATTTGATTTTGGTGGCCAAAGGTCAAAGGTTATGGTTGTTATGACAAAAACCACGTGGCCATAGCTGCTGGTACTTGAGAAAATGGCATGAACAGTATTTGTATTTTGTCACATACTTAATTGAAAATGTACACAAAGGGTCTAAAAAAAAAAAATAGAAAAGAAATACTCCTTTTCCTGTGGTCATTTTATAGAAACTATTGATTTGTTATATAATATTATGTTTTGTTATCTTGATTAAATTAGACATATTTGAATATAAGATTATCACGTCAACCCTATCTAGAAAATAAATACTGGACAATTTTTACCTGGAATATAATATTCATAATTATGTTTTCATTAGTGTATAATCACAAGAATCATTGCATTTTCGTTACTTAATAATGAGCTGTTCATTTCTACAGAGGGAGCAGGTCGCCTTTCTCGGCGTCCACCATGTTTCTCAGCCATGTTTCTAAAGTAGCTCCGAATGAACTTCCACTTCTTTTTTTCCATTTTATAGAGGCATCCAGTGTTAAGATCATTACTTCACCTACTACATCTAAGTGTGGACCAGAGTTAATAGCCCTTTGACTAAAAAGCCCAGAACAGACAAAACAAATGCTGGCTCTAACAAGGGTCTTTTGCACCTGAAATGCCCTTAGTTTTGCTTTGACAATGCAATTTTGGTAGCGTAAATGTTATTAGTTTTGACTGTCTCCTGTTAGTTTTTTTGGTATCAATAGCCTTGCGTGCGTGCGATTGGTCTGAAAGTTCTACCTATCCAGAAAGTGTGTTCACATTGCACATGAACCAAACTGCGGTCCGGTTTGATCCAGACCGAGACCACCTCTTCTGGTCGGACCAAAGACCGGCTGTTCGGTCGGCACCGTGGTCCAGGTGGAGGTTTCACACCTGCCAGTTTGATACAAAGTCCAGACCAAACAAGGTATGAGTGAAAGTGTCCTTAGAGTGAATTTAAAGCAACAGGATGGTGTTTGTCAGACTTAAGTGACATAATCCTTCATTATAAATGAGAGAATGAGAGTTTAAGCCCATTGTACAATGTGTTCACTCACTGTAGTCATTTTGTGGCTCAAAGAATTCATATTTATCAAGGTCTGACAACACTTTAAAGAATAATATTTTTATTATTTGTCATACGTAAGCCAACCATAAAGCCTTCATTGATTCAGTGGTAACGAAAGCTGAACAAATCCAGGTGCAACAGACTCAGTCACCATAGTAACCATCACATGCCACTTGACATCCATGCAACAGCCCATCAACTGCCCTCAAGAGTTCACTTTTAATCTTTTAATCTGGAAGCAACGGACCATTTGCAGTAGGCTACATGTCACAGATCTCACTAATGTTCATCTTCGCCTTTACGCAAATGGATGCAATTATGTGCAATTATTGGCTGGTGAGTGCCAGAGCACACATCTAAAAAAAAAAACAAAAAAAAAACACCCACACATACGAAACACGTGTGCACGTATTCACAGAGCTACCGGTACCGTATATCCTACACCAACATCGCCACTGTACATTAGTAACAGTTAAACAGGGTCAAGGCCATAAAGAGAGGAGGATGGTTTCCCTTCTGCTACTCAAGTCTTCCCATTTCCTCTCTCCAGGGCCCATTGTACTGTATATGGAAGAGAAAGGCCTTTCTAAACACGGACAGAGACAGATACTGAAGATAGAATAGCATGGGTGTTAAAGCCTCTGTGTGGGGGAAGAATACTTGAGAAAAATAGTAGAGACCCACACACTGGCTTGAATATGAGAATTCAAGTGTTAGATCAGTCTTTCAGTCCGTACCTTCACCAGACATTCAGTATCCGAATTCTCCTACGCACCTGTCATTCAAGGCTGCATAAGACTGTAAGATCAGAGGAAGGAAAGTTAAAACACACAGCTGTTTTGATACAGATTCGTGACAGATATGAATCGAATCTTCCTGCTGCTCTCATTTTCACTCATAAATATTCATAAATATTCCGCATGTGACCTTCAGGTGGATAAAAAAAAATCACTGATTAGTGCATGTCCTTAGTGATTAGTGATTAGTCCTAAATGAAACACTTGGATTCAGCACATTTCACATTAATTCTGAGGAGTGTTCAAATCATTAGAAATCATGAAACACATTTTCTCTGTGAAGATCTCTCCATTCTGATGTCTTCTGATTAAGTGAAATGATGGACCTGATGGTGGCCATGTGAGGTATCTGAATGTATATATGTGTAGAATACCACATTACTTCACTCACCATTACTGTGGTAAAATTGTATTTAAAAGTAAAATTACTTGAGCAAAAACTCAAATAAAAGTCAAAAGCAACTTATTTAAAATGTACTTTTGAAACAGGTACTTCTTGTATTTTTCAGAACTAATATATATATTTGTAGCAAAAATGAAAAATCCTGCTTTCAAAGTTTAGAGAAACCCCAGCACAAAATGTTGTTGAAATGCCTTTAAGGTGACAGTCAAGTACAAACTATATTTATTGTTTGTACAAAAGCAGCATCCAGGAAAGGTCTAGTCCTTTAGGAGCAAAGTTTGTCAAACAAATGTGTGAGAAAATTATTGAAAGGTTTAAAAACAATGTTCCTCAAACAGAGATAGTAAGGGATTTGGATATTTCAGCCTTTGCGGTGCAGAACAGAATTAAAAGAGTCAAGGAATCTGGATGTATTTCAGTGTGTAAAGCTCAAGGGTTCAAGCCTAAGCTTGAACAGTGAGATCTGTGATCCCTCAGATGACACCGTATCGAGAACTGTCATTCATCTAGAGCTGATATAACCACAGTGTCAGGATTACTGTAGAAAACCTTGTCAAGCTCTACAATAAAGTACAATATCTTAAAACAAAAATATTTAAGTAAAGGTTTAAGTGCTGAAAAAAGTATAAAAACACAATACTTATGTGGTTTAATGTCCTTTACACGTAAGCTAAACAGCCGCAGAGAGTTAATATACACTTCACTCTTGGCTCTGGCTGTAATCACTCTTCTCCCACAGTGTTGTGTAACACACACTTGCTCTCTGCCTGCCCATGAGGTCATACTCTAAATTACAGAGGCCTGAATTTAACAAAAATAATGTCAAAGCAGCAACAAGCTTGCAGAGACATACATACGCCGACGACTTTTCACCAGGTTCTGCTGTAAACGTGTTCTTTCTAAATTGTCTGCAGTGTTTGTATTCACCAGGAACATTACTATGTATTAATGAGCATTGAGCACCTCTGGAGCAACTTTTATATCAACTGTCACAATAGGTATTTGTGGATATCCTTAACTGAATGTCATTCTTGGCAAATGATGCTGTGGCATAATTAGACCATGCACTTGAAGGAAAGTGCTGCCAGTGAGTAGACCTGACAAAGTGTTGAGTGGAGGCATTAGCCGGAGAAGCAGTGGACCATTATTTCTACAATGGAGCCTGAAGATTAGGCCGCCACATCCGGACAAGGAGGTTTTCTTTCTGCTCAGTCCGCCTCCAATTTCAGACGCATTCGAGACAAAAGAAAGCGCTAACCTTTCATTTGTTCAGGTCAAATATTTTTCGTAATCTGAATGATTTTATTAGAGCAGAGCTGTTATATTTACCTGCAGAGACCCTGCCCTCTGCCTGCATTTTCTATTTTCCTCTTGTTTTGCCGTATTCGTGTGTTTCTAGGCGTCAACCTTTTGGCAGTAACTTAAAGCAGAATATAAAAACAAAGCCACTCCGGTTCATTCTTCACTCACTGTGCTGCTCATAGTGTGGTGCAGTTCTGTCTGAGAAACCAAACAAGCACACAAACACAAATGCAGACACTCCTCAGTAGGTGCATTTCCATAAACACATTTAATGCATATTATGAAGTCTCGCATAAGAAAATGTTCATGGAAATAGCAAAAATTTTTAAAAGTTTTTTGCATACTTGAGGTGCCATTTTCAAAAAACAGTAAATCCACATTTTACTTAAACTGAAGTTTATCTGCATCTGTAAATACATTTTTGGAATAAACTGTGATGTAGCAAACATTGAATTAATGAGATATTCTGATTAAGTGTGAAAACATGTCTGGTAGTACAGCAGGCAGTGTGGACTGATGACGAGACCAAATTATTTCTTGGCCTCAGTCGTGAAAAAAACATTACAGTCATTTTAGATGGAAAACAACAACAAAATGCTCTGCTTCGTGTAAACTGTTTATTACAGCCATGTGTAACGCCACCTGCTGACGACCCTACGCACGACAACCCTATTCACTTCAAACCAGTTTATGGAAATGCATGGAATTGGCATTTTCTTTCAAAAAATTAGCTTCAAAATCACTTGATATTTTATGGTAATGCAGCTACTGTCTCAGTATGTGGGACGTGGGGTCAAGGGATAAAAATGCTGTGCAGTCATAAAGAAGAGGAGGTTCAAAGGTTCATTCAAAGGTAAATTCTCATTTTTGTGTGATTATACACTAATGAAAACATACTTCTGAATATTATTTTCAATCCCCCCAATTCTTACACACTGGACCTTTAATTGCTCTAAATATATCTGGACAGATTATGGGCATTGAATCTATATGATTCATGAGGAATGGAGATGGGAAGACGGGCCGAATGAAGATGAGAGACAGATGCGAGGGTGAGAAGGTCGCTCATCCGCCCCCTCACTCTCATCTCTTACCTCCATCTGCTCCAAGGCCTTTTCCTCAAAGCTCTGACCTCCCTAATGTTAAACACAACAAACAGCCTGCCGCCCACAAGGCCTCCGTCCTTCACCACTTTCTCTGGGTAACAATCCATCGTCTTCGTTTCACCACGTAGCAGCCCAAAAAACACTCAAAGTATATAATAGTTAGAGGAATGAATACAAACATGTCAGTCCAAGACCTTCGGTGTCGAACACAGCTGCACAACTACTGCTGTGCTATTGATCTTAATATTTTCTTTTCAAGGTTTTTGCTCCATTCATTCTAAAAAAAAAAAAAAAAAACCTTTTTATTTTCTTTTACAAATTCAAGATCTGACCCTTTGCATAAGCTGCCTCCGTTACTTTGCTTTAGGCTATTCATGTGACCCTGAAATCTCTCACCAGCTGGAATATTTTGAAAATTCTCTTTGCTTCTATAAATTGACACTCTTACCTCTGATCTCTCCACTGAGATGTGGCTACAATGTTGACATTTTAAAGATTTGACAGTTTCAGGGTGATTTTCGCTTCACAGGTTAGTCTATGATACATGTGTGCAAAAACATCTTCAAACTAGGGCTGCACAATTAATCAAATTTAAACTGTAATCGCAATATCAGTCTGTGCAATTATATAATCGCAGATGGCTGCAATTTAAAAAGGTACAGATTTAGGAGGATTGATGGTGATCTAATTGCAGAAATGGAAAATAATAAACAACCTCTGTTGCAGTTTTTGGATTTCGTGACACTGAGTAATGTGTAAAACCTGCTAAATCACAACTTTAAAAAAAAAAACAAAAAAAAAACATAAGCTAATCTAAGTTTGTATGTTTGACTTGACATTTCTAAATGAGTAATCTGTGCATTTTCATTGATAACCAAGTAGACTCAAATCACAATATTGCCCACAATCACAGTATGACTTTTTCACCAAATCGTGCAGCCTTACTTCAAACCAAATCAGATTTTAATCAAAATACACCCATTACCCTCATTTTCTTATTTCTGACGGAAGAAATATTTTCTTTACTGTGTTAATTTTTCATTGTAAAAAGTCTGTTTCCATGAGAACAGTAAATTATTACCTTTCTGACATCAATGCTGATAATGGTTGACAGGCACATGTGATGAATTAATGATACAGGAGCTATAAAAACCACAGCCATGTGTAAGGTCACACATAATGCCTGTAGCTCTGACATTAAAGTAGAAACTGTAGACCTTCTTTACTGCTCTGAGCAAACTGAGAAAACTATTGTCTTCGTAACGTTTCTTACTCACAGTGTAATATTCTTCTCCATCTGGTACCCAAAACTTAGTATAAACTTGGTCTTAATATGTTATACCACACGCAGTGACAGAGTCCATACATGACAACAAGGAAGCAATAGAAGAGGGGGGCAGAGCACTGATTGGATCTCCAAATATAATTTTCCATTAGAGCTCATCTCTACTAAGCCCAGAGGGGCTTCATTAAGGAAATTTAATGATTCCATTCATTAACTTTAAAGTGATTTTCCATGTCTGTAACTTCATCAGCCCACTCGTTGTGACTTCAGCATGGATTAGCACCATCCTTACACTAACACACTAACAGAGATAGAAACTGGTGGAAAATATGATTAACAGTAGATCCTATGGCTGCAAGGCTCACATTTTCTCTTTCCTATTGTGGATATTTTGCATATTTTGTGAGAAGACTGATACCCCCACATCTGCACAGGCGTAAAGCGTATTTTACTCAAGTTAAAATACTGCTATAAGTAGTGAAATTATACCTAAGTAAAAGTAAAAGTTCTTCTGTAAATAATATTAAGAAGTACGGCTGGGCAAAATTACCGAAAATGTTATCATGATAAGAATTTTCATTTTAATAACGCCATGATAAATGACAAATTATAAAAGGCTGGTTTGGTCCAAAATGGAAGAAACCAGACAGTTATATGTGGTTTTAAATTGTTCTTTATGGTCAGAACATTCAAAACAATTATAAAGATAATTTTTTTTCCAACAGTAGAAAATGTAAAATTAGAATTAGATGAAAGCAAAATTAAGACAACAAAACATTGAAACATTTTGTCCTTTGTATGATGATGTAAATTAAAATAAACCCTAAAGAAAAAAAATGTACATCGCGATAACAATAATTAGCACAATATGAAAATTACATTGCGATACATAATAAAATTCTATCGATAATATCATTCTAATTATCATTATCCTTTAATTGTTCAGCCCTAGTAAGAAGTAACTTTTTTTTCCCGTATTTTTCAGTCGTATTAATATGTTGATTCCTATCATTTATAGTCTTGCACAACACAACCACAAGCAGGTGCCAGGATGGTAATGTGTCTGGTACAGATGTCACTTAAACTCAAAGCTGCAGGAGTGAGGGGAAACAAGATGGCGACGTAGCAGGCAGTCCAACTTGCCGAGATAAGCACCACAGCACTGACATTTGAGCCGTTTTTCACACATTAGATGTCGCTCATGCGTTTTCACAGTGGACTTAATAATATGAGTATCTAGGTACCGATGAGCTAGCGGCCGAAAGCAAAACTGGAGTACTTGACCCTGCTCTTCACCAAGCAATTCAAGAAATCATAGACATTTCCTAAGGCAACTGATGAAAAACTCAACCCTCTGTCCCAGACCCTTCAAGCTCATGCATTGGAACTGAAAAATATTGAAAAGCGAGCTAGTGAGGTAGGACTGCAGCAGTGGAGGAGGCATCGGATAAAGCTCTTGTCCAAATTCAAACCCTTGAGAAGGAGATGCAAAGTATGGCTGAACACATTAACAACCTTGAAACTAGAGGCAGGAAGGAGAACATACGTGCCATCAGTCTGCCCAAAGGTATGCAAGGCACCTGACCGGTGAAATATTTTGAAACCTGGCTGCCTGACTTTCTTCGGGACAGAGACCAAGGCGAGCCAGATAAAAGTCGTGAGGGGGCATCACACATTAGGTCCCAAGCCCATGTCCAATCAGTAACCCTGACTCACCAGATTCCATAACTTCAGAGACAAGCAGCAGGTTCTTGG
>JAPQRN010000015.1:21801430-21827664 GCA_037367275.1 Coranthus polyacanthus
AATGCAAAAAATGAAGTGTTCCCCCCTAAAGGTGGCTTTACAGACAGTTTGCTGGAGCATATCCATCCAAAGCATCCATGACCTACTGGCAGCAAGCTTAGATTACATCTTGTGAATTGTCTGATATGTACCACTGCATAAGTCAGATGAAACATCAGGCAGTATAATTAGAAATATGGACATTCTTTCAAAAAATTCACCTTCAGAGAAAGTCTTGCTCTGTTTTCGTAAGCTTGTTTGACAGCATGTAGCTAACATTTTGAGCTAACATCAAGTCAAATGGCAGCACAGATTCATTGTACTCATTCACCTTGAGATTCATTAACATTATGCTGCCTTTTGTTGATTTTGGGGGGTTGTTTTGTTTGCCTCTGAGGATGCTGCAGGCCAGATTGAGATGTTTACAGGCCAGTTCTGGCCCTCAGGCCATATTTTGCCCATGACTATTCTAAATGATGCAGACCAGAACATGTACTAATACACATTGATTTTTAGCTGTATAGACTTTGTGATCAAACAATTAATATACATCTCTAACACACACGTGCCAGACTATGACACATTTAATAATAGACAAATTTAATTAATGTCTTACTATATATATTTTTTTTTTTGCTAAAATGCAGCCAATTAACAGGAACTACAAACTCACATGATGTAATTCAGCTGGAGTTTGTCCACCTTTGTCCTTTAGTTGATTGACAACCTTTCTCATTATACATACAATATCCAGTGCAATCCAGGCTTTAATATATACACTTAAGTTGCACGAGGAGACACACAGTCATGTCAAGCACACCATGTTGTGTCATGAACCGTTTGTAACAAATTACCGGTTTATTACAGCTCCCCTGAGGGAAGATGCGGACCATTATCGACTGTAACTGGTCCATTTCCACCATAGGCACCTAAAAAGCAGCACAGAAAGGAAACAATCACACACACACAAATCAATCCACAAGCAGGATTTTCAAAGAGAGGGACTGCTTGTTAACTTGCAAGAAGGGACAGCCTATTTATGCATTCCCTGTTGCTTTCATTTACATACGGAAAGCTAACAGCCTACTTCTCCCTGTCATAATCAGACATGAGACAGAAAAAGCAAGTCAGTAAACCCCCAAATTAGACTGGATCCATTTTCAAACAGATTCTTGTTCACATGTAATGCTGTGTGGTAAACAGATGGATTTGGCTGCAAAAGGAGTTTCATATTCAGACTCACACGAGTGAGACAGTTTCACACCACAAAAAAATTATGGAAGCAACCGCCCTCCATCTGGTGACAAGAGGGTGTGTGTGTGTGCACTAATTACTGGAGCTGAGCTCTGCACCTTTTTTACCGAAGATAATTAGGGAAAGGGAGCAGAAATAAAGAAAGAGCTCCTGGAGTCTGTACTCTTGTGTTGTTTGCTCTTATATTGGCGTTCTCTCCTCCCTGCATGTGACGCTGTCTGCCCACCCACTCCTAAAGAAAGAGACAGAGAGAGAGAGGGAGAGAGAGAGGGAGAGAGGAGGGACACCGAACAGCAAAGAGAGCCAGTCTGTTTTCTGCTCCCAGTTCACAGTTGCTCCTCTGCCAGGCAGCACCTCACCCATCCTCCGTCACGAACTCTCAAAACAGCCACATACTGAAGAGAAGCGAGGCAGACTTGATTTGTACTGCGCGCACACAGACACACCGGCTCTGAGGAGGCTGGGTTGAAGCTGGAGAGGGTGACTGGAGAATGGAATGGAACCTCAGTAGGATGGAGAGTGAACTGAGGCACATCAACCCGGACCTGCTGCAGCCCAGCAAGAGCTTTAAGAAGCCTTCTTCCGGCACCATCACCCTCAATGTAGGGGGGTTTCTGTATACCGCTCACCGGACCACCCTCTCCAAGCACCAGGGTTCCTTTCTGGAAGAGCTGGCCAATGGTAAGAAGCCCGTACAGCACACCGATTCCATGGGAAACCCGTTTATTGACAGAGATGGTCCAGTTTTTCGCCATGTTCTCAACTACCTTCGAACTGGAGAGCTCCAGCTGCCAGACGACTTCCGGGAGGCGGGGCTTCTCCGCAGGGAGGCTGATTTTTACCGTCTGAGTGAACTGGTGGAAGCCGTGGTCGAATGGGAAAGTCAGCGGGCCACGCAGAGGGAGCCAGCCTTTTTGGAGGTGACGGACAGCCACGAGAGGTCCCAGGGACTCAAAGTTTATTGCAGTGACCCCGCCTTCATCGAAAAGGTCAAATCACGACTGGTGCAGATCTCTAAAAGCCGTCTGGATGGTTTTCCGGAAGAATTTGTCGTGTCGTCCAATGTGATCCAGTTTCGTCACTTCATCAAGTCAGAGCCCGGTTCGCGGCTCGTTCTGAAGGAGGACAGCACATTTCTGTGCACACTTGACTGTCTGAAACTAGAGACAGTGATGCTAGCATTAAGATCAGGCTATAAGTTAGTCACCAGCCTTGACAGCAGCAAAGGCTCCGTAGTGGCAGCTGAGGCCCTGCACTTTGTCAAATAAGAGGCAAACAGAGAAAAAAGAGAGAGTAGGAGAAGGGGAGGCAGAGAGGGAAGAGGAATAGAGTAGTGCCTGATTCAATATCCATCCCACTAACGTAAGGTATTGGCTTGAACATCTTGTAACATGTGCTGAGCTGGAGCATGTGGCATCAGGTGGGAGAATATGGGAGAACAGGTGGGTTGGAGCGTTTCACAGGGCAGTGTTTATATTGTTGTTGCACAATGTCGGCTTATAAATGCAGGATTTCGTAACATCGGGTGATCAATAACCACGGAGAGGCATTTTGATATCAGCTGTTGTGAGCTCGCATTTATACAGTTAAAAATTACCCAGATCCATCTAGACTGCATCTGATTAGATATTATACACAAACAAAGTACCACATCAGTACCACGTCTGTAATGGAAGTCAAGCAACTCTGATTTCATTCACAAATAAAACCGTGGGATCACATTCTTCACATCTACAGCTTTATCTGTGGATCTTTGTCTCTGCACAAGAACTGCTTCTGCTGCTTCGACGATGGCTGCAAAAGCCGTCAGAACCAGCTGTGATGTGCACTGTGGTGCCAGTCAGCTTTTACTACAGTCTGTGCGTGTGTGTGACTGTGGATGTGTGTCATGTAGCTATATACTGTGTGCACTGTGTTTAGTTGGTTTAATAGCTTGTGTTTAGTTTATTAGCTTCTCGGGAGCCTGAAGGGAAAGCACCAGTGCATTAAGGCTGTTGTTTGGGTTTGGACTGATAAACTCCACATCTGTCAGAAGCAACAAAGTGTTTCACAAAACGTGTCGCCAAGATGAGCTTCAGTGCTGAGAACTGTGACTACTGTAAGGGCTTTGAATCTAGCATGATGCATGTGCACTAAATAAACTGTGTGTTTGTTAGTGCTGTGAGACTCTGTGAAGTCAGTGCGACAACAATGCCTATTTATTTTCAATGTGAGTATTTTACAAATAAAAGTGACACTGACAATCTTAATGAAAAGCATTTCAGGTTTTTTGCAAACGTGTGTGTGCCTGATTATGGAAAACTGACTTTGAATCAGTCAAGGCAAAACAGCCTCATTTTAGTCTTGAAAATGTATAGGAATCATGACTATTTTGTTGGAAAAAAATACATAAATATAAACCATTTAATCCTGACCCACCTGAACTGACTGTCTGTACAACGTGTTAACAATGAGCCAGACAGGTGCTGCCTCTCGGTGTTATGTTTCCAGAACCTTCTCATACAATTAATTGACAGAGGCTCACTGAACTGGCTCTCACTTTCAACTCCATCAAAGCAGAATATTTTCCTTGAATAAATTACTCACTTTACACTTCTCTGCATGTGTCGAAACACTGTTTTTCATATGCGAAGCATAGAAGGTGTGCAAAGATTCAAGAATCACACGAACAAATATAAACTAATGTGAAGCACGAATGTCTTTGTCATTACATATATTAGTCATTAGAACAGCAAAAGGTGTGATGTTCCTGGGTTTCTGCTCCCTGAATGATGAAGCCATCAGTTCAGATCCCACTTGGAACAACAGACCGTTTTAGCTGCCGTCAATGAAAGCTTTTCAATTATAGAAACCTACAGAAATAAATTCCTCTTGTGCTCTTGTAGCATCTATTACTAGAGCTGGGAATCTTCACTGGCCTCATAATTTGATTCAATTCAGAGTCATTTGTCAGTGATTCAAATCTCAATGCATCTCAATGTAGTGCTTTGTCAATTTACTGTAGTACTGCACATGGCTGCTTCACCATCAGTCAATACAAGCACTCTGGTAAATCTCAGCTTCCTTCAACAAAGTCAGACTTCAACAGTCAATAATATACACAGCTGTATGTTTTCAATACCAGTATCTCTCAATATTTAAACATTACAGAAGCAAAACATAAATGTTTCTGTAGTGCATTACAAAGCTGTAATATTCACTGGACTCACAGTATGAGTATGATTCCCACATCACAATCCATCTTTGAGTCGAGAAATTTCCACACCTCTACCTATTGTGCTGCTTGATGTCAGTATTTTTATACTGTGAATAACATTTTTTGCTAAGCCTGTTAAACACTAGATGTTTTCACCTTTGCTATCCTCCAGAGAATGAATTTCAGTTGAGGACAACATGTTCAGTAAATTATTAAAATATAAAAACAATCCAGACTGGTTCAAAAATGAACAACTTTGCTTTTTTGCTTTATTATTCTAAAAGAACCACTAAAACATTTGCTAATACAGAAGTATTTCTACAAATGGCTACACTGATAAAAGGGAAACAAACACAACAGACCATGTTTCAAATAATAAATACTGCCAGACTCTTGTTCATTCTCTAGGCTTCATTTCCTAATAAGTACTAATCCTCCACAATCTTTAATACATTTTTAATAAATACAAAACTACTTTTATGGAGGTCTTTATCTAACAAATGAACTGTTTAATGAAAGTATTCACATTTGTAATGACAGTACGTTGCGCTGGCTCGGGGCCAGGACAGTGCAGCATCTCCACCTGCAGAGGCCTTTGGGGAGCCCTATGAAACCCTCCCAGCTCCACTGGAGATATTCAGTGTTTTAAAAGTAGGACAGTCACCCTCTTCCCTCAAGGAGGTCCTCTTTTTATCTCTCTGCATTGCAGTCGGATGTGTGTCATCATCTACCTCACTATTAATATAGTATGAAATTTTCCCCAATAATGCAGAGTGGGTTTATTTAAGAAACTTTATAGCTGTCAAAGAAAGAAAATATTTGTGACTTAATAAAACAATGTGACAACGCCGCTTTGATTTATTATTATTATTAGATTTACATTACAGTGGTGTTAATAAATTAATTGGTATTTATCAATTAGTCATCAACTCTAATTTCCCTATTTGGGATTGGGTCATTCATTTGCTGATAAAAGTCTATGTGAGACAGTAATACATCAAATCTCTATTCATAGAAACATGTGGGTGTATAAATCTTTAATGTTTTAATTTGAAACATTCAGAAGCATCAATTTGCTACAGGGTTGTTTTTTAAACAGCCTTTTTATTGCAGTGTAAATATCCAAAAGCTGCCTGTCTTTTTTCTTTCTTTTTTTTTTCTTTAAAAAAAAAAAAAAAAAAAAAAAAAAATAAAGCATGAACTCTCAGGATCAACATATTTTTATCTATTTGTCGTACTCATAAGGAGAACAATCAGCCAGCTTTGAATGAGCAACATGTTTGCGCCCCCTCCATGGCGACTGACACCATCTGTTCCAGCAGGCAATGTCGTCAAATCAGCGTCCCTGAGACCAACCCCCCCTCCGTGACTCATACACCCACATCAACCTCTGACATCAGGAAAACCTCATCCGTAGCCCACTCCTCACAAATACAGATTAGACACAGGCCACGATGAATGTGCTCACCTTCACCTAAAGTGATAAACTGAGCGCTGATACTTCACTGTCAACAACACCAAACCTGAGGCCTTTTTTAATTGCAGTTTAGCTCGATGCATTTTTTATGATGATGATTGCTAAGCTACTTATTCGCTGCTAGGTCAAACGCCTCATTAAAAAGCAGCTTTGGATAACAGAGGAATCATGATGTACTGGTAGAGACAGAGAGAGTAGAGGTGCGAACACACGTCAGAAAAGCTCACACCCTACTATTATCTACAGATTCATCTTCGTCTTTTCACCTGTTGCCAGGCAAACTCAACTCCTACATCATGTGCACACAAACTGCTCTCTCTTTCCCTCACACACCACCTTGCCATGATGCCTCAATCGTGTGCTGCTGCTCAGCCAGCAAATGACTAACATACCTCAGATTTTTATCTTTCAACTCCAGAAAGAGAAGCGATGGCAGCGGGGGAGGGGAGGTCAGGCCCCTTTTCACTTTCAGCTCAAACAAAAAGGCAGCAGCCACCTTCACAGAGTCACAAGAAGAGGAGAGACGTGATTCAGGAACATGAGAGGACTGAGATGAAGTGGGTTCTAATGTTATTAGTTTTTTTATCAAAACTGACAAACGATGTCACTTCAAATTTGACAATTTAATATTAAGGATAACAGAAAATGAAAAGTGGTGAAAAGTGTCACGAAGTAGTGAGATAATCCAGTTACTCTTGATTACCAGGAAACAGTGTCGACATACCAGTATCAATACCAGTATAAGAAAAATTAAACCTAATAATAGCTTATTCTTGAAAAACATCTTATCAAAGTATCACATTATCTTACCATTAAAGTCATTATTAATATATTATAACTTTGTGCTCATCATAAATCCTCTCATATTAAAGTAAAGTCGACTGATACTGGCCTAATAAAAAAAGGGGTATTAAAAAGCAAATGTAAATCCAAATGTAGCATGGAATAAATAGGGATTAATGACAGTGACAATACAGTTTTGTACCAATATTAACACTGACACTCAGTCACTGAAACATCACACTGCTGTGCCACAACATTTAACGAAGGCTGAAAAACTACACACAAAATATCAGCTTTGCACTCCGTCTGCAGTTCTGTTACACACTCACTGGGAAGACCATACAATTGAAATGTTACACATGAACCAACAGGCCACACCCATTTCTAACAGATACTTGTAGTCAATGGCGACGCACAATTAGGGCTGCCACGATATTGAAATTTGAGTTGAATTGTCATGCAAATAATTGCAATTTAAAATATTATTGTCTATAGTATTTTTTTTTTTTATTATTATTCATGCCACCATTGTAGTGTAAGTCTAATAATAATTAATTATACACATACACCTTATGAAGAAGAAGAGACATTTATTGGCATAGAATTTTGAAACTTAATTATTAATTATATTTCTGTCTTTTAATTATAAAAGAAATTGAACACAGTAGAGATGACATGACTGAAATATTCAACCAAGGTACAAAATCTAATCTAAATCCATGTATATGACCAAAAAAGGTCATAATTAAAAAAGACAATAGATATGTTCTAACTTTGACCCCATTACTGAAATACTGGACCATGTTACAAAATCAAAATAAACCACCACGGCACTAGTTCTACGTTGAACTCACAGAAGAAGAAGAAAGAGACGACTGCATTAAAAGACACCGATGATGGTGGTGGAAAATTATGTGGAAATGATAATAAAATATGGTATTTCTTTGAGTTTCACCAACTGTTTCCATACTGGTGAATGGAGACGATTATCGTGATAATGTAAAATAATCACAATTATCTCAAATAATTGCGATATGATGATTATGTAACAAGTGTGACAGGACTGCACACTACACGAAGGCCACAAGTAAATGCTCCTGTTCTGCACAACGATAGAAGCCAACGGGAGAGGAAGAGGAAATGCTGGAAAGAGGACAACATGTTCAAAGAAGAGGACAGGGACATCCAAGACATCATGTGATCTCAGATGAGTTCACGGCCACTTTGGTCAAACATAAGATCAATCATGGTTACACACTAGCAGATGTGTGCATACATATACAATAGTCAGTATGAGAAACTTTACACTAAGATACTACTGTAGTACACTGATTATCATCATGTACTATTTTTTGCCCCCACACCTTTTTTACTCAAATGTTAGTAAAATGTTGTGATGCCATGTTTTTGTTGCTATCAAATAATCACCAGAAGACTGGCTGCTGGCATAAGACAGCAGCTGTTCACAGCTGAGGAGTCAAAAAATACATTTCTTACAGCACTGAATTTGTGTATTTATTGTGTGTTTCAATAGACGGTACTGTAAAAAAGAAAACTTCCAAGAAAGAGGCCACACAAATCCATAAAGACACTCATCTTAGATCAGTGTCTACCTGGTTTATAGAGTGTATGTACAAGAACAATGTGTGTGTTTTGACACCAGTATTTAATGTAGGGGGAGTGTTTGTATAGTTTTGAACACAGTGTGTCATTTTCTGTGTAGCGTTTAGGGAAAAAAAGCATTAGTTTAAAAAACTGTGTTTTAACAATTGCAAAAACTATAAATAGGTAAAATGTAAACATCTTTCTGAGGACAAAAGAACAGAGCAGAGGTGGAGACTCTGCGCCTTCCCTCTATATGCCTGTGGCTATACAAGTAATCGAATGGTAATCACAATGTTAGTCTGTGCAGTTATATAACCGCAAAAGGCTGCAATTTAAGAGGACCAGATTTAGGAGGATTTATGGTGATTTAATTGCAGAAAAAAATGTGATATTTTAGATTTAGTGGCACTGAGAAGAGAGAGGTACTGTGTTTTTATTTTTCATGCTATATTTGATACAAGTGTGTAAGTATCAAAATGTAGCATTGATACTCAAAGTGTGTAATCTGTGCATATTCTTTGACGACCAAAGAAATAGACTCAAATCGAAACGGCAACATTGCCCATGGTGTAAAGGCAGGCAGATGAGTTGTACTTTGTTGTACTATAATGCACTTTCTCATTGAGGACGTCTGTGATCACATCATATGTAGAACGACCAATAAGTCCTGTAAAGTTCTATTCAAACAGGATGGAAATATCCTCAAAACTGATGTCGACAAAATGTGTGTTGCTGCCACAATTCCATTAGCCTAGTTTCCACGGATTCTGTCCAGAAAATACAATCTTGTTTGCAGCATGTTTTATGTTGTTGTCTTGGTAACCATGCAGGCACAAGGTACCGTCACGCTGAATTGAGGGAAATCAAGTTATGAATGTAGCCAAAATTTTAATCAGCTGTCAGCTGGGGGGGGGGGGACATTAAATAACAGCAGTGTGCAAACTTTTCTACTCAGTTAACATTGGTTTTAAATGGCTGAGGTATCAATGTATTACAGTATTTTACAGAGAGAGTTATTAGCATTAACACTTCTTGACCAGCGTGTTAATGTAAGTCCATGTATAGTGATTCTTCAGTGTCTTTATGTACCTAAGTGTTCGGTTTGTGTAACGAGTTGTTTCGCTTCTGCTGATGAAATTACGACTTCAGATGGCAAAAATGTGAATCTGTGAGTCACTGGTCAGTTCTGAACTCAATTGTGCAGTAAGTCTGAATTACACAGATGCTTTAGTGTTACATTAGTGTGTACACGAGTACAGGAGTGCAAATTAGGCCACAGTCTGTGTAATTAATGGGAAACACTGCAGCATCACAGATGTATGTACAGTGGACTAGCGTTTACTTTATCTAGATAATGTTGCTCTAAATTGACACAAAAATGCAGACTTTCTAGTCAGATTTGGTTGTAACTTGCCTTTCATTTTATAAGAGGTGAGAACATTGTGATTCAGATGGTGGATCGTGATTCTACCTCAAAATATCGTCATATGATCTTTTGGCCAGATCGCCCAGCCCTACGTCCGACAAACACTTTGCACCAGACTCTGTCCATGTAGTCAATAGATCCATTTAGTACAAGAATAATTTTAATCATCAGCAACTTCAAAATCCAATTCACAGTTATTCATCAGACACTCTCTAGCATCACTTTTGTGAGAAGGACGTCATCACTTCTATGACATAAATCTAAAATGATGGGAGATAATGCATTTTCCTAAAACTTCAATGATGAATAACTGGAAGTTGCCGAGTGCTGCTCTGAAACACTCACAAACAGCCTGACATACATCTTTTTCTTCTTCTCTTTCAAGAAATCATGGATCTCTGTTAGCTTTGGGGTTTGTCTTCAGGAGAAACACAGCAACAACTCTCCACTGAAAGCCAGACTAATGGTGGGTGAGCAGCTTTTTAAGGCTGAGTGAGGCAAGTTTTGTTGCTGCTGAGTAAAACCCACCCACACAAGACGAAATTATTTTTCAGCACAGACATCTCACATAAAAGAAATATAAACATATGGGCTCCGTGACCTGTGTATGACACAACACTTACTGGCTATTATTACATTTCTAATTAAGAGCCGTATTGGCCCGAGTTTCCAGCCAACTCATACACCGATCCAATAACAATGTGCCATTTTTAATTCATGTGTCACTGTCCATGACTCCCTACAAATGCAGCAGCCACTTCTAATCTACCTCTAAAATCCACTGGTACCGGTTAAATGAGACTCTGGTTGTTAAAGACAGAAATGGGCGGTTAGAGAAAATTGGATCCCTCATTTGGAATGCAGCAGCGAAGGGAGTAAAATAAATCTGAGCACAAGCTCGGACACACATAAAAAGGTTTGCTGAGATGTGAGCTGTAATGTTGCTTTATGAAAATAAAAAAAGGAGGTTAAAGATTTAGTTAGTTCACAGATACACATTCAGTTATAAGAAAAATGAACATTTCAGCATTTCTCTATTAGTCACAGTTTTTTTTTTTTTACATACAATGGACCTGAAATGGCAAAAACCATAATAAACTATAATATCTGAGTAAATGAGTGGAATTACTACAAAGGTTGCAGAGCAAATATAGTACACGCTTGGCAGCTATTGGATTTGCAGTTAGTATGATATTATCATTAATATAATGGCTTATGTAGACACTGGGGCTGCACAATTCATTGAATCATACTCGTAATCGTAGTATCAACCTGTGCAATTATATAATCGCAAAAGGCTGCAATTTAAAAAGGTCCAGATTTGGGAGTATCTACAGTAATTGCAGAAATGGAAAAAAATAAACAGATGTATGGTGATGTTTTGTATTTAGTGACACTGAGCAGAGAGCAGTACTGTGTAAAGCATAAAGTAATAAGCTAATATTGTAATATTCTATACTGAAGATAGATTTTACTCTCACTATTCCTTTAATCTGCAAATTGTGGCTTATATACTGTATATACAAGCTAATATTCTAATACTGAAGGTAACAAATTGTGATGTGTAACTGTGACTGGCTTTATAGTAGACAGAGTAAGGGAGAGACTGTTCCTGTTTCCGGGTTGTGGGGAGTGAGAAGTCTTTTGTTTGGCTGCTGTCTTGGCTGGATGGTCTGCAGTTCACAATAGAAGTTATGAGAAGGAGCTGGAGTTTTTGGCTTGCTTCATTTTTTGGATGAAACACCACAATACCCTAACCGTCCTACACTAGTTTGTATCAAGTTTTTATGTTTGATTTGACATTTCTAAATGAGTGATCTGTGCATTTTCCTTGATAACCAAGCAAGCAGACTCAAATTGCAATATTGCCCACAATAATCACAACTAGGCCTGTCACAATTATTACATAATCGTCATTTTCCAATTAGCTGAAATAATCGTGATAATCGTCTAAATTCACTTGTATAAAAGCATCTGGCTGAAACTACCATATTTTAATCAGTATTTCCACATTGTTTTCCACCACTTGATTGATGGTCTTTTAATGACATCATCTTGTTGCATCTCATTCTTCTTCTGCTACGACTTCAATGTAGAACTAGCACTGCGGTGGTTTATCTTGATTTTAAACTATTATTGCACTTATACAACAGTGGCATAAAGTTAACAGAATAAATATATATATATAAACTCAACTATGGTGCCAGCCCTCGTTGACACATCGGCAGAGGTCATGAAAGACAAGGTACTTTACTAAAGGTTAACCTTTTCAATCTGTCACAGCACTGACCGAGGCTCACGCTCTCCTGTAAGCATCCACTGACAATGCAGAATCACATTTTAGTCCACTGTTATTATTCTAGATGCCACGTGTGTTGTGTGTGGTGTCCACAGCAGGGGTTGGACAAATCTTTATTTCAAGAAGCAAAACAGAAATGAGACCAGAGATGACATTTCTCTAGCTAAACAATTGCTGCTCACTCGCCTGTTTTCACCTTGAGCAATAACAACCATGTATTTCAGAGAAGAATAGCAGGCCCTGAATCACAGTGATTCAGCTCCGCACTTCACAGTGACTGCAGGGCAAAGTGAATTTGAGATTCGCATATTCAAAAAAAAAAAGTGTGCACACACACACTCATCTCTGACCAGCAATTATTCTACTTGTTTGACCTTGTTAAAATACAGCCATCTGTAAATTTGCAAAGATGAACAAGCCCATAGACAATCAAGCTCTATGGAAAACTGTATTTCCTATATACATCAATTTAATATTTCACTAATTGCACTTTTCCACCACATAGTACCCACTCAACTCAACTTGAATTGCTTTTGGTACTTAGTTTTCTACTGCAAACATAACAGGAAACTGCTGTGACTTCATCTTCAATACAAAACACACGAAGAATATCAAAGGGATGTTGTTATTGTTTCACTCTATGTCGCTGTTTGTCAAAACAAGGAACAAATATTGTTTCACAAGAGGCTGAAGGTAAGACAAAAGTATTTAAAAAAGCATTGTTTTTTGGGAAATACTACATGAGAGTTCAGGTCACAAAATGACGCAGTGATAGTGACCATTCTCTCTGCAGTGTTTATACATCACTTTTTGGTATTGCCTCAACCTTGACGGAGGTGCGTCCACTATCTTTGCATCATCATCTTCTCATGTAGTTACGGCCAAGATTTGTGTGACCTTTGGCCACCAAAATCTTTCCCGGTCATCCTTGAGTCCAAGGGAACATTTGTTCCAAACTTTGTGAGATTCTGTCAAACAGTTCCAACAGACAGGCAGACATGCATCTCTAAAAATGTACTATCCACACCATTTGCCCAATGAAAACCAAAAAAGACAAGCTGAGCAAATGCCTAAATTCCTTCTGTGACATTTTACAGTGTTTTTTCTGTGTTATTTTTCATGGTGCTGTGAGACAACAGAGTGCAGTACAAAAGAAGAGAGTTGACAGCCTCACTGTCTGACAGTGAGTATGTCCGAGAGGGAGCTCTCCGACAACAGGAACACTATAGCCCCTCCGCGGATTAGCGCAGGCAGAACACAGCCTTAACTAACAAAATACTAAGACTGCTTGCCCACACCAGAAATAGCCCAGCCACACAGTTATATTAGTACACAACTTCCATTGTATCAAGAAGTAGTGCTGGAAGCTGGAATGAATGGCAGCAATTCATAAAGTGGGCCTGTTGAATCCTTGTGAATGAAGCCAGACACAGACCTGAAAGCAAACATTCACAGTGTCGTCTGACTACAAAGTCGTGCTTTATAAGAGGTATCCAGTCAAGAGATATTCCTCTTTAAACCCTCAGCGATTCATGAGCCACACTTCTGGAATGAACCTACAAAGCTCTTCCAGCCAGTACTCCTTCAATAAAACACCTACGACAGTCTGCACAGGATCCAACAGCCTGCACAGTGTGCATGAAGCTACACAACAGTGATTTCAAATCAGCAGAACAGACACATTTATCAAATTCAACAAATGACACAAGCTGTGACCTCCATGTTTTTTTTATAATTAGACTGGTTCAAGACCTCTGAATGGCTGCCTACATCTCTTAGTAATCGGGTGTTGTTCATGTGACTAGTTGCTTTGGAGCCAATCAGAGTCTTGAATAAAGTGTTACTGGGGATCTTCATTAAAAGCAAGATGTGAATGCATTCATTCCATTCAATCTACACTGACTCTGACTCCGACTCCAACTCCATTCAAGTGTTGCTGTAGTCAGGACCAGCTGTCTTACCAGCTGCAGCAGAGGACGGCAGGACAAACTGTCTTCACCTGGCTGACTGACAGCACAAATATAACGTCAGGGTCCACAGAGGAAATCAGCATCGCTATTATTGACTGACTCACTGATTTGATTTTCCCACCCGCTGCAGCGAGTGGGGGATGCTTCAAGTGAGGGAAACAGCGTGACCAGTCTTTACAAGTACATAAAATATAGTATATAAAGCAGTGTATTTTGTGATTTAAACCACAGAATCTGCAGATTAAGTTCCACTAAACATGGCAGAGGGAAAAAATCTTTTTAACTTGGAGCATAGAAAGAATGCAGAGGTTCCAAGGGAGAAACACACCACACACTCATCTCGGAGTCTGTGTAGTCGTAATACAAAACAGCTCCTTTAATCTAAAAAAGTTTGAAAAGTGAAGTGACACAAAGCCACAGTCAAGGCGTCTCTATGCATACTGTCAAAGTGTTCAAGGATTCGAGAATTTTAGTGAAAAGCTCCCACAGTGGCAGCTGAAAGAAAGTCATACTGTAACAGAGCGGTACATTACATCTGGCTTTCTGTTCTCCTCTGCAAGCTTCTGTGGCAATGAAGCTTGTTGCTAGGCAACCTCTTAATCAATACCTGGTTCTTGCCGGAACAAAGCAGAACAACGAGAGGGGAAATAATAGAGGAACATTTAGCTAGCAGCCCTACAGTACAAAAGCCATGTCAGACACTATTTGTATACATATCAATCAGTGGTTGTCACCATTAGCAACGTCTTTTTATTGTTGGCTCATTGAATTCTTGTATAACAGAGGTGATGGAATGCGTTATACAGAGTCTGAAATGTTTGGATTAGAGGGATTAGATGGTGTGTGGCTGGCTGAATTACATATTTCCTAACAAATGGACACAGACAAGCATTAAGACGACATCTGTGCTTTGTTTGTTCTCACAAAAAAAAACACGTAACTTCTGTTTAATGTCAGCAGGGCTTATGATACACATAATAAAGCAAAAAAAAAAACAAAAAACAAAGCAAACATTTACAAAGTACTGCTCCACAAAGCAGAGCAAATCATTTGTTTTTCTTTTAGCAAAATTTCTTTGCTCAAGGCTAATGGCTATTTATTTATTTTTTTCCTTTTCCATAGCCGCTTTGTCCTTCAGTGTCATGAAGTAGTTAAATATGAGTGGGTGTTAAGAAATATGTGTTTTCAGCAAATAAAAGTGAGAATGAGAGTGCAAGTGCAACATTAAACAAGTGCAAATGTGTGAGCATGTTGGTACAGTGAGGTTGAAAAACTGCTGTGTGCGTTGAAGAGAGCGAGACTGTGGAAAAGTGAGTGGGAGACCGGTGTCATACAGTACACCTATCTGTGGGCGAGTGGGGGTGGAGCCGAGCATCGGTCAGGTAAATAGAGACTCCACACCACCACATCTCCGAGGACATTATCCTACTTTTTGTTTCCAGTGCACTTTCGAACTTGAGCCAGCCATCTGTAGCACTGACACCCTGAAGAAAAATCCAGGTTTTTTTTTTTTTTTTTTTTTTACACCTCCTGATGCCAAGTTTTCATATTCACAAACACAAAAATATTATACTGATCATCCCCTCTAACATGTGACATGCAAGAGCATTAAAACCCAACGCCTCAATATTTCCTTTCAATTTTTGCTGGAAATTTCAATGCTGACCATTATGGAGTGTTGCTGTTTTTGGTGGTTAAAAAGAACAGCAGAAAAATCCATTATCACATGTAGGAGGTATTAATGCACATTCAGGAGTGGGTGCATGTAAAGTGCATGAGGGCGGTGATGGAATAAACCTGGCTGTAGGATGCCACCTGATGAAAGGAAAGCTTTGTTTCAATTTTCATTAGAGTTTAGAGGTGCAGATCACTGGCAATGACAGAGATGGGGCTGATATGAGACAATTTGAAAACATCCCCTTTTCCAACAGCCTTCTCTATCTGTAAAAGCCTGTTCATGTCCACAAGCTTAAATATCAGACACTATTAAACAAACTTCAGGGAGTGACCCTTAGTGAGATGTTCACACTAAAGCTGGGAGATACTGTGAAAATGAACATTACGAAATGTTACGATATAATATATAGCAGTGGTTCACAAACCTTTAAGGTGCTTTCGCACAGAGTAGCTCTAGGAACTATCCACCTCGAATTTGGTTCTAGGAACTACTCTCCCCGAGGGGAACTTTTCAGTTTGCATGGGCAGTAAGGGACCATGGGAGGGACCGGTGTGACGCAAACATCTGCGACAGTATACCCCGGCGTTTTCTAAGTCTGCGCTGATTTTTTTGCAAAAATGTTTATATTATGCTGTGAGCCTTCGAATTCTCATTGTACCTCCTCTGTAGCGTACAAGGTCAGAAGGGCTTGTACTTCGTTGTCGCTCCACTTATCGCTAGCTTTCTCCATTTTTATTTGCTCCAACACAGCTCACGCTACACAGTAGTTTTAAAAAATGGTGGTACTGCAAGATGCGGAAATCTAGCAAAAGGCATGGCCTCGGTTCTACCCATCACCAAACACTTACGTCATATAGTTCCTATGGAACCATATGCTAGTGGCCTAGTTACACATCATAATTTATTATAAATTGTATGTATAAATAATTCAAAGCCTGACAAATGTAGTGGTAATAGTTGTTTGTGATACATCACATCACAGGTCGGTTTACCAGAAAAGGATCAGGATCCAGATCTCTACACAAAACCAAAGTATGACATGTTTACAGACCTCAGCCATGACTAATGACTGTTCAGTTAAAGTCTAAAATATCAATACATTTTAATGTGCTACAGACTAATGATATTTTTAAATGTGTGCAAACTAAAAAAAAACACTAAAAATATAGGAGCAAACAAACATAAACTGAAAGGTATATTCTGCAAAAAACAAAACTGTGTCCATAGCAAAATTCTAGCACAATATGCCATCCATAATCCATCCAAACTAACATTTTATTGACACTGGTGTTAGTTACAGTAAATAAAAGACATTGCTATGACATTCTTCTTCTACAAACAAGGTCACAAGAGCACATCCTCTCCTGCAAACACAAATAATCTAATTCTCCCGCTCCATGTTTGCCTGCACCTTGTTCGACATGTGCTCAGCTGCTTAATGGGAAATTGTTTAAATGATTTCCTGTGTCTCTTGGTTATTTCATCTGTGTGTCATCTGATTCGTGGCTCAGGATGTGTTTGCTCATGATAAATAGATTTTGAAATCTTGATTTCAGTGTTTTCAGTTCTATATACCTTACACTTTACTTAGACAAAGTTCACACACCCAGTATTTTCTTTCGCCACATTTTGTTTAAATGGTCACACAGGCATCACAGGAGCTTTTTAAAATCCTGATTACATCGACGTAACAGTGAAATGCACTACTCTGGTCACACTATTAACAACGAACATCATCAACAACAAACAGGAAACATTTCTTTCTACTGGTTTTTCTGTGGTCTTTACTCTGCACAAAACTATGCGATGCTTTGGATTTCTCCTTCGGATACAGTTTAGTCAAAGTCCGTGTCAAACTAATTTGGGTGTTACAGTGGTTTACTCTCATCCTTTTTATTTATGCACCGACACCACTCAATTACCTGCACCCTTAGCAGTGTTAAAAAAGCACTATGAGAAGGAGTAATCTCACTGTTACTGAACAAAGGCACCCTGGGAAGAAAAAAATTACTGTTGGCGTTTTTGATTTGAAGGCTCTACTTAGATTTTTCACTAACATACAAACATACACAAACATTTTCTCAGTTTGTATTGTATTTAACGTATTAAAAAATAAAACAGGATTGCTTACTTTTGTCTGTCCGACACATTTACTTAACAAAATAATGAAATTAAAAGTAAGAGCCTAATTGTTGTTTCATATCCATACCATTGCGGTTATTTTTACTCTCTGCTCTGGATCTGATGCAAATCCCTCTGGCACAGAAAGGAGTTTGACACATCATGCCTGGCAGCAAACGCCCTCCATAAATCAGAAGCCAGTCTGAGTATACTCATGAATTATACAGTGCAATCAATGTATAATATATCAACACCAGCTTTCCTACAAAGCAAGAAAACACAAACTCAAATAACTGAGGCTACTTCAAACTGATGATGAATGCTGAGTAAAGCCCTGATGAGTGTTTCCGTGATGTCTTTTTATTTCCTCATCATCGGAGCTTATCTCAATTCAAAACCAAAAGTCATTTTTTCTGCTAAATCTGTTTTTTCTTGTCTTATTGAAAGCGTATTGGGGATGGTAATTACATAAGACATCTGGAATAAGAGTTTGAATTATGTTCCATTAATGCTTGGTACTGTCTGATACAGTTTTTGCCCAGGTTGCATTATTCAAGGGGAAAGTGGAAACAAATCTTCCCAGAAGTATCACCAATATCCCTGTTCCAACTGTTACTATATCAGTTTTTAAAAATCCACTCTCGGTCAAGTATTCTTCTCTAAAGAAATTTGTGAAAATGGCATCCCAGCATGCACTCTTCAAATGCTTTCCACTCAAGACTGAAAAAATATTTGCAGGTCTAGACCTGGAGTCCACATTAGCATCTTCAAACCCACATACTCCATGTTCCGACTTCTCAAATGCTTTGCTCAGAGATAACAGTTTTAGTTTTATAAGTATGTCTTTATGCATCACATTGGGGGACAAAAGAGACACCAACCAGCAGAGTTGTATACAGCTCTATCAGGTTGATGACGGCGTGTGGATCCATGTTATTAAATGCATTTTGAAGTTATTACGTGACATTTGGGACCAGGACTGAGACAACATAAATGGCATAATCTCTACGATTCAGTGAAATGAGAGACTGTGGACATCTGATTGCCCACTCATACATAGGCCTACACGGTCTATTTGAGCCTGAACCCTCCAGGCCCTATTATTTACACAATCCAGGACAAAAGAGGCAAAGAGGCGGAGATGGAGACTAACCTGTGTTGCTCTGGCTGAAGACAGCCATGGTCTGTCCACCCACCGGGTGCATAGTGAAGGGGTGATCCCTGGGAACGTGAAGCAATGCATCCTTCTCCCCCACAGCATCCAGACCAGTCAACTCCTCATTCAGTTTGAAACATACCTGAGAAGTAAAAGTCATATCAATTACTCTACAGCTCACTCCCAGACCTCTGAGAATACTGGCATTTATACAGTAGAAGGGGAATCAATTGAAAAGGTATCATCCTCCAAGAACGTGGGTATCTGGGTGGATGATGAATTGTCTTTTAGAAGCATGTTGAGCATCTGGTGAAGAAACCGAAGGTCAAGCTGGGTGTTTTTAGTACCAAAATAAAGCCTAATTCCACAGTTAGGAAAAAGCTTCTACCGGTACGTTTTTTAAGTGTCTGGGGAAACCTGAAATACATGACAATAATATGACATTTGAATTCATTTTCACAACTAAAATAGAAGAGTGTTCTCTGGAACAGTTTAAGAACAAGTCGAAAATGACAAAGACGAAACAACAAGATGAAAAAACAATGTAAAAACAAAAACTAAACAAGACAAAAACTACGTGAAAGGTGTTACGAGGTAAACAGGACTGGAAAGACGAAAAAAAGACAAGATGAAAACGACATAAAAGAGGTAACAAGACGCAACAAAAATTACCTAAAAGACACACAAGACAATAAGATGAAAAAAAGTTTGGCGTTTGAATTGTTTCATTAACACTAACATTACCTGTCAGTGTTTAAAATAATTGTTGACAGTGTCTTCATATCCGATATTGATGTTCGAAAATTCCTGCAAAGTTCATTTAATTCAACACTGCTTTGACAATGGAATAGTCAGTAAAAATGTAGACATTAGTGTAACTATTGACATATTTTTGTAAATTTGGAGACATAAAATAGTTTCTTTGAGCTGAAAAAGGCTTGGGAACCACTGTTCCAGACTATTTACTTGCTGCTTCCGGTTGGCTGCATGTCTGGACTCTGTATAACAGTGTTTTGTGTTTTATACTCAATGCATCGTCATGTATTCATCACTATGTACTTTATGTTTCCTGGCCTTCATTAGTAAAGTTATGTCTATTGGGTAAACTCTCCTCTTATTTGTGTAATCTTCTGTCCCCTCTAGACGCTGTTCTACAAGGTTCCTGGGATTTTTACAGAACGTGGGAGAACAGCTTTCTTTTATTTTACTCCCTGGTCATGGAACAACCTTCAGAATATATTACAACTGAGTAATTTTGTCTCCCAGGGAGCTCCTGGTTAAATAAAGGTTAAATTAAAAAAATAACAACAAAACTGTTCAATTCAGCTGTTATTCCGAAAGGTAAAGGCCAGACATAACGTGATGAAAGTGTATCGATCCCTGTTGGGTCAGTAAGGAGACGCGACTGAAAAACATCTGAAAGAAGTACTCACATCCTATACTAAAGTATAAATAGAAATATCACAGCATGGAAACATTCATGAACCCAAATTGATACCCTAGTATTATCAGTAAAATATACTTTAAAGTATCAAAAGAACAATCTCTCATTATGTAGTGACTGCTTTCAAGGCTTTAGATTATTATAGATTGTAATAATATTCAGTAAATACCACTGGATTCATTCATCTCATTGCATTTTTTTTTACTCAATCCGGGTCCTGACCCTAAGTTTGAGAAAGGCAGTGATAGAGTATGTAATGTGCAGGCGTGTGCAGAAGACCTCTCACCTCGGTTTTGCCTTGTTTCCTGTCACGTGGACAGACGGAGGCGGTGACATTTATGACACAGGAAGATAGAAGCAAAATGGAAGAAAGCTTTTAAAAGGACTTAAAGAACTTCCACGATGCACAAAAAATAAATTATTTACGGGTCATTTAACTACGTACTTTCCAATTGTAATTTTCCCAACTTCTCCCTTTTCTGTGGCCTTGTCCCACTGATGAGATAAATACTTGGGAACCTGTGAGACACGAGGCAATTTTGTTTTTTGTTAAGTTTAACATGAATTAAAATCACGTCACTTGACATAGCACTTATTCAGATCAACTTGCATTCTGTCAAAACAAAACGAAAAAAAAAATGCGTGTGTGTTTGTAAAAAGCCCAACTTAAGCTAGCACGTATAAAATGCTACTTATGCTAGCGACGGCGCTTTTCGCCAAAAGTCACCCGTTAACGCGGTTCAGTCACGTTTTACCGACACTACACGTGAATGGACCGTGTGTTCGTTTGGTAGTTTGATGCAGCTCAACAAACCTTTACAAGCCACACGCCTTTACTTTGTTTGACTCCGGTCAGATTAACGTCCGTTTTGTCTGACATGGTTTTGGAGTGGTGTGATAGAAGTGAAGGTTTAGGGGACCAGGTTGATGGAGACTTTCAACGTTCATTAACCACGGCGCCTGCCAAAGCAAACTTCCTGTTACTTCTTTCAAAATAAAGTTTAGAACGACCGAACTTTATAAATAATAATTATTCTTATTAAACTTTCCAAGTCTTAAAACAAGCAAAAAAAAATGATATGAATGATATTTCTACATACTCTGCGTGTGAGCTGATTTGTGACTTACATCTTAATTAATTGAGCTTAAAGGAATCAATCATTGTCATTTGAAATTAATTTATAGTTTGTGATTTTTGTGATAAGACTCCAGTTATGAAGCAGATGTGGGCAACAAGGCTGCGTCACCAGCAGACAAAGAAGGTTACAAGAGACCCTCAGGTTGAGATAATGTAATCAGATGCTTGAATTGCAGTCAAATGAAACCTTTTAAGAATATGAATTACTGACGCACAAGATCAAAGTGACGTTAGTATCTGACCCTGAGGCCTTTGCTTACAGATATCTGTCTTTCTTTAGCTAATATTTTTGTTTGGATGGTTCATATTCATATTTCAAAATAAGTCAGAGTGAGTTCAACTGTGCCATGTATTATTCAAACAGAGAAAGTTGCTCATGTTACCCCAGTGGCCTCTTGTATAATGAGCCACGCCATCTATTACTGGCCTCTAACACAATGTTCGTAATGTGAATGAAAAAAAAGTGGCCACTGGTTGATGTCGCGTAGCTGAAGATACTTGACACAACTTAACCTGTGAAGGTTTCATCTGTTTCCAGACATCTGAATCACCACCCACATCTCCGGTTTATTCAGCGAGTGAAAAGAAACTAGCCATGCAGTCCAATTATCAGGCAAGTCCATGGTCAAGCATAGCAATAAATGCATAACCTGTCATTCTGTATGACTGTAATAATGGACATAGACAGACTGTAGCCTTCGCACACACATACACACACCACTGAACTCAAGAGTTGCGAATTTCCCCGACACAGATTTATCATAAAATCCCATATCTGATCTTTGTTTGCTTTTATATTATTGAAAGAACGTCTTCTTGTCAATCTTCTCAAATTGTTTAAAGACTAAATACAATATTGGAATAGCACGTTCATGTATTGACATGTGTCATAAAGAAAAGTGTGTGTATTTGTAAATGAAACTCCTATTTTTTTAACAGAGACTGGCAGCATCACCATGTGGATCAACAGAAAACACGTACTTTTTCCATTAAATTGTCAACATGATAACTTCTATACAATACAACTACATCTACTACTACCACATAATAAAACTGACTGCGATGCTCTATGTTTTACGATGCTTACGTGTTTCAAGATACTTTTTGTTTTCTCATTCCTCATATATTTTCCCTCTTCCATCACCAGTAGAGGGCAGTATTTAAGCTCACAGTGAACTGTATCTGTACTGAAGTGAAATCAATCCGATTTTTACCCATTGTCAGGAAAATGTGTCATGTTATATTTGCTTTGACATTACCTTTACTTTACAGTGTTTGAGAATATTGTTAATGTGTAGCTCTTGGTCTCGCTCTGGTTGTGACAGTTTTACAAAGGGAAATAAGATGTTGTTAGTTTCATGGTCTAGAACAGCTTGTCCATAAAAATCATGTTTTAATTAATTAAACCTCAGCTTTGGGGATGAGTTGAATATTAAATGTATATATATATATATTCATCAGATACTGAAAATCAAATGTTCCTCCTTCTTATCATAGAAATACAGTAAAAGGCTGTATGTTAAACTCTTTTCTACAAAAACAGTGTGAATTATACATCAGGGAGAAGTTGTTACACTTGCACTTCTTCTGTTTATATCATTTATATACTTTTTGTTTTAATATTTAATACAATATTTCCTTAATGACTTCTAAAGAGCCTAAAGAGGCTGCACCGTGACTTGAAGTCAACGTAGCTGGTTCAGTGCAGCACTAATTATTTCACCAAATAAATTATGTATGTAAAGCTGAAGAGAGTAAATCAAGATTAGCTTTCCAGGTCATTAACATAAATCATCAGAGTGCAACTGCAATGTAATTTGTGCACCATAGAAAAATACAAAGAAAATGAGTGAAATATTTACCCACAGCATTGAAAGCAAAAGCACGTACGTAGCATTACTTAGTATTAATTGAAAGGTTAATGCTATTATTTGGTTACAAGGTGGTGAAATCATCTTTGACTAGAATGAAAAGTGTGGATCATTTTTTTAATGGCAGATTATACAACCTGTCAGGTAACCAAATCTTTAGCATCGCCCTTTATCACAGCAGCTGATTTTTTGTGCATGTTGCCACCCTGTGGACGACTACCAGTACTGGACATGCTACTGCTTTAGGACTGAATAAATGAAAAAGTAACATGAAGACAAGCAATAAAATATTGTGCAGAAATTCCTCATTCCTCTCCAGGAACATCAGTATGGTGGAGATGGTATCTAGAGAGGTACTTTATTATTTTAACTAATAATAAAGTGTCCAGTGGTTGTCCTAAAACAGCATTATGATTATGATTTTAATGGGACCGATTATGGGACTGAACTTCCACAGGTGTCCCAATTTCTACAATTTTGACCTTTGTTGTAGTAAGGCAATCAAGGTAGGATGTCCGGTTATATTTAATAAATATATCACATTTCTATAATATTTGTAACAAGTCAGTTTTTAAACTCATGGAGCTTTGAACTGAAGTTAAATTACTGTCTAGTATTTGTGTACAAAAGGTGTCAATTTGTCTTTGTGCGTGTGCGTAGATGTATAAAAGTGATTAAATGACAAGAAAAGCTAATCATATGACGTACAAGCACATCATACTACAACAAAACAGGAAGCATTAGAAGACATTTACGTACATCATAAAACATGAAAACAATAAAAAACACATTAAAAAGAGCAGCCGGTACTTGATGTTGAGAACAAACGTTCAGGTGGAAATGCCCCCTCTGTACCCAGGGTGTCTGAGATTAGATTAGATGAGATTAGGGGAACCGTAAATAAAGCAACAAAACAAGAATTAACAGGAACATACACAACAAATTCTCAAGATATATGATCCAAAGGGTTAGAGTGTCAATTCTTGGCAAACAGAATCAGTCCCTGTGGTTTATGACCTGGATGGATGAATCACATGAGGAAAAAAAAGTACTGTAACATCCTGTGCTTTGAAGGGATCTCTCAGTAGGATGACCTAGAACAAACCAGCTACATACAGTATCTGCCTCACCGCCAAGTCTCCTGTGTCAGCTGACCGGCCCTCGGCACATTCACATCATCTATCAAGAGTGTGGACACAGTTTATCTGCATCATTGGAATGTGTTGAAAGTGTGTGTGTGTGTGTGTGTGTGTGTGAGACTAGAGAGACAATGAATCTTAAGCCCGACTTCCTCTTATTACCCAACTTTGACTCACACAGAACGCTGAAATTCCAAAAAGCCTTTATCAGTCCTCTACTGGTTGAAAGATTCAAAAATCCCTTTTCATCGGGGAGAAAATGAACTTGGCACCGACTGGCCGGGGCTTTTGGCTTCTCCTCTCAAGGTCATCCTCGTTTTGAGGCGTTTTTTTAAGTTCACGGTCGTTTCACGGCCACGCTGTGGTGTTAAACCGGTCCACTGATTTGTATTAAAACTGTGTCCTTTGACAAAAACTAATGATGAGATAATTAAGAAAACACTCGTCTTATTTTGATATACTGATCCAGCAATTGTCTTTCTGAAAGGGTAATTTATACAGAACATGACATGATTTGGCATGAATGTAATATAAACCATAATCCCCATTGTTATCATTTCAACAATGTGCGCTCACAGTGGGTTGAAGGACTGTTGCCATGGCAGCTCCGAGTCGGCAGAGACAGTCTTTAAAGAAGGAAGCCAGAAGGAAAAGAAGAAAAATGGTCCAAATGTTAGTGCTAATTCAGACTATTAGTAGAGACAGCCAAATTACCAGCCTCAAACAAAAGGTTGGAATTTTAATAACATGGTATTCGAGGCATTATGTGCAGTGGCTGCCTGCTGGAAGACATCTTTTCATATACCTATATACATAGACTCCCTCCATTATCCAACATCCTTTACCCTGTTAATTCTGCCTTTTCTCTTCTGGCGCAATCATCTTGTGTTACAGTTCGTTATTCACAAAACATGGGAAAACTGACACTTTTTCAGAGGTGTAAGGTCATCTGGCAGCTTTCATGTGAATGTTTGAGACAAAACGTTCGACATTTTTGAACCTTTTATTAAACGGACGCTGCTCAGACCTTATAAGCAATGAACACCACTGCTTACTCAGACGTAGACAGACATCAACATACTGTATAAAGTAAAAATAAACTCTGAGGGGTGATGCATTGAGTTTTAACAAATACAATGAATGACCTGATGAGGGTGCTATAATCAAAGGTCTTTTGTCATTACAGCGTTACTTATTTGGGGGATATTTATTTCTGCATTGTAGAGACAGCTGGGCAGTCAGGATTGTGAGAGATATCTAAACTCTAAGCCTATTTATAATTGTTTCATATATTTCTAACAATACAGGCACCTTTTTGGTCCCGTCTGTTTGCTGGGAATGACCAGCCACAACTTTTTACTTTATTCAAATCACGATTGTGGCGTTGATCGATGGCTTTAAAAATGACAAACCTTTGTTCCGACAGATAACAGAATGATTCATGTGCAAATATGCAAAGGTTTCCACAAACCAACCTTTACTAAAGCAATTGATTCGTTCCCTCGTGGCAACCTGGCAGCCTCGTTGTTTGAAACAGTTTTATCCAGGAAGCTGGTGCTATCTTCTCCTTCATTATTAAATACAGTATTTCCACTAGCTGCTCTCACGTTACCCTTTCACTCACCAGCCAGGCATGTGGATCTAAGATTACTGCGTGATTAATTCATTGTGCCGACTGTATGTCACTGCAATAACAGA
>JAPQRN010000015.1:21830376-21849733 GCA_037367275.1 Coranthus polyacanthus
CTTTTGAGAAACTCACACCACATTTATCTGATAACGCCAGCTTCTAGATACTTTGCAGATTCATATCATACATACGATATAAAGTGAAGATCGGCTAATGAATTATGATACGAATTACGATGAAGAACTACCAGCTGTGACATTAAAGATGAACACATTCATGCATCAAGAATTAGAATCCAGTGGTATGTATTATTCTGAAATGGGCCTTCTCTTCTTTTTGTTACTTATATTTTGATGCTAGAACCTTTGTACTTTTACTTTGGCAAGTTTTTGAATGCAGGACTTTTACTTGTAGCAGAGTATTTCTACCCCGTAGTATTGCTATTGTTATCTACTTCAGTAAAAAATATCTGAGTACTTCCTCCAACACTGGAAGAGGAGATAATATTTGAAAAGGGTTTGAATTCCAATGGAGATGAGCAGAAAACACCAGACAACCGAAATGGAGATGTTTGACTTTTTTTTCTTTTTCTTTTTTTTAACAGTAGAGTTCAATGACCTAGAGTGGCAACATTACAGAACACCATATGTGTACATTTTCTCTCAACCAGAAAGAGAGGGAGAGAGGCCCCAAACAGTACCTGTGTGTAGAATAATCCTTCACTGTAGTTGACACCTGTGTCTGCAGAGAGATCTAGCACCTCTCTGTCCTGACCTTTGTTTGTCATGTTTTGCTCCATCCACAACAATGCTCAGGAGGCATGGATCTCACTCATATCAGCCCAACATCCCAAATGATGTCGTTCTATTTATTTGCCAATAATGATTCACATTATCCGCACATTAAACAGGAAAAAAAAAAAAAAACCCCAAACATGATGTCCTAAAGCTGGTTATCGAGGGAGCGCCCTTCGCTCGGCACTTTCCAGCACGTTTCGCTAATGTTGATGTTGGGCTCGTCGCCGCCTCTCCCAGACTGCTTTATGTCTGGCAGCACAGACCATGCGCGGTCGCCATATTACGGAGCACCCCTCCCCTTCAGTCCCGTCACAGCCACAGCACAGAGCAACAGCAGCGGTACAGGAGGAGGCTACATACTGAACAACGCTATCGCTGGGGAGGACCAGTGATACAGCAAAACCAAGACCAAAACGAAGGCTGGGTGGAATGGATTAAACCTTCTCACGTCGCTGTTAAGTGATCGTATTCGTTTTTACATCACTGTGCATCGGATAAAAGGTTGCTTGTTTTCATTTTCTTTCCTTTGAGCACATTCAGCAGCGAAAACGGCACACTGTAGTCTGTGTTTAGCTAGCCGGTGATGGAGACTGGCAGCTAGCTAGCTGACGTTACTCCTCTGTCCGGCTAGCATCTAATGCAACGCTAACTTACTCAGCAGCTATTCTGCTTAGCAGTACAAGTGATTATTCCAAGTTAGCTTCTCGTTACTAAACCCCCAAAATGCCTGGCTGTGATTAAAGAAGGAGCTACAAGCGGATAACACCGGCAAACTTCATCTGGCATCAGCTGACGTTAGCTTGCTAGCTACTCAGCAAGCGGCCACTAGCTTCTCCGGCTTCGCTGCCTGTTAACGGAGAATACTGGATTGTGTATGAGAGGCTGTAAATATTGGCACAACTTTGCCTGATTTTTCATAGCAGCCACCCGACACTCGGTTCAATTATTTTTGACTGTGTTGTCTGTTCACCGTAGTTTTGTCAAAACGGCGCCGTTAACGAACTGCAACCTTACGGCATACTGTCAGAGACCAACTACCCCCCGGATTTTCTCGAAATGCATCATCCGGACCCTGCAGGAGACTCTGGCAGTGTTAGAAAGATGGCGCACCCGGCTGTCTTTCACAGAAGGGGTAGCAATACAGGCAGCGGGAGCGGCTCCGCGCTGTCATCACCGGCGAACTCGGTTGTCAATAACAGCCACGTCGCAACCGATGATTATCAGCCCTCCTTGTTGATTCAGTGCCAACCTCCTGCTGGTTCATCCTCCCCGGGTCCTCATCATCCTCCACCCCACAGTCTGAATCTGCTGTCCCAACCCCAGCCCTCCCAGTCTGCCGGTGCTCAGATGAAAAAGAAGAGCGGCTTCCAGATCACAAGTGTGACCCCAGCACAAATATCTGTGAGTACCAACAACAGTATTGCAGAGGACACAGAAAGCTATGATGACCTGGATGAATCCCACACAGAAGATCTCTCTTCTTCTGAAATCCTGGATGTTTCCCTCTCCCGGGCTAATGACATAGTTGGAGCAGAGAGGAGCTCCTCTGAGGAGACGCTGAATAACTTCCATGAAGCAGAGACCCCTGGAGCTGTCTCCCCTAACCAGCCTTCACACCCACATTCCCTGAACCCAGCTCCACAGCATGGCGGAGCCATGGTAAATGGGACTGTGCACCATCACCACCATCCTCATCCTAACCAAGCCCAGGGCTACGCTGCATCTACTGGGTCTGGGAATTCCTCATCTGCCCTTGCTTCTGGAGCTTTACCCTGTGTCACCCTGAAAATGCCTTCTAATGTCGGGGTCCCTCAAGAGAATGTTTCCCAGGCTGCTCCTCCAAGTGTAGTGGCTCAGACTGTGGGGGTTGTGGCCCCGGGATCTGTCCCTGGAATGCATAGCTCTGCTGTGGGCACTACAGTTAGCATAGTTAATCCCCAGACCAGCGGTGTTAGTAATGTGAATATGTTGAGCTCTGCCAATGTGCCTGTGAGGGGGGGGATCAGCACGAGTGCTAGCAGTAGCAGTTGTGGCTTTCCTCTCAATGTGATAAGCAGCAGTGTGGGGAGTGGAGGAGGAAGTGGTGCCGTTGGGGGTAACCTTATGACCACCACTAATGTCAACATGATTCAGCAACACCAAAACATCAATTCCAACATCACTATGACTCCGACGAGTTCTACTGCTGCTGTCACTTCTGCTCCCAGTGCCTCTGGAGCAATGGGAGTCAGCAGTGGGATACAGGGAAGAGTTGGATCTGCTGTAATGCAGCCCATCAGCGCCCCTGTCACAGCTGTGGCCACTGCCCCTTTACCATCAGCACCTGCTCAGCCTGCTCCAGCTCCTGCAATGACTACGACCAGTTCTCGCTTCAGGGTGGTGAAGCTGGACTCTAGTTCAGAGCCCTTTAAGAAGGGCAGATGGACATGCACTGAATTCTATGACAAGGAGACCCCAGCCTCTGCTCCTAGCTCCTCTGCATCTGACGCAGGGTCTGTTAGCATGCGTCAGTTTGTCTCTGATAATTTCACTGGGGCTTCGGAGAGGGAGAGCACAAGTGGGAGTTCTGTGAGTAGCACCATCAGTACATTGAGCCATTATACTGAGAGTGTGTGCAGTGGAGAGGCTGGGGGACCCTCAGTGACCCAGCATGCCCAGGATTACACCTCCCCTCCCCAGGGCTTTCAAGCAATCCTCCCCAGTGGCTTAAGCATGGGAGTGTCCCAGTCTCAACCTCACATGCACCCCCAGGATATTACCCATTCACATGTGAAGACTACTGTGGCCCCCTCGGTTCCCACAAACATCCACCAGCCTGCTCCCATGTCAGGCCACCAGACTACAATTGGACACCCGACTGTACCCCAGCAGCAACTCACCTATGCCCAGGCAGTTGCTAATCAACCCTCAGGCTCTGCACAGGGCCTAGTGGGTGTTCAGCAGCAGAAGATAGGCTACGCCTCTTTGCCACAACAGCCACCCACCACCCCACAAACTGCCCCGGTGCAGGTGAGGCCACCCGAGTACACCCAGCAACACCAAGCTGTCCCTCAGGCTGCTGTCCCTCAACCTCTTTCCAACCAAGTTGGATCGGTTTCCACTGCGCCCGCTAACGGCCACATGATGGGAGGCCCGCAGCAGTCACAACAAGCACTCCTCCACGCACAGCCCCAGCAGCAATCCTCTCTTCAAGCCACCACCTCCAGTATGCCCTCTCATGTTGGAGTAGTCGGGATTGGCCAGCAGCCTCAGAGCCACCCCGGCCATCTGGACTGCCAGCAGCAGAAGCCGCAGTCACTCCCAACACAAATCCAAACCCCAGGCCTGGGCACTCAGCTGCCTACTACAGTCCACCAGAGCCAAGTGTCTGCACCAAGTGTGCCTCCTCCGAACCCTCAGACCGATCCCCAGGCTCAGTCCCAGTCCCTCAACACTGGGAACAGTGGAAGGATGCCCCCGCAGGGTGTTCCCCAGAGCTTGTCCCAGGACCCCAGTAGTACACAGGCTCTGGCTCACGCTGCCCAGGCCAGTGCCCTTTATGCTAGTCTGCCCACCTTCACCACCACCCAATTGCAGGATGCTCAGCGGCTGCTTCTCCAACACCAGTCTGCTTTGTTGGGGCTCCCCAAGCTGGCTGGAGGGGAGATGGGGTCAGGCTCTAGTGCTGGCCAGGGTCAAGAAGCTGAGGGCAACGCTGCCACCGCCAGTGCCTTAACAGCATCCGCTGGTCTCAAGACTGTAGACGGAGAGGAGGATGGGTAAGAGATCTTCATTACTTTTGTCCACATTTTTATTAACTGATTTGATAGGGGGGGTGTAGATCAAACATTTTTTAATGTCAGTGTTTATCTGAATTCAAAGTAGATCATTGAATTATAATTCAATAAATGGGCCGCTTTGGTACTTTGAATTCAGAGACCGTTTGAAGCTGGATGCTTTCAGTAGTTTGCTGTCTCTGTGGCATCTGTGAAGGAAGAAAAGTGTTATTGTTGTCCTAGACAGTGGCCGGGCTGCCACAGTCTGTCTGCCCCCTGTCAGTGGGACACAGTGCGGGACTCAGCTGGATGTGACGTCTTGTGTCTTTATCAAGTGGCTGCAGTGATTAGACATTTTACCTAGCCCTCCTGACTGCTTGCTTGCTTGAATCCAAACTGTCTGCCTTACAGGGCACAATTTCTGCTGGGTGCACAATTTGCTGCAGGCTCTCTCAGCACATTTCTTGATGAAGAGCAGGAAACAAAGCGATGATTGTATGATTATTTAATTAGAGACAGAGAAATGCGGTTAGCTGTGAGAGAAATGGGATAAATAGTCAGATTACACAAATAGCACAAAACATTGCAGCCAATATATTATCCTGTTCTGCAGTCCACCTTGTGTATTAAGGGAGGAAACCGTCAAAGCTTTCTACTGTTGAGTTGAGGAAGTGATCTTCCTTACTTGTTGACATGAAACATACAGCGCAGCACTCCTTTTCCTTTACTAAAAGCTTATTGATTTTATTAAGAGCTCTGTCTTGCTCTCTCTATTCACTGTTTCTTTTTCTCAGTCTTTCTTGTCACTCTTCCCATGTCGCTGTTTTAGGCTCTAAACCAAATAAAAACCCTGTGGAATGTCTGTGGAATGAGTTTTAAGAGCACTTTTAATCACCTTGCAGAAACGGGAAATTGCTCACATTTCACTCATATTCCAATCCTGAGCCCCTTTTCCTAACTTTTGAAAATTAAGGGTCGGCATTATGGCCAAAATCTTCTCATGGTTAAATGTGATTTTAGATCACTAACAATATATATGGCAATACAGCAATCTTTCAATAAATTAATTTAAGCAATTGTGTAAAGTAACCATAATGTACTTCATCACATTTGATTATTTTCCTCATTTGGCCTTTTATGATGACAAATGAGTGTTAGATGGTTTTTAATGTTAACGGGTGAAAACAAATACCAGCCTGAGTTGAGTCGGTCCAATATAAAAATCAGACAAATATGTATTTTAAAGTATACCAAAAATGAACGTGCCTTTTCCTGTAGCCTTTGCTCATCCTTCACTCTCCATGTTTCATTGTCACCGTCTTCTTTTGCAGTGGTTGGCAAGCTAGCTTCGATGTGATTTACTGTCGCTTTCGTATTATGTGAGAATGTGCTAAACAGTCCTGCTGCCCAAATCATGTTATCTTTAGAAGCAGCTGGATTCACGAGATCACGAGAGAATTAATTCCTGATTTTCTGTATAACGTATTAGTAATGAGAAGCCAGGAGGAGCTGCATATTTTGATTACTGATCTGGTTTTCATTTCTGATTATGATGAAGGTTATAACAGCCAATATAGGGAAGGTTTATTGTCTTTATGAACCAGCTAGATGGGTACTGATGGATGGCTACTGTTATCACATGACATTGAACTCTGAGGAATGTAAAATCTATGGGGGATCAGGTGGATTATTGCCTTTGATGATAAGCAGCGTGTTGGCCAAACCAAAGCCCTTGTTACAAATGAAATGAATTCGCAGCCCACTTCTCTCGGGTTAGTCAGAAGTCTGAGAGGTACAAATAGCAAAGTGTTGCACTTACTGGACTTATTTATAGCAGCACTAATAAGACATAATAAAATATAAGCGATTGCACCTTCTGTAATCATTGCTAAGACCCCCTGCCTTAGGAGCCCTTTACTTTATGTTTTAATTATAAACGCTGATTTGTACTTTGTATGATAGGAATGTATTTCGACACATGGTCCGTCTGAGGAGGGGCTGCATGCCATATTGGTGATTGTACAACACGTGTGGTTTCATTGGTGGACACTTGTTAACATATTTTCACGTTTTAATGTGTGGGATGACCCTGCTGTCAAATAAATCACTAGCTAAGGCAAAGCTGTGGAACAACAGGGTCTCTGTCATGTGCATGTGCGGAGAGATAGATGGCCTTGCTTAGTCAGTGCACAAGCCTAAGCAGCACCTTTTACCTGCCAACACACAGAATTAATGTTGTTGTGATTAATTGTACATTTTGACTACTGTGTCTTCTGCCTCTGGGTGGAACACGCAGTAGAGATCATGACTTTGTGTATCTCTCGCTGAGACTTTTATACCACGCTTATCTTAAACAGGGTCACAGGGACCTCAGGCAAAACAGTGAAGCATCCCGGGCATATCTACTTGATTTAGACTGTAGGCGGTTTTGTACAAATGAAAATAAAGGATTTAGGTTAAAAACTTTGGTTACTTATTGAGGTGGTTTTATCAAATCTGGAATCAAAGGAATCAAATCTGACTGACCCAATTGACCATAATTTCATAATTGCTGTGAAAACTGCACGTCAGTTTAAATGAACCTTTCCTCGGGTGAAAGCATGTTTATTATATAAATTTCTATAGTCAGTCAAATATGGATAATTGAAGAGGTTGACAAGAACTTCAGTGGAGATGAGAAAAGCATGTATAGTGGGAGATGGATAACCACCGTTTTTGTTTTCTATCAAGATTTCCTTGGATTATAAAGTGATTCTGGTAATTAATGAAGATGCACAGTTTTAGGATTTTCTTCTCAAGTCTTTTGGTGCAATAAAATCTGGCTCAAGTAACAATAGCCTATGGCTTTTTTGTTCTTTAGCGTGTAATAGTACTTTCTTACTTTCAGCTATCGTGACATTGTGTACAATAGTACGTCTTTCAGTGATACTTGTACTTTACTTGTATTTTCCTTTGTTCTATCGTAGTTCACTAATTTCTGACTTAATTTATCTTATATTTATTACTATTTGCAATGTTTTTATTCTTATGATGTTGTAAATTGTCTATTTGAGCATCATATGGTACAACAATTTCTTTGGATTAATGAAGTTGTATCTTATCTTGTATTTCTTGAGTCTGACTTGAACTGGTGAATTTGAGTGGCTGTTGCTGTTGCTTTGCCTGGATGATGTTTCATTGTGATGTGGCCCTCATCATTTTTTTTTTTTTTTCTGCTGGGGTCCTCTGTGTTGCCAGTGTTATTGAAATGAATGAGAAGGCTGCGTCCTTATAACACACCGCTATTGTCAGCCTGAACACAGCAGAAAGTGAGTGTGTGTTGTTATTGTTGTGTGTGTGTGCGTGCGTGTGTGTGTTTGAATGTGTGAAGGCTCAGGGGAATGTAGGCTGGCTGGCAGTATGATGGCTATCTCTGCTGCTGGCTGTTTTGAATGTAATCTTCCCCCTGGCAGTGCAGGGAGCCAGTGTGTGCTGGGCCTGTTGCTCATTGTGTGGAGATCAGCAAGATCCCCAAAATTCACAACGCACAGAGGAAGTGACCCAATCTGACCCAACCCAACCTAGTCAGGTCTACTGAAGCTGGTTGAGACCACAACTGAGCGGACCAGATGGAACCAGCCTGGACAGAGCTGTGCATCACAGTTCCAGCTCTGATAAATCCTGCCATTGTGTTGCTCTACTGTTTCCTTCAACAGTGTCTGCTCTGTAGATCATTTTGTATGAGCACTGCCTTGGTTGAGGTTATATCGTAGTCTGTGTCAGGCTTGGAGTCCAGATGTTCCAGTCGGGGCTTGGCTACATGTTGGATTGGTTTTATTTATTTATAAGGCCATATTTTCTACTTTCTACTTGCTTCAGTCACAAGGGATTCATGGTTTGGTTCAGTTTGATTTGGTTGTTTTGGATCACCTTTAGATACATTTTCTGTACATTGGAGATATTTAAAAAGCTTAACTTCATATCACGATATATATATTTTTTATTATATTGTGTTTATTTTCCTTGGAGAGCAGCAGCTATGATTATCACAATATATTTTTATATTGTGCTACTTTCATATTTTTTGTCTTTATGGTTTATTCTGCTTACATTGTCAGATAACACACAAAAAGTCTCAACGTTTTGTTCTGTTCTTTGACATGAACAAACGTTTTAGTTCATTTTTAATTGTTTAGAATGTTCTACCTCTCGATCAATGAAATGTTCTGACCATTTAAAAAAAAAAGAAAAAAAAAGAAAAGCTTTTAAAGCCAAAAATAAATGGTCTTACATACAGCACTTTTTTTTTTACCTTAATGGTACCCAAAGTGCTTTACAGTGTGCCACATGCACCCATTCTCACTCACACACACACAGACACACACACACACACACACCAGTGGGATGGCCTCTGGGAGCAGCTTGGGGTTCAGTGTCTCACCCAAGGGACTGAACCACCAACCCGGACAACCCACTCCACCTCCTGAGCCACAGCCATAAAAATAACCATCTGGTTTCTTTCACTTTCACTCAGCCCCTAAAATCAGACTATAAACTGGAAAGAAATAATGACGTGACATTTTTATCATGACAGTTATCAATATCGAATGAGAATGAACATTTTTATCATGATAAAATGATAATTTTTTTTTTTAATGTAATTGTTTAGTCAACCCCAAATATGTTGAGTCAAAGAATTAGTCTCGCAACTGATGGTTATTTTCATTGTTAAGTGATCTGTCGATTACTTTCGTTGATTAGGCTATAAAATGGTGAAAATGTTGATCAGTGTTTCTCAAAGCCCACGGTGACGTCCTAAAAAGATGTTCTGATTACCGCCATAAAGGAGTAAAGAAACCAGAATATATTCAAATTTAAGAAGCTGGAATCAGAGAATTTTGACGATAACAATAATTATCTAAATATAAAATTATACTGCGATAATCATAGCTGCTGATCTCCAAGGAAAATAATCACAATGTAATAAAAAAATGATATCGCGATTTGATAGAAAATTGCTCAAAATCGAAATAGCAGTTAATTTAATAGTTTTCACTAATCAACAAATTGTTGCAGCCTATAAAGAATATTTTTACCGGTCTGAGCCTGGTCATCGAAATAATTTCTCTTTTTTCTTTTTTTTTTACATTGAAGCCATTTCATTAAACCTGTGGAGATGTTTTTATTTGGTCCACATCTGCCTTTATGTGTTCAAACATGTGCCTCGTGTGCTCGTTCAAGCAGTGACAACTGTTTACAGATATAGCCGATAAAAGTAATTTTTTTTTCTTTCGTAGATGCACCTGTTGTGGCAGCGCTTTCTCTTGGCCTTTTTCTAATAGAGCTCTACTCTGTCCAGCGTTGCACATCACGAAAGTGTTTTGCTAAAAGTAAACAGCATTTGTTATTTGTTATGCTGCTGACACCTCCCCCCATTTCTACCACATAGACCGAGCCAGAGAACACCAGAACACAACAGAGCAGCAACACTCTGTGTATGAGGCAGAGAGAGGGAGAGACAGAGAGGTCTCACTGCTGAACATTTACTATGTCCTTTTAAGCCAAGCAGTGAAAGCATGAATGGAAGAATGAAACCGAACATGTCTGTGAACAGTTGGCTTTGTGTTAGTGAAATAAAGGTTAATACAAATCACTTACAACTCGTTATAAATCACCCTGTCTTTGTTTTTTGCTTATTAGTATGCTTTGTGTAGCTGGGTCATTGATTTCATGTGTCTGCCCCCTTCTTTCTGATGGTTTATTTTTCCATCAATAAAACAGGACTGTTTCACTTAGAGTGCAGTGGGAAAACTAATGGCTTGTAATGGATGATAATGGATTGTGTTTTTAGTCTGCCTTTCATCTGTGAGAAAATTGCCCTCCCACCCCTAAAGAAGCACACATAAAAGAGAGATTCATGCACAATTGGAGAACACACATGTTGAACACACATGTGGAACACACACACACACACACACGTTGTTGTAACCCTCACCCTGAACCTGTCCAGAAGGCAGCTGGCATGCATCAAGTGATTATGTTTTGTCCTGATTAACTAATTTGGCTGTTCATCACTGGAAAAATCAAAGCTTAAACTCAAAAGACTCTTTGTCTTGTCCTTTACTACATTTACTTTTATCACAGCAAAAAGAAAGCAGGAAAAAACAGATAGTGTGAACAGTCATAAAGACAAAACGAGCCAAGGACCCAAGATACGTTATGGGTAATGATCTGTTCATGGTCACGAGAAACAAGTGCGTCTAATGTTACTAGGATTTGTATAGTCAAAATAGTTTGAAATTTGCTTTTGCTGCTGATGTGACTCTACTGAATGTAATTCTTCTGTAATTCAACTTGGAGTCAATGAGTGATATGAAAGTAATGTGTTCATCATAGTTGTAGTAAGGGCAGGGAGATATGGCCCAGAGATTATGATCTTGTGAGGTAGAATCACGATCCATGATCTGAATCACAATCTGTACAAAATACAACACCATCTGTCCTTTGAAGTTTTCTCTGGTTTCTGGAGGACTTGGGCTGTATGTGATGGCTTGTTGTTGTTGTTGTTGTTGTCTGACTAGAAACTCTGCATTTTTGCATCATTTTGGGAAAGTCCACATTTTCCTAACTGTACGATACATCTGTGACAGCTGCAGTGTTTCCTACTGAAGTGTCTCTGTAAATCATAGCTGCACGTCTGAGTTCAGAACCGGACCAGCACCGCACACACTTAAGCTAATTCTTCACCGTGTGTCGTCATTTTGTCATTTCTGTAGCAGCAAAACAGCACATTACACAAACTCTGCAAGTTAAACTGGATTAAAACTGAACATTTTTAGTGTGTCATAGATGCAAACTATTGCTATAAATAAACTTCCTAGCTTCATGACATTAATGCTACGCAACAACCCAGAATGCAGTGCTCTGTACAGTACTGTAGTGACACCAGTACTTGGGCCATTTACAACCAATGTTAGCTGAGTAGCAACTTTTGACAATGCCAAATTAACATTTAAGATCATGAGATCGCCCAACCCTAGTTGTAGTTGAGCTGGATTGAAGAGAAAATAACCTCAGTTACAGACAGAAAAAAATCATAGGAAAAATTACATTCCACTTTTCCCATGTTACTGCCGATATTTTAGCAATCTAGGAGCCATAAAAAAGCAACAGAAACAAGTTTTAAAAAGTTGTTAGACTTTAATTAATAATTCTGTCCATCTTTATATTTTTATATTGTCCGAACTGTGGAGTGTGTTTCTGGTGGAGTGGCCTGACTAGAGCAACGATCACATTGTTTATCAGCAAGTGATAGCACTTCTTACTTTGAAAACCTTGTTTGTAATTGTTTCATGTCATGTGTCAGCGCACATACATGAGGTGAGGTTTACTCTGTGACGCCTGAGGGCGGCTTCATTCAGAACATGTTTACAGAAAGGAAAGAAGTTTTGATTAGTGTTTAACTGTAGCCCGTCTGATGTGTGTGCTTTTCTCACACAGGTGAGCTGTGACATTAAAGCAGAAATGCTGGAGTTTACCTGGTCGGCTCTGTAAGGACTTTGCCAGCCAATGAAGTGAAGTTAGTTTTAATCCGATATTGATATGTTTTCTAGATTTAATTTAGATTTGACAGTTATGTCGTAGGGATGGGTCACAGGCATATCGGGGTAATTCCCAGTGGCTCTGTGTGTCTGTCATTTCAAGTGCTGTCTTATCATGTATTTAACTAATGGTTTAACCAAATTAAAATGTCTCTGGACCATTTAATATTTCAGGTTTTAGGTTTAGATTTTGGTTAGTTTTAGTTGCCCTGTTGGTTGAAAATGCTCTTACTATTCTTCAAACCTAGATGTGTTTAGAAATTGTATATTTTAATGTTATTTACTTGAGGTAGAATAACAATAATGATGATAATGATAATTATTCACTGTCACACAGACTGCAGCAGACAGTCACTCAGGCTGTTACACCTCTGTTTAGTCTCCTCTTGCTCAATGTGCATTACATGTTTGAATTCTGCTGAATTCATTAGAATACTGTTACTTATTTTTGTGCTTCAGATGGTAATGTCATCTGACAAAACATTTACACATAAGTTGATGAATAAAACAAGGAGGACAGCCGTATTACAAATCTTCATCACAACTTGCCAATTTCAGCATGTAGTTGCTGTCTTGGAAGTTGTTGTTTCACACAGCTAGGGTAACACACAGATGGTGGAAGAGGAGGAGATTGCCGACTGAACTACTCGGCCAATGGCGGGATTATTCCAACAGATACTTCCTGTGAGGCAGACAGGGAAACAATAGTACCTCATCATCTAATCATCTGCTGGTGATCTCTGTGGGGTATTATGAAAATGCAGACAATTGCTCAAAAGCCTGGAAGTCATGTTGATTAAATGTTTCATTTCAGCCATCCCTTTTTTTTATATTTAGGCTTTAGTGGGCTGCCACTGTCATTCCCCTAAACATGCAGGCAATGTGCTGAATCATGGCCGGCATTCCTGTGGCCTGAACACTGTCCAGTCAGCTCCAGGAATCGCACACTCACACACACTCATATACACACACACTCATACACACACACACACACACACAGTGTATATAGATAGAGGGAATGCAGCCGATGACTTTGCGAACAGTACCTTCATTTGTCTTATTATCCATATCTTTTATACGATCTTTCCTTTTTTTTTTAATCATCCACTCACATCATAGCGATCAGTGTGTCTGTCCATCATCATTTTATTTCCAGAGTGTAACTGGTAAACAATTACATATTTGCGACAATTGATTAGATATGTGTCGAAGTGGTGCCTTTTGCCATTTGGTATCCCGTGAACCACAAGGGGATACCAGAGTAAACGTGAATGCTTTTTTTGTGAATAACTCACAAACTGTCAGTCGAACATTCAAATGCTTTATCACCATGTGTTCCTTGATGTGAGCTACATCTGCTCATATAGGACACACACATCTGACTGAAATTCAAGCCCACAGTCATCTGTCATGACTTTTTCCATAATGTCTACATTTTTACTGACTCCTGTAAACAATATCTCTCAAAACAATATTTAAAAAATGCACTTGTTGGAATCTCTTTCTCTATTTTACATCATTTTTATCTTGTTCTTGTGTATAATCACTTCCAGAGTACATTCTTTTTTGTATTTTATTTAGGTAAATAAACTAACATATGTTATTGTCATGTATTTTACTCTGCCAATTGACAACCCAAGAAAAACAGCTCCATGACCCATTTTGGGTCCCGACCCTAAGTTTGGGAAATGCAGCCCTACAATGTTTTTCCCATAAAATACTCCTAAACTATCTCTCAGCTGGAGATGTCAAAGTCTTCACAGAGTGTTTGATAAAAAACTTTGCCATGTACACTTTACCTGGCTCATATCAATACTCTCAGGCCCGTCTGGCTGTATGAGACATATTAGTATTTGCATGACAGATATGAATATGTGTGGTGTCATCACATCCTGTTGCACAGACACATTTCACAACATCTTACTGCCGCCTAAACTTGTCAAACGCAACTATCTGCTAGAGTCAAGTGAGCAACAATGAATATACCATTTTAGCATTGTAGCATTTTGCACTTCTTAAACAGCTGTCACTGCAAAGAGGTGAAGATATTATTACTTTATCTGCTTTGCCCATGCTGATGGTGTCTGATCAGATCTCAGCCTCTCTTCTCAGCCATGATGACGCAACAGCTCTAGCCAGTGAGTGTCTTTTCCCAAAGGGTTTGATATTCATTCACTCTCCCTTTGTGTGAGCTAATCCCCCTCTCTGTGCTCTGTCGCTGAATGGAGAAAGGTTGGTGGAGGGAGGGGGTGGAGGTTTTTGTTTAAATTTTTTTTTAAACCTTCAGTAGTCTAGCCTACTTTCTCTTACTGGAATGAATAAAGCAGAGAAACCCTTAACTGGTCATCACGCCTGTGTTTCATAGTTTAATGTAATTTAACACACTGTGTATAGAATTAATAGAGGTGGTCCCCCCCCAAACAGATCTAAATGTAGATCTTTGCGTTAACACATTGTAACCCTGGTAGTAGTCTCTTTTTTTTATTTAAATAAATCTGTTGCTCGGAGCTAATGCATTTCTTTTGGTTAGACACGGGTGCTGCAGCTTTCATGCCAACTGCAGTCTTCCTTCAAGCTGTTTTCAGCTGTGAAAAAATAGTGCTGTACTACCCCCTGCTGGTTAGCAAGCAGTGAAACGCCTACACGCACCACTCATGCTGTAGGGGCTGTGTCATGTGATGAACTGACTGCTATTTTCAGGCCTATAAGCACTAGAGGTGTGGAAATTTCTCGATTCAAAGATGCATCCCAATGCATCACACTTATGCTTGTAGTGAGTTGCACTGCATATTTGTAATACTGAAGTGGATAACACATATACAGGTATTGAAAAGATGCAGCTGTTTATATGTTTTTATATTTCAGACTGCTGATTTTTGAAAGTTGACTGACTGCTTGTATAAATTTATCAAAAAGTAGTACAATTACTAGAGTTGTAAATCTTCACTGGCCTCTCAGTTCCATTATGATTCACCTGTCACCAAAGCACGTTTCTCGATGCATCTCAATTTTCTATATTACTGCAAATTACTACTTTTTCATCAAGTTATGCAATCTGTCAGATAAATCTGAACTCCCGTTGGCGGAGGGATATCAAGATCAGTATGTATGTCAGTCCATCTGTCATCATTTTGTTTCCAAAGCATAACTGGAAAACCATTAAATATTTTCCCAGTAAACTACTCATAAACTATTCTCCTCTGACTCCTCTGCTGTCAATGAAAGTAAGCCAACACCGGTAACAAGTACCACTTTTCGATTTTGTGGGGGCTGGGTGGATATGCCATCCTCTGATGGCTCTTGTTATTTATTAAGTGCTGTCAAAAATCAGATTGCATCATTTCATCGTATGAACAGCTGCATCTTTTCAATACGATATGTGTAACATATCGGTTTACATTTCAGTAGTACTGAAACATCTGTTAGCTCTTATCTTGAGTCCAGTGAATATTTACAACTCTACTTGTAAATATTCACTGGACTCACGATATATCAACACATACATAAATAGTAGTAACTGGTCTAATTTTTTATAGTCTTACACTAATGTTTAATTTTTCTTATTCTTTGAATCCGTGTTGCCTGATTTCCTTATATTCAACTTTTAGATTTTTATTTTCATCTTGCGTCCATCACAGCAATAGGTAAATCACCTTCGTTGCTGCGTTTTGATTTTTTTGTGGCAGCGAACGTTAAAAGCGGTTTGAAAAGGTTTGTGCATTCATGTGCTTCCGTCATCTGAGACCTGAGAATCCAACATGTGAGAGTTATTGAGGTCTGTAAGGTCACATAAATGGAGATGTCAAAATACTAGGCTGAAGATGGTCACGCTATTTGCAGTGTCCACATCCTGTTAGCCTTGTTATGGTGATAAAAGGAAATAAGTGTGTCTGTGTATGCTAATTAAAGTAATTTTGCACAAATAGTGCTTTTTTAAATCAAAGTGACATGCAGAACCATACCTTTTTATATGCTGCTTTTAAATAGAAATGCAGAAAAATAGAGTTAAAGATAGAGCCTTTGAATTGCATTGGTAGTTACCTGTTTATGTAATTTCATGGCGCATCTGAACTTACTCAAGGCTGAGTTGGAGTTTCATTGGATGGATGTTTACATTTCAGTAGTAGTGAAACATCTGTTAGCTCTTATTTGCCACCAGATGGCGGTGCATCCCAGCATATCTGTCTCTGCCTGCTAGTAGGAATATGCATGTGTAACCTGATGTTACAGCATTGTATGGATGTGTAAGAGCGTCTTCTTGTTAGATTTATTGTAAGCAATGTCAAAAATACATCATTACCATACTATTATTAGTTATGTTTTATTTTAATCACACCAAGGAGGCTTTTGCTAGGAGGTTAACAAGTACTTAAACAATTCAAAACATGTGAGGAAGGTTGGATTTTTGGCTCTTTTATCATTGCTGCACTGTTGACACACTAGATTGTAGTGTAGTTATCTCACAATTCTCTGTGATAGAAATGATGCTATTCATCCATTACAATTGTACTTCTAGAGAAATAGCATTGAATGGCTTGAGCATGTTTATCTGTCCTGGAAAAGTCCTCTCATTTTATTACCAGTGTTGGTACAGTGCATGAATTTTATTCATTTGATAGTATTTTACTAGTTTTGCTTGAATAGAGAACGTGGTTAGAGTTTGCAGTAGGTGTAGGTGCATATACACAGGTGCACAGGCCAGAAAAACGCCTTAGACATTTCAACTGCATCCAATCACTGCACTGACTTTGCTGACATTTTCATTGCTGTACTATTGTCACACTAATACTCCAGCTTTAGAAAAGCTGAAATATTCCAGACTTTCTCATTCATCAGCAGTGACTGCTGGTTCTCAGCTCAATGTGCCACTCATTACTGAACATGAGGCATAGCCATCATGTTCAGTAATGTTCAGCCTACAGTGTTAGGTTGTCACTATGTTGTAGAGAATGTATATTTTAACTTTTACTTGAGGCAGAGGGTTGCAGAAATCACATTTTAGAGATGTTCAGTAAGTACCTCATATTGTGTGGATTTTGTGCACATTTTGTCAGTACCGTTATTATATGTTCTCAGATGTGTTGTATCGATCATGTCAGCAAGTCAAGCAACAGTTGTGGTCATCATTTCAAAAATCTTTCCATGATTCATATGCGAAAACACACATCAACAGATATGATACTAAACATCATTCAGGGCTTCTCATGTTTGGCATATCAGCCTCTGTATTATTGTGACAGGGTATTTATATGCGGTGACTTACAGATGGTGTTAGTCAAAGGGGCACAGCTTTAAAGCTGTACAGGACACGGCAGTTTGTAACTAAGCCGTGCTTATGATAGCTCTGCTGTCGTCGGAGATTTCCACCCTGACGGCACAGTCATCATTAGTTAATCCTTCCTCTGCTCTGTCCTCTTCACTTATAATCTTGCATGTGAACTCGAGACACAAATAGGACGACAGAAAATGGGTCAGGATCCTGTTGTTTCAGAGATACTGATTTGTTGAATCAGCAGCTGATGTGAGAAGAGAGAAGTGTCTCAAAGATGCCACAGATGACTCGTGTGTTAGGAAACCGTGAATTCTCCCTCAGAAACAAATCAAACTAATTTGTCCGGATACAGACTGGAATCGATTGATTAGGTTTGCCAGTGGTCAAACTGCAGTGTTTCTGCAGGGACACAAGGTCAAAGTATTTGGTCAAATGTTCAGTAAGACAACAAGGAGGTCATGAAACAGGAACACTTAATAGTAATATACCTTAAGATCTTGACATGTTCATTCGCTCTCAATTCTCATTTCTTTTGCACAGTACCTGAATTATTATAGAAACTGCATTGGTTATGCCTTTAGAGATGTACTTTTAAAAATAAACTAGCAGAAAACAACATTGATGGTCTAGAAAGCTTTGAACTTATCTGTCCTAGAAAAGTCCTTTTAATTTCATTGTCAGTGTCTGTAAAGCGCACGGTCTTTTATTTACTCGTCTCAGTGTTTCCTGATAATTAGCTGGACGCCATAGTCTATTTTGCCTCACCATAGTCTTGTAATGAAACAAAAATATTGTGGAGAGCAGTGATTCACTCTTAATGGCTTAAAGACTTCTCATTCGCACTCAACTTTAATTTTGAACAACTTCGAGGGCATCACTTCATTCACACCCTATGCATCAGCCAGCGACCCATTGCGCTCAGTTTTACAGTTTTGCTAATCCAACATAAAGGTAAATAACACGTAACACAACTTCACGTGGCAAAATGTTCATAACAGTTTAGCTAATGTCCATTCCTTGTTGATAGAGAAAGTCCATGACACAGTCAGACGTTGTAGCCAACAGCAGCTGAACATGATCTGAACTCATTTTTGATAGCAAAACACTTTTTTTCCATTTCTGCAATTAGATCACCTTAAATCCTCCTAAATCTGGACCTTTTTAAATTGTAGCCTTTTGCGATCATATAATTGCATGTACTGATATTGCGACCATGATTGCGATTCGATTATTTGTGCAGCCCCACTATAAATGGACTTGAAAGGACAGTAAGTAATTTTATCAGAGTATTTGTCTCTGATAGAAAAAGATGATGTCAGTTGCTGGCCATTGCAGATCCACCACTTCCATCACCTTTGACAGTAAATGCTTTAAACATATACACACAACTAGTTAATGTCTGCTTAATAAACAGGATGTGACAGAATGAAATGGACCAAAACAGTGAATAAATGTATTAAATAAATATTCTCTGAATCTGAACATTGTTGGAAACGAACACAGGTCAACAAAGTATGTAACATAGGCCTAGCTGTGCTACATACTGTGTGTTTAAATAAACTTAAACTTGCTAGCAACATTAATGCTACAAACGGCCCACAATGTAACATTCTGTAATGACTGTAAGGACCCCACCCCACCATAGATCCAGTTAAATTAAGTCTTGCATGAAAACAGAACTTGGGTAGAGGTTGCAGTACGTGCAAAGGCCTTTGCACAACTACACATGCCAAAAAATGTCCTTCTGCATTCCCAGTGCACTGACTTAGCTGAGAAATCTACTGATAGTGGTCGAGGGAGCAAAGGGAGGAAGGGAGGGGTGTTTGCTGTGTATTACAAGAAAAGAGAAAGATGACTCAGTTCTTGTAGATTTGTGCAGTATGTTGAGGAAAACAGCCTCCCAGTTCACTACACGATATCATTTGTTAAATTTTTTTTTTTTCAATTCTTCTAGTGCTGTGTCAGCTGAGGTGCTTCTAATTTATTGTTAATTGTTAATAAATTATATACTGACATTTTCCATCAAGAGATATGCATCACTATACAAATTGTCTGACTCATTGTGTGTC
>JAPQRN010000015.1:21943876-21958710 GCA_037367275.1 Coranthus polyacanthus
GTGTGTGTGTGTGTGTGTGTGTGTGTGTGTGTGTGTGTGTGTGTGTGCGCGTGTGTGTGTGTGTGTGTGTGTGTGTGCGTGCTGTGGGGGAGGGTGAATAAAAGAGTAGGACTATTGTGTGTGGTCAGAAAACAACAAAACAATTTACTTGATTAAGATTTATTGCTTCTGTCGGTGTTGTCATGTACAGCGTCTACTGTTGCTATGGTTACTTGGAGGCCATGATAGTCCCACCTGTAATTTGTTTCTGCATATACACAGCATATAGATGCATTGAGAAGCTCTCTGGATCTAGTGGTATTTTTTTTAATTTTTTTTTGCCGCGCATTTATGTAAAACCTTTAGTATATTTGCAATGGACGCACATTCCAACCTATTATACAAAGTGCACCAGCCACACATTGCCATTTGTTTGCGCCCTACTCAGACACGCTCACACAACGCAGGCAGAAAAAGCATGCTGAAACTCTTCTCAGAACAAAGCACTTTAAACTTCCTCTTCCAAACCTCTTTTTGGCTGGTGCTCAGAGAGTTTAACACAAGAAACTGCAGTGTGCTGATGTTTACTGAGATTTGGCTGCATCCAGCCCTTTCAACAGCTGAATTCAATGTTTACCCCCACAACCATCTGTTTGGGGTTCTTTTGTAGCCGTATTAACACACACTGCTCTTAGAAAGGTCTTATTTTAATTAGGAAATAACTTAAGAAGGAAGACTCCCTTGAAAGGTCAGCTCTCATAGTCAACATTCCACCAGAGTGGATAAAGCTAAATGGAGGTAAACTGGATGATAGTGTCGAAAGTTTGGAGAATGTGCACCCTGAGGAAGCAGGAAATTTTGCATTGGATAGCAGACCATGTGGTTTTTGATTTCAGCAGAGCCATCATAAAAAATGTTTTGACAAAATATTACATAGCCATGAGTGCACATTTAACCACTGCTACACAAGCCTCCCCCACCCTGCCTTTGGGAAAGTAGATCACATCACCTTTCTGCTGCTCCTCAGTAACAAACCCCACTCAAACAGGACAAACTAGTTTCATTATCTAACCTTAAGGATGGATGCCCCATAGTGTGGCACAATCAGCCTCCGCTCTGCTTCTTGTCTACTGACATCCGTGTTGCGATGCGATCCATGAAAACTTCTGACCACGCGACCAACTAACATAGGCTTCATCACCCTCAGCCAAGGCCTCAGTTTACTACAGGCAGGAAGTGCGATTTTGTTGCTCTGCCTTGATATTAACAAGACCAAAGAGAACTACAAATGTGCAGTCCACTGCTGACTTTAACTGGACTAATCACACAGAAATGATGGTTGCTTTGGAAGCGTTGTGACATCTCACTGTAGTTTGGCAGCTCTCTGCTCACAACCGCAAAGCTCTCCAGAGAGCAGAAAGAACAACAGCGCAAGGGAACTCCCTGCCATTAAGGACACAACCGCACACATTGTCTGTGCAGAAAGACCCAAATGATAATCCAGGTATCTTTCCTCCCAGTGGACGACAGTTTAGCCGCTAAGCATCTGGCAAACAGTATCAGTATCAGAGCCTGGTCCCGCAGGCTGGAAGACATGTGCTATCTCCAGGCCATCAGGCTCCTAAACAGCTACGCCTATTCAGTATCAGTTACTAAAATATCATTTGGTATTATATCATCATAGCGCAATTAATTAATTTTAACACAACATACAAAATATAGGTATGTCTAAACCCTTACAGTACTGCTTTATAAAGTTAGAATATGTAACATTTCCACTTTAAGATATCTAAAAACAACTTGGCCTGTGTTATATATTTTGTGAATATATATCACTAAATGTGATGTGAGTAGAATTTGAATACATTACCTCTTCTGTAAAAAGCGATTTCTCGTCAGATTTTCAGTGGCAATGGGACGACATCTTCTCGACATCATTTGTACAGTAACTACCTCTTTTATTACTGTTTTGATTGAAAGACCCCTAGCTGTAGAAATGACATACTGTGCATTTAAATAATACTTCAGTTATGTTAGCTGTTAGATGTAAGTCTGTAGAGAATAATTCACATCCAGTGTGTGCTATACAGAACTAAAATAGTTACTGTTTTACTACCTTAAATTAATCCCCTTCTCCCTTATCACTTGCATACACAACACAACAGGAATAAAACCATCCACATCTCTGGCTGCTTTTGATATGATTTCAGTCATCTTTTTCAACATTATTTACTGCCTTCTTCTATGTCCTCTACGGTTGTTGAGATGTTCTACCTTTGAGCTTCCTGTTGCCTGCCACTGGACTGAACACTGTTGGCCCAAATAAATCGTTTTTTCATCACCATATGTGTGTTTGTACTTGCGAGTGTGTGGGTATGAATGTGCAGACTAGTATACTGTAGGCCCTCTGTGTTGGACTGACAGACACAAGCCAGCTGCCTGCATTCCTCTCCCTCTCTACTGACTTCTTAAAGCCGATCTCCCCTCCCCCCATTCAGACCAGTGTCCACACATACTTTTTTAATGCTATACATAACACAGACACATACATCAGGAATCCCAGCAGGAGACAAGGGAATGCAGTGAGGCATTGTTTGACTAAATAGAGGACCGTGGAATAAGAGAAAATGTTTAGTTGGCTTTAAAACTGCAATATGCAAATTTGTCCTGAGACTTAAGTCATTGACATCCTTAAAGGTGTGGTCATGCATAACACAAACTGACTTGTATGACCACGGCAAAAGGGAAAGTATTTATAATTATTTGAAACAGCCACACGCAAAGGCCTGGTTGAAACTCATTGTGAACTTCAGATGGCCTTTTTTCCAGTGTTACAGGCACAACCCTACGAATTCCATTGTCTGAAAGGTGTGGGGAAGGAGGGTTTCCAAAAGCTTTTCAACAATCCAACAAGCACTTTGGTTGGAGCGTACTGATGGTCTTAATCCTCCGCTGTCATTTGGATGCGTTTTGATCCATTTAGATTCATTTCAATCTTGTTACCACACATAACTTCAGCTGAAGCTAAAGCTACAGACAATAAAAGGCTCGCAGGAACTAGGGGGAGTTGGAGTATGACTCAAACTGGGGAAGATGCAGTTTAATGGTCATCATCTTAAACTCTCTCAGAACTCTACAATATAAGATGATCTCCGTTTCAATGCAAAAACAGATCCATAGACATGTTGTGATGTAGTTTTGTATGCAAATGCAAATGGCCCAGCTGCACTAGCTTGCAAGATCCCACAAATGAACATGAACCGTATATCAACATGTTATGTCAACATGCATGTTACACTCTAGTTCTCCCCACAAAAACACCTAATGTGCAGGTTAAACCAACTTGGTCAGCCAACATTTCATGTCAGCCATCCTCAAACTGGAAAACCTCCTCAGTCCAAGCGAAAACGCTTTTTTCACTTCGACTCCACATCTAAATAGTTGTTCAGTTTTGGGTTTCACACGGGGGCTCGAATGCTTTGCATGGTGGTCACGCATTTGGCTACTCTTAAACTGAGCAAGCACAGTCTAAACCATCAAAATATTGCTTGATTTGTTTATTTCGTCTTAGTCTACTGTAAATCTAGTTGTTGTTTGCCTAACACTTTTTTCTTACCAGCAGATGTCTCGCTGAAGCAAACCACAGTCCAAACAGTGACTGACTGTCTGTAAACCTGCTGGACGGCCTCCATTCGCCTGACCACTGCAGACACTGTCCACATAAATACACTCACACAAACAAACAGCTACAGTTACACACGCCAGAGTGCATCAGTCTGACCTGCTGTGGCTACTAAATGCTGCGTTTTACGCCACAGAGAAAAACAGGGAGCGTGTGAGTGTGTGTATGTGACAGAAGAGAGAGAACCTAACAAAGTATAGCAATTGAGAATGTTACTTTACTGTAGACATATGAAGCGTTTTGTAATGCAGCAGGAGGAAACAGCTCATCAGCTGATACATGTATTAGTAATTTACGCCTACAGTCATATTATTCTTCAGACTGTGAATTTGACTATCACACCTGACTCTAGGTATTGTCTGCATGTTGGAACAGCAGACATCTGGGAAGGTAACTCTTTCATTCTGTTTTATTCACAACAATAACAGAAAGCGCCTGGCGACAACCTGGATGAAAAACTATTATGTGCTGTGGTTTGAATTATGGCCCATCCATAAAATATAAACTAAAACCCCACCATTTAAAATACATTTTTGCCAAGTATATATTTCTTGTCTTGACATCATTCAACCTTTCCTATCATCTATCCATCTATTAGCCCTCGCTGCCGTTCATTCAAGAGCCTAGCGTCACAACGTCTGTAGGCTATGACACTGATCAAATCGTGTCTGACAGATATTCCGCTGGGAAATCACAGTGTGCTAACATCTCCCTCAATCAATAGCCTTAATAGCTTTGGTCATTAATTATTACACAGCTGCTCTGTAAGCAGTGAAACCAAGCTATTAATAAAGAAGCACTAACCAATAAATTTAGGTCATCGTCCAAAGTTGTCAAAAAAAAGAAAAGATCTGCTATAGCCTTTACTGTTTATCTCGTGTTTCTGTGTAATCATATGCCCTCTTGAAAACTCCATCTTTAACCAAGAGATACATGTTTTTTCCTTTGACATACATATTACACATCTGGCCACCAGTCTAGGTGTTTATGTTGAATAACTCCATAAACCTGATATGGTCACTTTTAAGTGCAAGATGCCTCTTAAAAAACAAAAACAAACAAAAAAGAAAACTAGTGGAGAATAATGCAGCCTCATGGGATCACATCTGTCTTTGTGTTTGGAAGTAATAAGTTCTGTCATGTCTGTATATTCTATGATCCATTATGAAAGCATGCAAATATTAAATAAACAAAGTCTTCGAGAGATGGGACAGATTGAGTGTCATAGGCGACACCACAATGATCATTACTTTTTTAAATACTTAATCACATTATTTTGTTGTGGCTGAAATTCATGTTACAGTATTATTTCAATCTTGTTTGTCTACTTTTTACAGCCCGACTTACAGCAGGGATTTCTACTCCTTTTTGCTGTTGCTGTTCAGCTTTCCTTCCTGTTCTCTCTCCTTCTGTTTCTCTCCCTGCCCTCTTCGACCTTCTTGCTTCTTCCTCTCCCTTCCCCCACTCAAACCTACCCCCACCCTCTTTTTTCCCATTCAGGGTAGAAACACACCAAATGCAGCAAGACCACCAGGAACTGCTGAGACTTTCCACACTTGGTTACTTCTGGGCAGATTGAAATCACTGCTGCCACACGGCTGCTTTTAATTCTTAAAATGATACTGATCAGATCCATTTGCTGCTGCATCTAATGGAGATTTTTGTACTTTGAATACACATCACAGAAGATACACTTTTGAGTGTATTGTGCCTTTCAGCAGAGCAAAACGCTGGGTTAGGCCTTGGCTCCCGTCACCAGATAACTTTGTATAGGAAATGGATAGATAGACATAGTATGTTTGGAATTAAATCCTTTAAGCAGCAACAGGTACTTGAATCCAGTAGGGTTTTGTGAGGTTATATTCATGGTGTGCTCGCTGTACTGCCGGTGTTTTTACACAGTGAGTGGCTGTGTGTGTAGAGATTCTCTGAGGAGATGGAAAAAAAAACTCAACTTCACAGCTGCTAACTGAGATAGTGTAAATGGGAGAGAGCCTTAAACTACTGTATACAGAAGTAAACACAACTCGGTGGAAAAAATTATTTTCTGTTTTGAAAGCGCCTGATATTAAGTAGGCTTGCTATCCCATTTGTAGCAATTGTAAGTAGGGGAAATGGGAAAAGGTGCTCTGTTGTTTAGCATAACAGCATATGAACCATATTATTTTTTAATAATAAAATGTTTTGCACAAAAAAGTACATTTTTGTTAATCACTCCACAGCCACCTGCAAATCCTAGAGTAATGTCCATTACAGCAAATAGATGTTTATAGCCATTGGAAACTTAAGTCTGCCAATACAGATGGGCTAATCTTGCTTATTTAGCCTCATTTAGTTTAATTTGTTGACCATCATCATACTATTGAAATTATCAGAGATTTATAACTTGTTTGAAACCAGGCAACTGTGTTGATGCACTTAACTTCATATTGTTCTACGAAAGAAAAGTGGGACAAATGTGACATCACCCTGCCTGTACTTTCAATCCACGTTTATTCTTATTCATAAACATAAGAACACGATGCCGTTATGGAATACGTTTCAATGAAGTCTCCTATTAACAACAACTATTGACAAACTGCATCGAAAAACCTAGCCAAAATAATAATTCGGTGCGATCTCTTGTGTAATATAATTACTGTAACATATTTTCCTACTATAGGGAGTAAAAGCCAATCAAGACCGAGTCCTGTAGGAAAACAAATCCTGGGATTGGCTGAGACGCGGCCTCGGTTTCAAGGCGCCCCCGTTCTGTCGGAGGGGCTCGTGAATGGAGGGGGCGCCTCGAAACCGCTGGAATTGCACGGAGTGAGAAGAACGAGGCTCCGGACTTCCAAACGCTCAGCATGTGAACCGACGCTCGGTGTGAAGTCAAGCCGAAACCATGGAAATATTAGCTTTTTGAAGTTTGGAACTTTTTGCCTTATCGCACCGCTGCCTTTTAAAGACGCCGGAAGACTTTTATTTCGCATTATTTGAGCAGAGGGGGAGTTAATCCTGTATTTTTTTTTTTTGCCGGATCGGGAGTGAGAGTGGACTGCTTGGAGTCACTTACAAAGACCATCAAGAAGTCATGACACGGCGGACGTTTCACTTGGATTTATGTGGATAAAATAAGTGGAAAAGTCGATTCGGGTCGTTTCGGTTGCGTTTGTACGGACTATTCCCTCGTTATTGGAGCATTACGTGCAGGTTTTCAGTGTTTTTTCAGTCGTTTTTTTCAATCGCCCTACTTGGATCAAAGTTTTTTTTCCTTCCCTCCCCCCCTCCTCCTCAACTATGGCGGCGGCCAGGTCCACTGTCTCTGTGTTTCTGCGGATCATGTGGCTGCTGTGCGGACTGTGCCCGCTTGCTTTTGCTCAACACTACAACAGTGAGACGGGAATATCCATCCCAGAGCACGGCTTTTGCCAGCCCATCTCCATTCCGCTTTGCACAGACATCGCCTACAACCAGACCATCATGCCGAACCTCTTGGGCCACACAAACCAAGAAGACGCCGGGCTGGAGGTGCACCAGTTCTACCCTTTGGTGAAGGTCCAGTGCTCTGCCGATCTGAAGTTCTTCCTCTGCTCCATGTACGCTCCTGTTTGCACCGTGTTGGAGCAGGCTATCCCCCCTTGTCGGTCCCTGTGTGAACGGGCACGGCAGGGATGCGAAGCCCTGATGAATAAATTCGGTTTCCAGTGGCCGGAGCGGCTCCGCTGCGAGGCATTCCCCGTTCACGGAGCCGGTGAGATCTGTGTGGGTCAGAACACATCTGAGCCCAGCAGCCCGGCCTCCTCATCGTCTCCCTATGCACCCGAACATGTGACCCTTCCCCCAAGCATGGGCCGACCCAACCCGCGTCCTCCCCAGCATAACCAGTACCACCAGTTCTCCTGCCCCCTACAACTGGAAGTGCCGTCCTACCTCGGCTACCGCTTCATGGGGGTCAAAGACTGCGGGGCCCCGTGTGAGCCCAATAAGCCAACGGGCATTATGTATTTTCGGGAGGATGAAGTGAAATTCGGTCGGCTTTGGGTCGGTATCTGGTCCATCCTGTGCTGTGTGAGCACATTGTTCACAGTGCTCACTTATTTAGTGGACATGAGGCGGTTCAGATACCCCGAGCGGCCCATCATCTTTTTATCCGGCTGTTATTTCATGGTCGCGGTGGCCTATGCCGCCGGTTTTTTCCTGGAGGATAAAGTTGTTTGCGTGGATAAATTCAAGGAGGACGGCTACCGGACCGTAGCGCAGGGCACGAAAAAGGAGGGGTGCACCATCCTCTTCATGGTGTTGTACTTTTTTGGTATGGCCAGCTCCATCTGGTGGGTGATTTTGTCCTTGACTTGGTTTCTGTCGGCCGGGATGAAATGGGGCCACGAAGCGATCGAAGCCAACTCCCAGTACTTCCACCTGGCTGCATGGGCCGTCCCGGCCATCAAAACCATCACCATCCTCGCCATGGGTCAGGTGGACGGCGACGTCCTCACCGGGGTGTGTTTTGTTGGGATCTTCAACGTGGACGCCCTCCGCGGGTTCGTCCTGGCTCCGCTTTTTGTTTACCTGTTCATCGGCACGTCCTTCCTCCTGGCCGGCTTCGTGTCCCTGTTCCGCATCCGCACCATCATGAAACACGACGGCACGAAGACGGAGAAGCTGGAGAAGTTAATGGTGCGGATCGGGGTGTTCAGCGTCCTGTACACGGTACCGGCCACCATAGTGATCGCTTGTTATTTCTACGAGCAGGCCTTCAGGGAGCACTGGGAGCGAACCTGGCACATGCACACCTGTAAACGCTTCGCCGTGCCCTGCCCTGTGCACAACTTCGCCCCCATGACCCCCGACTTCACGGTGTTCATGATTAAATACCTGATGACCATGATAGTCGGCATCACCTCGGGTTTCTGGGTCTGGTCCGGCAAGACTCTTCAGTCATGGCGGAGATTCTACAAGCGCCTTAGCAACAGTAACCACGGAGAGACAACAGTGTAAGGCGTGAGCATTGACAAGACGCCGAGTTTTGAATATAATAAGAATGAGGTCAAATAGCTTTCATTTAAGTACTATTTTGGACGTATGTGATTGATTTTATTTTGTGTTTTCAAGTTGTGCCATCAATTCAAAGGCTTTGGGACAAGCAGCCAGACTTTAATCTACTTTTGATACAAGTTGGAGAAGTGGATGGCATGTTATTTTTCTTCTTTGTCATCAGACTGCCTGGATTTTACATCTTGCAAAGCAAAGCAAATAGTCCTTGGACTGTAATGCCGGACTTGAGATGTTAACTTTTAGTATGAAGCCGCCTATGTATTACTGATTTTATTTTTTTTTTAATCCCTAATATTACAATTTGAATGTTCTTTATGTCTACCCCTGAGGGCAAATGGCACAAAACAAAAGCGCGATGGGTCAAGCAGCGTGACCTTCTGTGCAGGCTGGAGCAAAAAGGTCACAAGTTTGATCCCCTGCAGCTGCCACGCCCTCTTTGACTGTGAATTTATACACTAGGGATGCCTGGATCATAGAGGTACATTTCTCGTGACTCTGCTTTTAGCCTAAAGACTGGCATGCTTTATTGCCTTTCAGATATGGCAGGATGCAGTACACGGTCTATTTCAATCCAAAGCATAATGCAACAACTTTTGACTCTGCCATGTATGTGCCAAGTGGCTGTGCAGACATCAGAACTGTTTTTGTTTTCGTGTAGTTTTACCGTTAATAATTTTGTTCCTGTATTGAATGTTCACTCCGAAGGTGAATGAAGTTCTGTATTGGTTTGCACAGTTATGCTAACAGTTACGAGTGTTACAAATGACTGATTCTCCACAGGAAGACCTGGATCTAACAGCCAGAGACCACACACACACACACACTTACTTGCTTTTATTCTTTGTAACTGAGACATAGCAGCTCATTGTTTATCTGTGTGTGTGTGGTCTCTTGGATCTCCCATCAAAAAGAGTTTTCAGACATCCAAAGCACCCTTTTAAGGATGCAGTCCTGATCTGTGGGTGTGGTGAGGATTTTTAATGTTATTTTTTTTATCATGGGTAAAGATGAGTGTACACGCTCACACCTGTAATCATCCCAGTGTAACCAAAGTTTTAGTTGAAATATCTTTCCTAAGTCTTTTCATTTGTTTGAAAATGCTGCCAAGGTTTTTCACAACCAGACTGAAGATTTTAGGGATTTTAATGAGCATTCTTTTCCAGTCTGGGCTATGTAAGGAAAAAAAAAATAAAAAGAGCCATCCAATCAAAACACAGAGAAAACGCGTCTCTGTTCTGTGCTTTTAGAGACTGGGGCTACTTGTGCTTGACGTTCTCAATCCTGGACACGCTAGAAAAGAAAGGTCAGAGGTCACTACCTTGTGGAATGTAACTATTTGTAGAGAGCACGGTGGAGCCAGACAGTTTTATCTGGGGGCTGAATCCCTGGAGACAGTAAAGCAGGTTATTAGGACAAAACCAAAGGCTCACTGGTTCGAGCAGCGACCAGTCGCATTGATAAACACTTCAGCAGTGGATCGGTCCTGTTGGCCGTCGGCTGTTGAACACAGCACACTGATCGTTTATAACTGAATCAGACCATTTATCTAGTTTGACAGCACACCTACTGTACATGTGGAGCAACCGGAGCAGATAATCACATTTCTGTCAGGACTGACTTAGCTGCAGAGCTGTCTGTGATTCTAAGAAGCTGTAGATTCTTTGTCTTTTAGCACATTTTTTCCCCCCACATGCACGATGGTGTACATGATAAATGAAGCTATGACAAACAACATCCGTGTGAAAGTTCTGTGTATGTTTCATCTCCAAAGCTGTGTCCTGAATCAGTGCAAACTAAAAGTGTAGAATACACAATAGTCACCAATCTTCACAGTATACTGTTTAAGCAGCTTGTGTATAAGGAGTGTCACATTTCATGTGTGATGTATTACATACCTCAAAACTTGTTTAGACTTTGTATGTTGGAGAGAGTCGGGACGCAGCTCAAGACTCCACTGTACAGGAGTCGCCTCTCATGTCATTGTTCATCTGTTTACCCAACAACGTAAAATATGTGTCCATGTAAACGAAACAAAAGTGACCTATTTGTATCCATTCTGTTTCAAGAAGGAATATGTGTGTGCGTTTGTTTGTATGGGAACATATGCAAGATACCAAGTTAACACACTCTGTTTTTTTTAAGGATTATTGTATTTATGGGGATACTTGTTTTGGACTTTTTAAAAACTTTTTTTTAATGAGACAAGCCTGTTGTATCTGTACAGTTTGAATAAAAAGTGCTAAAGTTTTTAATGCGTTGCCCTCCTGTGGTTTGTTTTTAAAGAAGACATCACAGGCATGTTGAAGTTCACGGCTCATTCTTGACCTTTGACCCTTGCGGTGACATTGCAATCTCAATCTCTGAGGGAGTTGGGGGTGATACGTGAGAACAATCTTGACAAAATAAGTATTTTCTGTTGAATAGTGAACAGTGAACATTTGTAATTTCTGCATAAATCTCATGACATGCCAGTAAAATAGTTTCCATGGATACTTGTTAAGAAACCACTTAGTTCTTTTGTTTTAATCATAGTTACATTTAAATAAAAGTTATTCTGGGATGAATATCACGTTACTTGTTCTGAAGTTTATCTGCAGAAGAACATCCTGATGGAGGCGAACAGAGGAAGAGCTCAAGTACCACAGTGTAGAAATACTCCATTACAAGTAAACGTTCTGAATTCAAAATGCTAAGTAAAAGTACTTTAGTATTAATCGTAAAATGCAGGGTTTTGTGACTAAAAAGTGCGCGTTCATTTTCACGTGCGGAAAATGTGGAAGACACACAACTGGGGGGATTCTCTTTTTTTCCCCCCACATTTTTCAATAAAAAATATATAATTTCACATCATCTTAGACAACTCTTGTCCAGGTTGGAAGATGATGGATGGTGGACCAAATCTGTGTATAAAAATTTGGAAAAGCTAATAAATAAGATAATAAATGAACAACAACAAGCTTAAAAACACCAGTCCTCTGAGGATCAACTCTAACTAATAAATGTGGGAAACGTCATTTAGTTTGTTTTGATGCTCCACATTGGTTTTACATTATTTTTGCTTTAGGTGGTGCCTGGAATGGCTCAGGTGCTGCACCTAAGAATTATAATGGAGGGAAAACCCTGGTAAAATGAATTTAAAAGTATCAAAGTACTGTAAGTGTAAGTAAGTGTTATGCAGAATGGGGCCTTTCTAAATGTTATATTAAATGAATTATGAATTAATTTTCTGACTTTTCCCACGGCCAAGAAAAAGCCAGAAACGTCATGGAATTCTAAAATCTAATTTTCCAGAGTAAAATGAATAAAATTGAGTAAAATTGGAAAAGTCATAGAATTTAATTTTATGGATGAAAACTCCTCCCATTTTGGTGAAATTTGCCATTTGAGATCAAAATGTATGAGATTCATACAGATCTGAGGGAGGGGGGCACAATTGAAAGTGAAATTTCAATAGTATAATTCCTTAGGGAGAACATAAGATGAACTAGAAATCATTTCCAAATATTAAAAGCAAGGCAAAGGCTCGAAGTATGCGTGAATAGCCTATACGATACAGAATGTCTTTAATAAAACGTAAAATTCAGACCTCATACATTCAGAAAAGTGGATTTAAAGGCAAACATTTCACTGAAAAAATAACATTACTTTTAGAGCAGTAAAATTAATTAATTCCTCTATTCTGATGCAAAAATCGACTGTACATCCACATTTTAAGATAATTTAAAGATTTTCTTCTCAGGGGAGCCCCTACACAGTTCATATTGTCACCTTTTTCAGCTCTGATGAGTTTACATGAAACTCACAAAACAAGAGAGCAAACCTGACAAACCTTACAAATGGAGCAGATGTCAGGGTTTTCCTTAGGTTTGTGGAGGGCTTAGGAGCTTTTTGTTGCCATTATTTGACTAAAAACGTAGCATTTTTGCATAACTTTGGGTCCATATTATTACAATCCTTAGAAAATAGCTCATTATCTTATAGTTTTTCTGAGTATTTAAAGTGAAAATGAAAATAACTGACAGAATGCTGTTTAATTTTCATACAATAATGAACTAAAGTCCACTTCTGTTCATGTACTTGAAGGTTACGAAAGATTATACTGGGTACTACTGGGTGCAGTACTGCATCGTACATACAAGGATATCATATATTGAATGTGCAAAGTGTCAAATAAATGCTCTTGAGATGGAGAGGAAGTATGTTGTGAATAGTGGTGGGTTACGTGAGTAAAAGTATTGAGTTACATTTCACCAACACAATAGTGACACCCCCTACAGCTGTTAAAACCACAAGCTACTTCATTTTCAGGATCATTAATGTGCAGTGTATGAACATACATATCTCTACTCCAGTAACGTCAGCTCAGTTAAAGCTGCAGGAGCCGAAATCAGACGGGAAAAAATGCCAGAATTTGAAAATACACACCTTCCTTCTGCTGCTCTCTCCCCTCGGCCCAAATCAAAAGATGAAATATAAAAATAGACGAGGATGCTATTTCACTTTGGAAAAGAGAGGATGCTTGATAGTAGATGGCTTTTCTCCATAAATGACATGTGTAAAACCTAAAAAAAACACATTTTCCCTGCTCTCTGAGAAATTAATTATGGATTAACCACCATTTATTAATGCCAGATATTGACTATTAATACATTTTAAATAGATCTGTGGTTTGGTACAGATACTTTGAACTGTACCATACACTGAAGGTAGGAACAGTATGTAAGGGTGAAAAGGTCCACTCACACCTACAGGCATAGATACATGTCCGGTCTTATACTGACCTCTGGTGGCTGCAGATAGAAATACATGCAGCATCAGCGCTGTTTTTTCTCTCCTGCTTTAATGCATTGATAGACACAAATACCATTGAAGGACAAAAAATCCAAGACTCGTTGGAGGTGAAATGTGTGGGTTTATCTATGGTTTAATAAAGAATAAAATATATTTAACATTATCAGAGTGCCTTGGATTCTTCTAGATTGCCAACCACTCCTAGCTGGACAGTCATTGCTTTTTCTATTTTGATTTGACTCAGCTCTATCCTATAGATCACCTGATTTTCCACATTTCGTTTTTCGCTGACCCAGTGTAGCGCTCCCCGTTTTTATTTATTTTTTCCACAAAAATTGTTTCCCTTTGCAGCCCTTAAAAGGTTAATTTTAAAACTCAATATGTCAACATCAAAATCACTTAATAGTTTTACTGTGACAAAGTCTTTGTTCAGGACTTTACACAAAAATGATGCATTAAGTTCACACATGCAGTCGTGTAACAGTGATACAATATTTACAGCTGTCCATGTAAAATGACTGTGTGTATGTCTGACTATGGCCTGAATGTGATATTGTGTTACTTTTTCAACTCTTTGCTTCTATTTTTTTAAATCCAGATAATCAACATGCTGTTTTCCTCTACATACGGTTGTGATTATACTTGACAGCTTTGAAATAATTCATGAGGAATAATTCACTGAAAATATTGCAGAGCAGCAGAAACTCATTTGAAAGCACTCTCTACTCTCCATTCTTGTTTTTTTGTACAAGTAGTGCCAATATTAAAACTGTGTAAAAACAACCAGAAATCATAAAAAAAAATAAGTAATGAAGTTTTAATCTCTGTTCAAGTGTACACTCGCTGGATAAATACTGACATCTGGTGGCCACAACTAGACATACATTTAGTGGTCAAGTTACTCTTCTTTTCCCTAATGGCACTATTCTTTTTGCACATTTATTCAGATAGATAGTTGTAATGTTTGGTCACAACACTTTTGAGATACTCATGGCAGACTCTTGCATCACAATGAAGAACATTTATTTTCCATTAAACAGGAATCTTTTACATGATGCTCTTATTTTGGGAAAATTAAATCCATACATAAAGGGGGTAATCATTGGCTGGCATACAAGGCAATATACAGATAAGATAATGCGTACTTTATCTGGTACATGGGCCTCATCAAACCTGGAATCAGAAAAGTGGAAAACGCATCCAAGAAACATATTAGACACAGAGACAATCTGAGGTGTGCAAGTAGTGATGGCTTTTTGTTTGTTTTCCTTCGATGTGTGCAGGCAAACTGCCAAAATCTTTAGGTAGGAGACTGAAATGAGGCTAAATGGGATAACAATAGTCA
>JAPQRN010000015.1:21958810-21969517 GCA_037367275.1 Coranthus polyacanthus
AAACCAGTGTGCAGCAGCACAAAATATGAATATTAATGGAAGAAGAAAACATGAAAATGTGAAGAAAACATTTCCTACAAATGTATAATAGCTGGTGATATTATCCCGAGTGCCAGTGACTAAATGTAAGCATATCTGGAATGATAAACAACACTGAACACATTCACGAAACAGATCAGTACAACATCATACTGTACATATAATACAGGTGTAAAATAAACCTCTGGATGGTAGCGACCGCCTCCCTACCTAATGTAGACAGACGCCTCTGCTGGACCTTATATAGTTACCACGAGATGTGTTGAACTGACTGAAATTCCCAAGGTAATATCAATGTTCAGATATGGTGAAGGGTGCGGTAGAGGAGGATCTGAATACAAATGCAAAATTCAACAAAAGCACAAACAGGGTTTTTTATAACTATGTATTTTATAATAATATTTTTTCAATCATTTGTGCTGAGGTAGAAAAGAAAAGTCAAATAGTAATAGAACTGTGAATGCAGTGCGGTGGCTATTTGTGATCTTGTGTTGATGTGACAATGAGACGACCAGAGATGGGAACTAATGATGTACAAAATACTTTTTCAGGTATCTATACTTTACTTGAGTGTTTATTTTTTTGAGGACTTTTAATTTTACTCCTTACATTTGAACACAAATAACTGTACTTTCTACGTTTTACACTTTCAAAACAGGCCCATTTCTTTGTTTTTAATGCATTCGAGGGATTATTGTAGATTTCAACCTACATGGATGGAACAATAACACATAGAAAAGACGATCCCTTGGTGTATGGACCAGTGCATGTCATGCATGACAGACAGTGACGTAAAATACAAAACAACATGTGGAGATTTGATGGTAGAGAAAAGGTATCGTCTATTTAATGAGATGTCTGAGACCAGGAGAACCAATACTGATGTGGACGATGTGAGGTTCATTTAACTTTGCAGATTGAGTACATTTTGGAGCTTGTAGGTTTTGTACTTTTACTTGAGTAAAGAATGTCTGGACAGCAGAGGAGAAGCAGCAGAGCACGGTTGAAATATAGGCAACCATTTTGTTTTGATTACTTTTTTCTTACCTTAACTGGTTTGCTGAGGTTTATTATAACATGACTTGTATTTTGCTTAGCTATTGGACCTGCATTATGTAAAGCGTAGTTTCCATGAGCCAGTGTTAGCTGTGGCAGTGTAGTTTCCAGCTAGTTCACTTACAGAGTGTGGATTAGGAACTGGATGGTAGTTTCAAAATTATTTTCTTTTCAATGTTGTTTATGTTTATACATGTTTATTGATGGATTTATGTAAATCCCAATATGGGATGGTTTAGATGTGGACAGTAGATGGGTGAACATGACCTTACTCTGAGTTATTTTCTTCAGTTAAGCTGTGCTAAGTATTTGTTTTTTGATTTTGTAAATTTTTGGTTGACTTAATTTTTCAGTAGCACTTAATTTATGTAAATATATGTAATTTTGTTTATGGAAATCCTTTTTGTCTGTCTCCTATTTTGACCCTCTGGTCAGGCTTCCCCACAGACTTCCCTCCCTAACTTTTCAGACCACCCTTGCAGTTGTCATTTTGTTGTGCTTCCTACTATAGGTGCGAAGGCCCATGTGTTGCTTCAGGGACTATGCCAGGGCTTCACATCCCATATATGCTCACTGGCCCCTTTATTAGGTACAGCTGCTGGTTAATGCAAATGTCGAATAAGTCAATCACATGGCAGCAACTCAATGCATTTAGACACGTAGACATTGTCAAGATGATCTGCTGAAGTTCAAGCCGGGCATCAGAATAGGGAAGAAAGGCGATTTAAGTGACTTTGAACGTCAAACAATCTTTGAACAATTGTTGGTGTCAGACACCTGGTTTGAGTATTTCATCTAGTGGAATTTTCATGGACAACCATCTCTAGAGAAAATGCCTTGTTGATGTCAGAATGGCCAGCGTTTTCTTGACACACTTTGGGCATTTAATACCAACTGAGCATTGTTTAAACTCCACAGCCTACCTGAGTATTGTTGCTGACCATGTCCATCCCATGTCACAAAGCTCACATCATCTCAAAATGGTTTCCTGAACATGACCGTTCACTCAACTCAAATGGCCTCCACAGTCACCAGATCTCAATCCATCATGGATGTGCTGCCAAAAAATCTGCAGAAACTGTGTGATGCTATCATGACAATATAGACCAAAACCTCCCTCCACTCACTCTCCCCTACAGTAGGTGGGTTTAGGTATATCACAAATCTTCCAAAATTCAAAATTTCGGAAAACTTGCAAAAGAAAATATTTATTTATACTTGTTTCCATCCACTGTTGTTATGTGCATATTAAGAGCTGGTTCTTCGTCATCATCATCATCATGTTGGGCTGGACGGCCATCTGATTGGTTTGTGGCCACGTGACAGACAGATTCGGGATTGCGACTGATCAATACAGCTCTCAATCACCCTTTTATAAAATCAAATCTGATCTGAGCGCAAAGTCTGAAATAACGTTTGGGAAAAATGTATTGGATGTGTCCTTTTTTTTACAGTCTGTGGTATCACCTGAGATTGAGGAAGTTGCGAATGTATGACATACAAACACTTTTTTCTAGCAAATGTGTTAATTTTATTTTCATATATTGTCCATGTTGTGTTGTAGATTTAAAAAAATAGATGACATTGTTAGCTGATGTAATGTCCATCCATTGGGATGCGATGCCAGAGTGTGACAACAAAAAACAGAGTAAACATGATGATTAAGCCTCAGGGTCATTAGTCCACTGGATCTCTGTATCCCCATGACATCAAATTATTGTTGATACAATGCTCTGGGACCAGCTGCCTCTATGCAGGACAACCATTGTGTATACTGTATACTTTCTCTCAAACCTTCTCTATGAGAGGCCTCTAATGTCACACACTGAACGCTAAAGGTCAAGAAAAGCAGAACAGAGGAAGTGGAATGTTGCTTTAGATCTTCCAAACATTTGCAAAATAATTTCTTAAATTTCTTGACATACATGAGATTTAAATTAATATAAGCTGCCTATTAGCTGTGTGCACTGTCTAATTCATTATAACCCTGCTCTCTCTCTCTCTCTCTCTCTCTCTATATATATTATAACCCTGTCAAAGTATAAAATGTTTCACACAAAAAAGCAAAGGATAGTATAAATTCACACTACAAACAGGAGTGCGAAACTGGTTGTAGTGTCTTACATGACTGTGAAACAAGCAACACATGCATTAGAGTTTTGTGTGATTTTGGAGACTTTATGTTGTGTTGTCACAGAACTCGTTTCATGCAGGTAGACAGAACAGGTGGTTCACAGACTGCTGGACCGACACATGCTTTTCCTTTGTTTGTCCTCCATATGTCTGCCGTGTCTATATCTGAACCATAAAACCCATTTCTGGAAAAGTTGGGACATTTTCTAAAATGTAATAAAAACTACACTATCGAGAGTGCTCATCGACTAAGAACACTTCTAGGAACAACACAGACAGACAAGGCTCACTTACTGAATTTGTTTAACTTCTACTTGAAGTTAAAAAACATGCCGAGAATCTTCTGTGGATTTGACATTTGTGAAGTATGTGTGAATTTTGAAATGCTTGACACTACCTCTAGAGGCTGGACTCATTCTTGCTTCTGCAGCACGCATTTTAAATTATTCTTATTATTCTTATCCTATATTTGGTACTCAGTAACAGCATAATCTCACCATGTATCATGTACATCTTTGACCTGACATCAGAATTATTCAATTATTCAACCACAATTATTCACACTTTCTTTCTTTCTTTCTTTCTTTCTTTCTTTCTTTCTTTCTTTCTTTCTTTCTTTCTTTCTTTCTTTCTTTCTTTCCTTCCTTCCTTCCTTCTGTGCTGCCAGCCAATGGCATAGCATTACCTTCATCATCATTAAATTTGTATCGAAGTTCAACAGTATATAACAGAGCATGTAACAGCCAACATAGACAGAGCATATTGCTGAACAACAATGTTGTTCATAACTTTACACTTTAGTTCTGGGACATTCCTGCAAAATGAGTAATACAACTGGTGTAAGTGTATTTTCACTGTCTGGCTACAGTGCAATAGTCAATTACAGAGTGCCACTTTTTTTTCTGACTTTATTATGTTATTTTGTCATTTTGGTTGTAAATATATCTGTGATTTTAACCATAACTTTAGAAAACTTATATGAGCCCATGTATATTTTCTTGTGTAATCTGTGTATTAATGGCCTTTATGGGACTGCAGCCTTTTACCCTAAATTCTTCTTCGATCTTCTCTCTGCCATACAGGTAATATCATATGAAGGATGTTTTGTCCAAGTGTTTGTTATTTACTCCTATGTAAAAGTCGATTTCACTGTTTTACTTATCATGGCCTATGACAGATACGTGGCCATATGTCGACCACTGGAGTATCATTCAGTGATGTCGGTGCGTAGGACTGCGGCGTTAGTGACTTTATCCTGGCTTGTGCCTCTGTGCTGTGAGTTGATGGTTGTAACTTTGACATCCAAACTGAAACTATGCGGCACACACATACAGAAACTCTACTGTGAGAACTGGTCTATAGTTAAACTGGCTTGTAGTTCAACCGCAGCTAATGACATTGTTGGAATAATTATTATTTCTTTCTATTGTGGGCATGTTGTATTCATTGTGTGTTCATATGTGCAGCTGGTAAAGACAGCGTTAAAATCCAGGGAAGGCTGGAGAAAGTTTGTTCAGACATGTGTGCCACATTTATTATGCCTGCTCAATGTCACAGGTACTTTGCTTTTTGACACTATGTACTCGAGGTATGGGTCAGCGTCTGTGGCGCAGAGTGTAAAGAACTTCATGGCCATACAATTTCTCATGATTCCCCCAATTTTCAACCCTGTTATTTATGGGCTGATCCTCACTAAAATTAGAAAGAGGATCATTTCTTTGTGTGCGATGGCGGCAGGCCAAAGGTCCAAATCGAGACTGAAGCCTTCTTTGAGTCAGTAAAAGTAAGTTCAACTTTGCGTGTAAACAACGTGGAATTGTTCTCAAAGGTTGCAAAAGAATTTAAAGATGACTCATAACTCATTAACAGGAAAAAACAATGTCATTATTGTGGCCTTGAAACTGTCATAGCAGGTTATATTAATTAAACAACCTTCTTTTTTTTGGCTCTTTTCATTGGTAAGTGCTTTGCAGATGACTGTCAAGTACAACCCTTTCAAGACTAACGCCCAAGAGAAATAGAAATGAAAAAATGTCACCTCCAGAAAATACAATAGCTGTGTATGTTTAAACATGACACCAGTAAATGCTACAAGATTTTCAAATGTGTACAATATTTTGTGAATAATATATATGTTTTAACAACATGTATTGTCAAGTCCACAAATAAATATCTACAAACTGAACATGGTTAGAATGAGTGTTAATAATTTACATATGCATTTTTGAACTTCAACTTCATAGATAAGATCACATTTAGTTTAAAACAATTCATTGCAAATATAAATGTCTTATAATAAATCCTATAATATTTTCAATGTTTATTTATAGATTATTAAATGACACATGATTGATCATGTTGATATGTGGAAAACCTGTTTACAAACTCTTCCCTCAACGTAGACGGGAACTTTGATTTATCCCTAATTAAAATGGCTATACCACAAACAGATATCTCATATCTATATCAAATCAAATCAAATTGTTTGTTTATTTGTTTTTTTTTTTTCGATTGTAGAGCGGCCTCTGAGGATCAGCTAATGCTCATTTATGCTGCATATGGTAGGAGCCTCTGCCCCCCCCTGTGCTGCATGCTGCACACATGCAGCGACCACAACTTGTGATCAGACAGGCTGGTCGGTGGTCAAACAAACCATGGCCATTTCTCTGTTACTCTCACAGGGGGAAAAAGAAGACAGACACCAAGGAAAACAGTCACAGAGCCGAGATTGAAAAGTGGCCAGCGGTCAGTAGTGGCTTATGTGGCAGATTTTACAGTAATCAGTCCTTACTCTCAGCGGCATAAACTGCAGTATACGCAGATTTCCTAGTGTCCAGTCACTTTGCCTGTGGATTCAGAGCGTGTAAACAAACCAAATGACTGATGGTGTCTCAATAGAAAACTTGGCTGAATAATACACATATATGACTCCTAAACATTTCTTCGACTTGGCAAATAAGTCATAGTGTTGATGTACTATCAATAAATCTAACAAAACAATACAAAATGCATAAAATAATACAAATTTAAAACAATATTTGGCTGTTTGTCTTGATCTCTCTGATATGGATCAGCTAGGATGGCTGAAATATAGGCTAGGCTAGTAACAGTAGCAGATTTATATAAACATATTTTATTGTATTGTATTTTGTATATACAAAATACTTGTATGATGTACTCCTTAAAAATCTAAAAATATAAATGACTTGACTTTTTCAGTTGCCCAGTGGCAGAACTGTCATTCTCCTTCCTTCTGCTGTCTGCGTGTTACCGTTTTGAATGTGAAAGAACAAGAACATGAAAGAACAACCTGGAAAATGGCAAGTTTTGACACAGACACACATCTTTTCATGTGATGTTATCTTTTGCAGAGATTTAGTCATTTTAGTATTATGGTGCGCTTCCTCATGTGCACACGTTCCACCAAAACAACTTCTCTCCCGACACTATTTTGCAAAGATATTTTCGCCGGTGAGTTTGATTCAGTTAAAGAACTGACCAAACAACCCAAAGAACTTTTACCCCATATTCTAGAATGATAGTGGAGGGTGCCAGACCTATCCCCAGACCTGGGTCAATGCTGATGAAGTGTGGAGATAGGTCTGGCTATTTCAGACTAGGAAATCACAGATAGCCTTACGGAGAGATTAAAGCTGTTTGTGAAAATGTCTGCTAACTGTCTGGAACATGCTTTGAGGACGTGCCCATGGACATCATGAGAACCAGGCATCTTTCCTGGATCGACTAGGACCGGATACCTTCTGGCGCGTAAAGGGTTAGTGTTTATTGTTTCACTGCGAGGTGGTGTTGCTTGCCTCAATTCGATCGTCACCTTTTTTAATGAAATGTGTCATGGTTTGTTGTGGTGTTAGTAGTTTATAAATATAGATTTTGTAAGTTTGGGTCCTGGGGAGACACCATTTTTCTTTTGTCAGTCTTGAGCTGAAAATGTATGGGGACCTCTGCAATACTAAAGTAAGCCAATCTGAACACAGCCAATTTCTCTGTGACTCTGGGTGGACAGTACACACTGTATACTTGATTTTTTTTTAAATAATACATTATAAACTAGATTTGGCATTGGACTGTATGGTGTTCTACGGATACACTATATGTCTGTCTCTCTAGGAATGTTTGAGATAATAAAGGAGAACATTTTCATCTACACTGTTTTATTTGGTATATTAGATCAGATTATGTAAAATCAGATATTCAGGTCAAGACATGAATATTTTTGGAATTTTAAAGGTCATTAAGAGGCACCAAAGCACGTACTAAATATATCCTCAGACTAATGAAAGATGTTGTTTGATTTGTGTGTGTTCGTGTGTGTTTATTTGTATATTGTATTAAAAAATGGGAATGAATGGACAATAATCACAACAGGAAAATGCAAGTGATGTAATTAGCAGACAGACTGATCTCCAGACTGACTTGCATACCTTAACCAGGAGCTCAAAGCTGATGAAAGACTGTAATGTGTGTCATTACTGTGAAGTCTCTGGTGTGCCACAGAACCTAAACAACAGACCTCAGGGAACAGCAGTCACCTAATTATGATCCAAGGGTCACAGTGGATCTTGTGGGATGGTGTACTAAAAAAAACAATAAACCTTTGAATAATTAGAGAAAAAATTCCAGAATGTCTTCTTTTTTTTTTTTTACAGTTTGACAGTGTTCTTGTTCTCATTCAGGTGTTAAAAAGCTTCTATCATGAATATTTCAGAAGTGATACTATAGTTGTTATTAAGGTAATCACAGCAGAAGTGGTCAACAGGTCATTAACTCCATGTTCCCCTGAGAGCAATTAATAAAACAACATCAGTCTGCCTGAAGGGCCCTCTGGGTAGTAACTGAGACAAACAGGCCATTAAGCATGCACATTTACACTGTCTTAATGAAACCTGATAAAATCTATTGTGTTTTTTTTTATTTAATATTTTTCAGTTATTTAAAAAAATGGCATCTAAATAGCAAAACCCAAAGGGAAACAGAAATGGTAAATTGAGTTTTTCCACCTTGATGGTAACCAAAGCACTTTACAATGTGTCACATTCAATCATTTGCACTCACAAACACACACACATTGACACACCAGTGGACAACTGGGAGGAACTTCAGGGGTTCAGTGTCTTGCTCAAGGACACTTTGACCTGTGGACAGGAGCCAGGGATTGAATCACCAACCCTCCGTTTTGTGGATGACCAACTCTACCTTCTGAGCCAAAGCAATAAATATAAATTATATATACAAGAAATATATTGGATAACTTCACTTAGATTACTGCTACTGTATATGTATCAGTGAGTCCAATGCTGCTGTGACCTCAGGATGAGTCTTAGTGGACAGAGGAACCGTGACCCATTGGTTTGTGAACTGCTGTTTTGAAGCCAGTTGGAAATGGTAAACTTCATCAAGCATTGTTTCTTGAGTCTTTTTACAGTCTTGTTAGTGGAACCTAACTACACTCGAGCTGTCTGTCAGGAAAAAATACGTTTTATTAAATAAAGTGAAACCCTGAAGGTCGGACTAGTTAGGCGAGTCAGCCATCATACCGACCTGTCAATCAAAGGGCGTGGCATGGCAGAATCAAAGCCTTCTATTCAACCTGAGATCTTATTAAAAGTAATTTAAAGATGGACCAGAACACTTACTAGATGTTAGAATGGATGAGACCGGAATGAGTCCTGGAAACTTTGCATTCACTTAGTATTTTTAGAGACAAGCTCAGTGTAAGTTTTATGGTTGCCAGGGCTTTTTGGAGCCAAACCCAGCAGCAGTCAGCGGTATTACAACTTTTAAAATACTTCCACATTGACTTCATTTTTGAGCTGAGGTCCTTGCCCCTTGGGACGACACAAGCTTATATTGAAGAACGAGAGCAAGTTTGCTGTTCCATTGGTGGAAGATAAGCCTTTTAACATCCACTGTTTTATGACCCTAAGGTTAGGGTTGAGCCATGTTTAAACTGATGTAGTTTTGTGTTTCAGCCATGTGTTAAACACAGAAACTAGAAGATGTTCCCTTTCAAATTAAGTCTAAGGCCTGGAACACACTGGTTTCCTCTCACATGTGTGGAGGTTGTGTTACATGTTGATTTTCATTTCGGCACCCATGTTAATAACCATAGTAACTTTAAAGTTAAGCAGCAGATACTGAAATGTCAGATTAAATGACCATGTTATATTATAAACATCACAGGCACCTGTGCAAACAGCAACAGTAATGAGTAACTGGTTACTAGTACTTATCATGTATCCATGTGTCCATGTGTGTATCATGTAAACACCATGTCCTGAATATGATCAAAACCAGGATAAGCCTCATAACTGGAATACTAGTGTGCATGTAAACACAATCTAAGTGCCCTATCTTTGAAGAATCCTTTAAAAAAAAACGTATAGAATCTGGATCTGGATCCAGAGGTGGACCATATATGGACCATAAGAGGCCTGAGGTATCGTAGAGACCTACTTTATGTAAAACTTTTGAAGTCAAAATGTGCTGTAGTTTTTGACTACAGGGACAATAAATACAAATGTGTGAAACAGAATAGGTTTACTGGCTGACAAGGAATTTTCTGTGAGCAGGTGTAGAAAGACACTGAAGACTGAGGAACACTCAGAAGACTCTCTGGATGCATAAAACATTTATTGGAATGAGCTTGTGGGAACAGACACTGATCAATCCAGTTCTGAATGCAAAGCTTATATACTACAAACATCAAAACTCAGTCACTGGTCCAAGATAGAGGATGGAGTGAGTGTCTCTCTCCATAATTGGTCAAATCCTACCTAGTTATATGCCAAACCTAAGGAAAACAGTGTGGACGCATGCACCAGGGAACAGAAAGAGAAGCTTTGTAGACAACACATCTACAAACCTTGTGCTGCAGACATATTGTCCGCAGGTCCAAATAGGAGAACAGAGTGAGAGGCAAAGTGTGCAGACAGCTGCACATCATGGCCTGTGCTCTGATCTCGGAACTAAGAAATGGCTGTGGCCATGGGTAGAGTTTTCTCTAAAAGTGACCTGCCCAATGTTTCAGGTTTCATCATCTTTCATCATCTTTCATAACTGTTTTCGTAATATGTTTCCTAACTACCCAGAATACAAATGATATGTTGACATCTTCCAGGGGTAACAAGATATAAAAGGACTTTAAACTCCTCCAGGAAGGTTAGGGACTATGCATAGATTTCACCAAAACCACATTGCACTACATTATTGAACATTATGTTGACAGTGTATGGGTAGCAGTACTGTCTCTTTTTACTTTGCTCTTTCTACTTTATGACCAATTCTAATCAGATAGGCAGTTCAATGAATAATCTGAAGTGTCTGTGATTCTGTGTCATGGAAAACAGTTCTAATCCCTTCTACTTTAACCTCACCATGTTTTTGAACATTGGACATTTCCGCTACCCAGCCTTTGTCTTTTGCCTCCTGCTCTATGGCTTCATTGTCTCTGCTAATCTT
>JAPQRN010000015.1:21988298-22000441 GCA_037367275.1 Coranthus polyacanthus
ACGCCCCCTGACTACAGTAGCCATAATTAACCAATATTGATCCATATATAAGGCGCATCGGATTATAAGGCGCACTGACGTTTTTTGAGAAAATTAAAGGCTTTTAGGTGCGCCTTATAGTGCGGAAAATACGGTAACCATAAATGTTTTACAAGTGTTATGGTTTTTAATTCCAACACATTTTATATAATTTTCTATGCTTGATTCCCCCACATTCTCCTGAAAATGTAAATTAAGTGTCATGTAATTGAGTTTTAATTGGTTTCACATCAGCTTCAGATTCTGCTATAATAAGCTAGGCAGCCTACTAACTCATTGGATTATACTACTTTGTAAATGTAAGAATAAATGGGAAATTGAACATTTAACTTTTCATGGAGATTGAGTTAATTTTAGATAAGATGAACACTTCTGTTAATCTGGATTTTGTGTCAGAAGGTTTTTAACATAAGAGGCCCACAAAATGACTAGAATATCAAGTAATGAATGCAAAGTGATGTTACTTACCACACAATGAGGGGAAAAAAAAATAAAGCTTTACGAAACAAAATTTCAATGCATCAGCCAATCAAGTACAAAAAGATTTTTTTTCAAATAAAAACTGTGTGATTATACTGTGTCTTGTGTGGTGCAAATATTGCTTAAAAACACTTTCTTCAACCACAGATCCTCACTTCTGATATAGGTGAAGTAATGGCACCATCTTGAGGGCAGCATCAGTAACCGTTTGTACAACACAGGGCGTGACAGATCACTCAGTGGTACAGATCACGGGCATAAGGTGGTGCTTATTAGTTGAACAGTTTGTGGTGAAACTGCCAAAGTGTAAACAAGCAAACTTTCAGAAGCTAAACAAAAAGTCAAAAGGATACTCTGAAGTTTAGAGAAGTCCCGAGCAGTCAAGTTGATTTTTATGGTCTCTATGGTATAAATTAAGCTCTTTGGGGTAGTTTCCTGGATAGTGATTAGGTCTAGACCTAGACTATAATGACCCTTTAAACCAGATTAACAGAAATCCGCTTTCTCAGTCAGAGTTTGAAAGAGTCCTAGACTTCGCCTGGTCCTGAATTTACTAAACTGATTTTCTGAGGAATGATTAGAGCTACTCCTGGAATAAATTGAGGCTTAAATTAAATCTCCCAGGGGACAGATTAAATACACATGTATCACTTGGACAGATGTATCACCACTGACAACATGACCACAGAGAAGAAGATGCTTTTGCATTGTGTCTCCTTATGTAGAGACTTTCAACATCGTTTACCTCTTCCTCATCCCTCTGCTCAGATCAAATTTTCCCATGCAATGATCAAATAAAATCTACTTTGTTATACTTATTAGAGACTAGTGTTACAGGCTATATCAACATGATTTAATAAAGCTGTATGATAAAGCAAATGTGAGTATTGATGTGACATTTGAGGCAGTTGCATCTCTCTCTCTTGTGATCTTCATTTCCAGTTCTTTTTGTTACGCTGTTTTGAATTGTCAGCACTTAAATATGCACAATGTGTTGAAACGTTCGATTCTAGTAAAAGACTAAAGTAATATTAGCTTTAGTAAGAACTGCTAGAATGTGCGAATGGCAAAGAGTGCATTCATCCAGGTTACGCAAACAAAAGCTCATAAACAGCTGGTGGAATGAGGACAGTAATTCAACTCTGTAACCTAAAAGAGAGGTTAGTCTCTGCTCTCCTATCACATGATCCCACTACCCTATTTTCTATATTACTGAAGTTTTTGCAAACATCTACATATTTCTCTCATTTAACATTTTTTGAAAGAAAAGCCGTTGCTGTGTGTGCTCTAAGTCGCCCTGTAAAACTTGGTAGTTCAAGAGGAACATGATAAATTAAAATGGCTATGATTCAGCCTATGTATATGATTTATTTGAAATTTGCATAAATCATTGTTGTACCTCATAACTGTGGATAGTTTTCTGTCCTTCAAAAATCATTTCTACCGTCAGCCAATCAGCAAGATTATCTGTCTTTATGTAAATTTAAATGCAACTTCCCCAACTACTGCACTGTTATTACCATTGTTCCTGCTGCTGCTAATTATAACAATAACAACTAATAATAACAATTTTGTAATACAAAAAGATCAGAAGACAGAAGGAAGTCAAAAGAAAATGGACAAAAATATTTCATTATGGTATTTTGAATTGTCAATACTTTTCAATTCTTAAAAATGTGGACGTTAGACTCCGTTAGTATCTATTCATAGACTAATGATGTGGCTGTTTTGTGATTGCTGCTGAAATATGTTAATGGATACTAATGTTAGAGGACAGATGCTGTGCATGCAAAGTTCATCAAAGTTATGCAACACAAGCTCATAGACAGCTGGTAAGATGAGGACAGTAAAGGAACTCTGTTGCCTAAAAAAGAGGTTATTATCTGCTCTCCTATCATCTGATCCCACTACCCTATTTTCTATGTCACTGACATTTGGAAACATCTACATATTTCTCTCATTTAATCTTCAACAAAGCATAGACAAGACAAAATCACATAACACACATGGCACACGGTAATACGTACTTTTGATACATTATAAAAACTGTTTAAATGACAAGAAATACAAATACATACCAAAGTTAAATATAAGGTATGGATTATAGAGTCAGTCAAGTTTTAGCAGATTTTTCAGTTTACCCGTAAAGCTGCTGATGGAAGTACAGCTTTTGATGTTGTCTGTTAATGTGTTGTGGTTCTTACACAGAAAGCTGATTGTGAGAGCAACGAAAGGGCACAATCTTTTATGGAAGATAGTGTTGTGGATTTTATGGAGTTTTCCGAGTGAAAGTAAACAGAGTTACGTAATGTAGGCTGGGTCGAATCACTGAAAGTTGTTGATAGATGATATTTCTCCAATATCCTACAGTGCTGATGTTGCATTGGCTTTTTAATCCAGTTTTTTGTATAAGAACTCTGGTGGTTTAGTGACTAATAAGCCAAGTATAACCAAGTATTTAAATTAATTCACTATATTAATCTTTTTATCCCTTTTGCTATAAACCACTATTCATCAGACATCAGACAAATTAAAATGGCCATAGTTCATCAGCCCATTAGCAAGATGTTCCCCCACTACTGCACTACTACTAATACTACTACTACTAATACTACTTGCACAAAAAAAGGTCAGAAAATACAAGGAAGTCGAAAGCTAATTGACAAAAACATTTCAACATTTCATTTTTCACTACATAAAATTGTGGACAAACGTGTGGACATGTAAGATTCTATTAAAATGGTAAGGTTGTTTTAGTGATCGTTGCTGGAATATGTTAATGGAAACTAATCTCAGAGCACAGCTGCTGTGCATGCAAAGTTCATGGAAGTTGCGCAACTAAAGCCAACGAGACCTCCGATGGGAGGAGAAAGTAATGCAGCTCTGCAGCCTAAGAGGGAAATGTCTGTCCACACTCCACTGGCCTAACCTTGGCCCTCGCATTTAAGATAAGGGATTCATACTAACAAGTAAGTTCTTCAAAACAGCGTAGTACTTTGTTGTTCATAAACTCCAGTGATTTCTATTCATTTGAGTCCTACTACTTTGCAGGAATCAGTCATGGCTGCAGAAACAAAGCAGACTTGTTACGAGGGCAGTTCTGTCCAAAGCTTTCAGTTCTACTTGGAACATTCGGGAGAACACAAAGCCATTCTTCAATTTGCTCATAGCAGCCTGCCAGGGGAATTTAAAAGGTAAACAACAAAAGGAGAGCACTACACTCTATTTTTTCATCTTTTATTTAATTTTACTTCTAAGGCAGACTGCTTGCCGCTTGCTGCTATGTTTATCTCTTTGTGCAGCTTAAAGAAATGGAATCATTTAGCTAAAAATAAGTAATAATTCAAAGTCTAAGAATGCTATTTTTCAAATAGAGCTGCGAATGCTTTTTATTCAAGTCAAAACTGGCAAGAATGCTGACGTAATGGATCTGTTGGTCAAAAGACTTTTTTTTTTGTCCTTTCTCAGTTTCCCATGTCCGAAAAACCCGATAAACATGTGGGGGCAAAATTCGTACTGGGTTTGAGTAATGAGGGATTCTTTCCGCATAGTGCCATCTGCCACCGTGTGTAATATAGGGTCCTTCTGGCTGATGTCCATGAATTCCTGATTTTATACGGCAGCCAAAATATCATTTTGTATGCTGTCATCTTATGGTGTAGTTCCTGTTCTTCAAAGTAAAGTTAGATAAATATACACACATTAAAAACATGCACACAAAGAGAGCATGCTTTAGTAGAAATCAACTTCTAGACCAAAGCTTCTTGAAGACGTACATTTCAAGACCCTTCCTCAGTATGAGAAAATGTATTTCAGACATGAACATAATAAAAACTGTGGTGAGCGTTAGTTACAAAACATGACAAAGTCTCCAAAAACACCTGGAGAACAAGTTGAGGAGTGAAAAACTTCTTAAAGCCAAGTTAACTGGTACTAAATGGTATATATAAACATCCTACTACACATTTATATTAAATATATGCACTAGGAAATTCAACCTTTATATATTTATACTTCAACTATTCTGTCTCTCACATGTTGATGCAGAATGGGAGCAGGTAAAAGCAGCCTGGATGTGCTGGGTGTCGGAAGTGGTGGAGGTACAAGATGAAACACACACACTTGTAAACTATTCAATGCATACAGTACATTATGTAATGGTTTGTTGAGGTAGTTTTGACTTAGTGTCAACATTTTATCTAGAAAGAATCAGCTTCCTCTAAAGTCCACACGTTTTTCTTTTTGTTCACTTTTGCGCCTTCCACAGCTCAGTCAGCAGTGGAAGGCACTGCCGCTGAAGGAGTCGCACCGCTGCTGGATAAAATGTAACAAAAATGAAGGTGCCATTAAAAGGCTGCAGCTAACTATTCCCAGCTCTGTGCCAATAAAAACCCACTTTAATTAAATTTCCACACCATTTTCTCCGAAAGTCAGATTTACTTGTAAATACCCCACGGTATATAAGGTATTTACTAATTAATCTAGGATGAGTCATAGACTATGTGTTAATATCTCAGTATCTGCACCTAGATTCAGTCAGTTTTCTTCTGTTTTACATGCTCTGCTTATGGTAGATGTGAGATCTTGAATATTAATCAGGCTGTAATTACAAACCTGCTATTTTATTTCAAGCTGGTAAGTTCATGGTGGTAAATAAAGTAAGCTATGTTGAGTTGATCAGGGAAATTCTGATGAACTGAGGAGCGAGTGACATCCAAATGTAGTTAAAGGTATTTTTGGCGACGGTGAATTGCTGCAGCATAGAAAAAAAAGGAACGGAAAAGGACATTTTGTCTTTATGAAATGTATGTTTGGGATCTGAACTAAAATGGAAGCATGAAATCATCAGACATCCTGACTATCATAAATGTACAATCATGAGTTATCAAAACACTACACAGGATCTTTTGGGTTGGTTGGTTTCAACAGGACTCTTGTAAAAAATGTTGAAACCAAAGGTTAATTTAGTTACTACTCTGTTACTCAATAGCAACATCAAGGTCCTCATTGTCTGACATGATAAGACTGCAGGGCAAACACAGTCTTTGTCTCCCTCTGTTTCTCTCACACACAAATAGCTAAGCTTAAACAAATCAGACATGTTGACCTAAGATAGATTATGCATGTTTAATAAATATTTGCAGTGTTCCAGTCAAGTACATTTTAGGACGCTGGCGTGTCACATTGAAGCAGCATTACAACGAGACAGTGGGATTTGGAAATGTGAAAGATCTCCTATTTGTTCCAGGGGAGGTGGATGTCCAGATGCTCTCTCTCCTGCAGTCTGCCTTCCCTGCTGTTCCTGTTACTGCTGACATTGTGGAGGGCAGCGGCCCGCTCACAGACAACTTCAAAGGTACTGATATCATACATTCTCTCTTTTCTGTCTCTTCTCCTTCCTGTCTTCTTTCTGAATGATCGCTATTATTATTATTTAGAGTGTGCTTGTTGAAAGTCTTCTCAGAATAACACAATAACAGGAGCTGTTCTTTATAAATAACTAATGTCATAACAAGTAAAATCAGCTTTAACAGTTGCATCCATTCAAATCTAACTGCAGTGATGCGTTACTCGTATAACTTTCCACCGAAGATGAATTGTTTCTGGTCATTGCATCATAGATTTCTCAGGATCCAAAGACCTTGTATTGTATTTTCATAAAAAGCTGTGGCTGGAAGCATCGCGTATTCTCGTTGTCCATCCAGCCATCTATCTAATTCTCTTTGACTCAAGGATGAACTGATTAGAATGCGGTGGTCAAAGGTTATGGTCACTTCACAAAAACTTCACAAAATATATTTTTAACCATAATTCAAGAATTCATATGCTAATTGTGATAAAACTCATAAATGTGTAATCGGATAAAATGATGAATTGATAACATTTTCTCTCCAACACGTCTTCATCTTCACTGTAACATCATATCTTAGGTGCCCAACTTGAAACTGTGGTTTATCTTTTTACATGGATGTAAACTACAACTTGACCGTTTAGCGAAGGCAAAACGACCTTGAGGCAGTAATTCAACTTTATTACAAAACTGCAACTTTCCTATAAAGCCTTGCAAATTAACTGTGGACACGATGTCTGCATACATATCAACGCTGTTTTCCGCTTCCCCTGCTCTCTTTTATCTCCGCCATACAGCATTGATCGCAAAGACTGCCAACCTTCAGAAGATCCCATTTGCTTGGCATATCATGAAAAGCGAGGAGTATGAGACTCAAGTGAAAGCAAAGGGAGACGTGAAGAAATTTGACTTCATACACATGATTCAGGTACAGTCGCTTTGCTTTTCAATTTGCATAAAAGATAAGATGGTGAGTTGACCCTTTGGTCCAGGGTAAGTGAACTTGGAGTGAACCATTTCTAAAATATCAGTGACTCACAACAAATTATTTAGCTGCCCACTAATCCTCCGCTGCTGCTTGTGTTCAATCGGGAACTCAATGGGAGCAAACAGAAGTGTGTTCTGTACTTAGTGGTATATATTTATGTCCTCTGTGTCCTCGACTGAACTACAGTGAGCGCACACAGAGCGCAAAGTGTATGCTTGAATATATGCATGTTTCCATCCAAAAGGCTAAAGATTGTCTCCAACTTTTATCATTTTTTGCTTGACAGATGATCTATTATGTGGATAACCTCACTGATAGCATCAAGTTCTTCCACAGCCTTCTGAAAAACAACGGCAGGCTTATGATCATTGTTGAAGCAGGTAACAAAAATGTTATTCACTTTTAATTAACAAAGATTTAAATGTATTAAAATGAGTTGTTTAACTGTGAAATATTGCACTTGGATTGTATACTTATTGTAAAAGGAGACCATGATATATGTAATTAAATACCCTCATTTTTCTTGTTTCTTTTAAACCCTGTTTCTAAAGTCATTAGAAGACCAAGAGTTTCTTTGCTTTACAAAGAACATTTTATGAATTTCAATCTTTTTCTTCTGTGATTCTTTTATTTTCCATTCTCATATTTTCCAGCCAATGGTGGCTGGGACCTCCTGTGGAAGACGTTCTGTAAAGAGCTCTGCACCGACGCCATCACAGAGTACCGCTCGTCTGCAGAGGTCGTGGCTTCCCTGAAGAGCCTGGGTCTAAAATACGAGGAACACGTCATTCCCAACAGCTTCGACATCACCGACTGCTTCAATCCGAGGAGCCAGAATGGAGGACGCCTGCTGAATTTCATGACAGCGCAAGATAACTTTCACCAGTCTTTCACCCCAGAGATTAGAGCAGGAATATTAGACCTCCTCAAAAACAAGAGCAGTGTTAAAAAAGATGGCAAGATTCTCTTCAACAGCAATCTGATCGGCATACTCGTTCATGCCTGATTATGTACCGGGCAAAAATATTCACAAATATCAGTTTTTCTTCTTCTGCCACTGAATCAAAAATACAGTTTTCCACTCGCTAAAATTACTTACTCATGTGATAGTTTTCTATCTCTTTAGCCTCTAATCAACCGACTTATTACTTTAAGAAAAAAAAAAATCAGTTGCTATCATCTGTTGATCAAAACCTAACAGTTCATTACTGACGAAACCTGCCCAAATCCTAACCATGCAGTAAGTTTTTAATGGATTTCATGGACCCTTTTTCTATCTAAAGCAGCTATGGCCTTTCATTTCTACAACGTTGAACTTAATTTGAAGCACTTTATATTGAATGATGAAAACTACTGGAATGAATACTAAGGAGACTGGTGAAAATGATAATAATAAATAAATGTAATAAATGTAATTGTTATAAAAGTTCAAGATCGAATAAAAGACCCTATTTGGTAAAAATAAAAAGTTGTGCATCTTGAGCTTACCCGTGATGCTGTTCACTGTGAAGCCAGCAGATGGTACTATGTGTCTGTGAAAACAGCTGAGAACGCACCTGAGCTGCATTGCAGTAACTCTCCTTTAGATGGCATAATTACCTCACATTTAGACACGACATTACAGCCCAGTGTGAGAACTAAACTTTTTGTTGAACGTAACTAAATATTCCAAGTTTTAATATTTGCAAATATAAATCTTTTGGACCCATTTGTTACTTGACTTACGTGTTTTGTTTTGTCTTTGAACTCCTGCGCATCTGGTTTGACATTTCCAACGTTGTACACAAACATCTCCTCTCCTGTGATTTTCCACGCCCTCAGAATATCACGTCAAACCACTGAGGTCTTGTCTCAAGCTATCTAGAAAATGTATTCTGGCTGCTCATTTACCTCATTAGCCTTAATAGATCAGTAATTGAAATTCATCAGAAATTCTTGTCAGTGCACTCCCCCCTGATGTCAGTGGGCTTTCAGCACCTGCTCAGGCTCCATTACTGGGGGTCCTCGCTGGGCCCTCTCACAGCACAGAGTGACAGAGCATTAGTCACTGAGATAATCAACCTCAAGATGCTGTTTGCAGTTAATGCTCTTCAAGAACTATTTACTTCACATGCCAGTCGGTGCCTTATCATAGTAGAAGTTCTCAAAGATACATGTGATGAAATGTTCGCCTGGTTTTTTTTTTGAGGTGACTGATTATTCTTAGAAGTGCTGAACAGCTGGATGTTGTCATACTGTTAGCCTCAAATTGCTTCGATTTGCTGCGCTTGCCTGGTTATTAGCTGAAAACCTAATGATGAGTGTATTTTTCAGACTGTCTCAAGTATATTTCCATGAACGTCATCGGCTTCAGCTTCGTGTTGTCCTGCCACTGATGTGAAAACAGTGTTGTCAGCCTGAAATACCTCTTTGAAAAATGGTGTACGGGTCAGATGTTGCTGCTGCTGTGCCAAAATGTTGATATGGTTGAAGCTTTCTGGTGGAAGTCGTCTTTAGAATAGTAAGCAATTTCTTTCATCTGACCACCTTTCAGAGCTGAACCTCCAGCCTCTGGCTCTGAGATGGGGAATAAGCAATAATAAACATAATAGAGGCAATCTGGCCCACATGTGTGTATTTATGTTGCGCTGTGTCCGAGTGCTTAAATAATAATAAGCTTAGTTTTAAATAGTTATTTTCTGAGAATGGCAGACTACAAACACAGAGTCTGTCTGGTTATTGCCTGTCAGTGCTTTAATTCTCCTGGAGCGAATAAAATAAATAAGGTTTGATATGAATAGGACACAGATTTTGGCATCTTATCAGTACACAATGTCAGCACAAAACTACAGTAAAGCAAGACGCGTTAATAATCATTATTCTTAATATCAATTACCACACATTTAATCCTCCTTAAACTTAAAAATAATTAGCAATATAAAATAACTTGTTGAAGGCAAATTCATAGCTATAATTTGTTCTCTACTGCTTTTAAATAAAGCTTATAAAATAAATACCACTGTTAATCTAATACTGACCAGCATCAGCACATTTATGACATGTGCTTATTTTTACAAACAAAACTGCTGTGCATATGATGGCATTTTGTTCTTTTTCTAAACTGGATATTCTCTGCTGGACCAATTTGACTCTTTAATTCACTGGTTGTGTCTGTCTGGAGAGCCAGTATCAGGCCAGAGGCATCTTCTATCAGCCATCATGTCAATGTGTAGACCTTTGTGAGACCAGAGCAGGACATAAACTGGCCCTAAAATACATCACACACACTCTAATGGGCTGAGGCTACGTCCAGGACTTGAAATATAGCTCTGATACCGGTCCTGTAAATGGCTGGCCTTTGCATCATATTTCATTCTGGAGAATTAGTCCTGTTTAGCAGCTGGTGTTATATAGCAGATGTCCACAGGTCCGGCAGAATATGGCTTTTTGACATGGATCTTTTTTTTTTTTCGCTTTTTAAAATTGTGTTTACATCAATTAAATCAATACCAAATACAACGGATGGTGGAAACTCCAGTCTTTTCTTTTTTTACTTTTTACTCTCACTGTGGTTGAATTGCGAGGCAGAAACGTGAGCCTATAGAGTTGCAGGGTTAAATCAATCCACAAATCAGAAAGTGTGCAATGGGGTGTCTCTGTACTAATCAAGTTTACCTTTGTCTCTCTCATTAATCTGGTGATTTGAAGCCTTATATTTCGATTTTTCAGGACTACTCCTGTGGGTGTATATTAGAAAAATTGCCACAGATAAGCATTATACTGATGCACGGTTATCATACTTACTCTGCATTCCACAGTAGTGTAAGAGATGAACGAGACAAGAAATGGCACTAATTGACCCCTTCCGTTCATATCTTGATTAATTACAGATAACAGAATGCATTCTGAGATTTCATAAATTACAGTTTAGTCCGTTTGGTTTTTGGTGCTGCAACTGTGAAACTTGTAAAACTTGTCGAGAGGAAAAGTTCGGGCGAAAAATAGGCTACTTTAGAAGAAATTTGTGCCTGACAAGCAGCGATAACAATTTTCAGAAATAACTTGATATTGACTCTAAGCCATGCTCTTTTTAAGCCCATATTTGCCTTTTTTGATAAAAAAGAGTCACTGTCACTTGTTCACTTTGTCAACCAAGAGCGTCCCCGAGGGCACGATCCTCCTTAATTACACTCAGTGACGTTTACCCTCACCTCAAGACCCAAGTTCCCCTCATAAGACGCATTGTTTGGGGCTGTGCTTGTCTTTTAATGTTGTAGCACGAGCAAGAAAAAAACAGAAAGACTTATCATCTGCTGTATTGCTCATTAACTTTTTCTTTTAAAATCAACCAAGGTAAAACTGATATATTGGTCGTCAGCAAAAGGACAATACTTTAGAACCTGTGTTTCCCGAACTTAGGGTCGGGACCCAAAATGGGTCGTGGGGCTCTTTGTATTGGGTTGCCAACTGGCAGAGAAAAATATATAGCAATAATATGATATGTACATTCATTTTCCTAATTAATATAGTGGAAGAATTTATAAATGTTGACCTCAACAAAGCCATGTGAAAGGTAGAGGCCTCAGTCGGAAAAGACGCACAAAACGACAAAAACGATGCAAAAAGCGCAACAAGTTGAAATGAAAATGACGTAACGAGACGGACATGACGTGCAAAGTGTAGAAAATGGTGTGAAAGACAAAAAACAGGTAAAAGACATGATGACAAGATTAAAACAATGTAAAATATACAAAAAGACAAATAAATGTAAAACTTTCAGAGACAGTGTATTGACAGAACGTAGATCTATGGTAATTCATGACGTATTTTTGTCAATTTGGGTCCTGAAGAGACACCACATTTCTCTTTTGTGTCTTGAGCTGAAAAAGTTTGGGAACCACTGCTTTAACCTTTTAACCTCCACTCTTTTCATGGAACCCTTATAACAGAAGTGTAAGGCCACTATGCACGTATTAGGGATCATCTTCTAGTTTCTGTGTTTAACATGGGCCTGAAACACAACCTGAACTACATCAGTTTAAACATTGCTCAAATGTAACCCCATATTTTTTTGACAACCTGGTGGATGTCAAAAAAATATATATATATATATATTATTAACTAACTGACAGATATCACTATAAAAGTTGAAAAAAATGCATCCAATTTTCACATTTTATTTTCTAATATCTACAATGTAGGTTAGTATTTAGCATTTAATTTGTATCACTTGGTGATGTGGATGGCATTATGTTTACTAATGCTTTTGCACAGAATAATTATGAACTTCCATAGTAAACACAGAAA
>JAPQRN010000015.1:22000541-22051142 GCA_037367275.1 Coranthus polyacanthus
TTCTAGTTTCTGTGTTTAACATGGGCCTGAAACACAACCTGAACTACATCAGTTTAAACATTGCTCAAATGTAACCCTAATACCCCCCAAAATGGGTCGCTGGTGACCTGGTGGATGTCAAAAAAAATATATATATATATTATTAACTAACTGACAGATATCACTATAAAAAAATGCATCTAATTTTCACATTTTATTTTCTAATATCTACAATGTAGGTTAGTATTTAGCATTTAATTTGTATCCATTGGTGATGTGGATGGCATTATGTTTACTAATGCTTTTGCACAGAATAATTATGAACTTCCATAGTAAACACAGAAAAGTGATTGGATTGCAGCTTTAAAAGAGGACAAATTAAAGATATTGAATATTGCCATACATAAATCACTGACTTCAGTGTATCAGCAGACGCCTTTAAAAACCTTTATCAGGTGAACCTAAAGATGATATCAGCTGTGTTTTATTACTGTTATTACTGCGGATGATGCCAGCCTCTCCTGGAGCTATGTCAGTGAACAGATACAAGACACTAAAACTAATCATGACACAGAGCCATCCTGCCAGAAGTTAATACCAGTAGCAGGGATATTTGTACTTAATCCCTGTCATGAGAACAAGAAAATAAGACCGTACATTTCCCTGCAGATCTGCTATGACTTTATTATTCTTCAGTGCATTAATCAACTTGTATCTCGTCTTTTACTTTTATTAAATGCCGTTTCTGGCTTACATCCATTCATTGGATCTTAAATATCCTCCCTCTCATGGGTGTGAGCTTGATTGTGCATTGGAAATGAAGTTGGAAACTTCGGAGCTCTATTTAAAGTGCAGCTCCCCAGAGCCACCCCTCTGCCTTAATAACTTACGATCAGGATCCCCGGGTTCTGCCTTTTTTATTTCGCCTCGCCGGTGTTCCTGACTAAACCCATTCTAATGAAATGTTCTGCTAAATTGTTCAACCGTTCTTCTTTCCATCCATAAAAAGGTGTTTACAGCTCTGGTAAGAACCCAAACACAATAAAGATGGTTGTTTAACTTGATAAATCACAGCACAGGTGAATGGGGGTATTTGCTATCTCATTTAGAAGCTGCGAGTCACTATGAAGCTCGCTCACTTCTAATAGAGATAAGGGCAGTTGCTGCAGTTCCCATGCAACATTGACTACAAAGAATCTTCTGTAGAATTATGAACTTTTACAGATTGTTTCAGAATTAAATTCCTGCATATAAAGCAGAATGATGGTTTGCTGCACATACTTTGTGTAAGAAGTGTTGGTGAGTAGTAGAATACATGTATTCAGAATAATATTTATAACATAAATACGAATAACCATATTTGAATCTTCACTAATTTCCCATAATCCCTTGATTTAAAACAAACTGTATCTGCACCACAGTTGACTATGCACACAATGTAGCCTCTCTGGCCACACACGACATCAAGTTGCATGTTTGATTGAGCAGTAAATTTACATTATTAGTATTATTATTATCTATGTTGTATCTTTTTCAGCCACCTCTTGCTGTGTGAAAACATAGAAGGTATAAACAGCCTTTTCTGCTGACAATTTGATTTTAAGGGGACAAGTCGACAAAGTGCACTTCAGGCACTAAGTGAAAGCAAAATGCAGCAAAATAGAACTGTAAATCCACATAGTTTTATCTTCATCTTTGTTTGCTTCTTTTCACTCTAACTTGATGCTGTAGAAAACAAGAGGGGAAGGAAAAATTTGGTTGTCATCCTTTTTTGCAGACAAAACATGTCGCTGTTTGTGTTTACATATACTCATAGCTTACATCTCTGCGTTCGTGTTCATATACATTCAGAGTGACTTCTGGGTTCAGTCAACTTTAGTCAGCACTATTGTGTGAAGGCATGTGTGAAGTTATCTGAATCACTTCACACGTTACAAATTTAAGGCCATGTATTCTGTAATTTGTGCATTTAGTGCATTACCACTGCATACAGTCAGGGACCCAAGACATGTTGGTTTCTCTGGATTTGTCACATAGCAGTATGAACAATATACGCCACTTTACACATTCCTACATTTGTTGCAGTGGTGCGCACATATTTGCGCATGTAGCATTTTTTTCCTCCTAGTTCTCACAAGCTTTGATTGTACTAGTAAATCAATACAGGTATTGATGGGCGTCAGATAAAAACCATTATGGCAACCAGCTCTAATTCTTCAGCTGAATTGATTTCATTTTAAATGATCCATGTACATCCAGTGGAGCACGCTGCCACTGTGAGTGTGTTTTACCTTGACTTCATGCAAGAGAGATGTTATTCATCACCAAGAGAATGTCCCTTCTTCACACCCCAATAAAACGCAGAGTAATGAAGCTTCTGTGGGTGCTGTCAGCCCAACACTGCTTTATAAAGGATGACACAATTATATTTTACCAGCTCACCAAAAATGCTGACAAGCCCTGGTTCAATAAAACGCAATCTGTACTGAGAGAAGCATGCTGGTTTTTTGCTGTGGAGTCATAGCTCATGAACTACGGGGTGTCGTTGCCTTGGGATTCTCCTCAAAGAGCATTTTCTTCTGACAATTAAGCCAGAAAAAATTGTGTGTGATGATATAAGAAATCACGAGTGATGCATCAGTTTTGCTTTGGCATGCTTACTTGTATCCAGTGCAACATTTTTCATGTTTACAAGGCAACAGCTTTGCAGGTTTATTCACAGACTAATTTTAACTCTACATTTTCCCTCCTCAGAAATGCATAAACAAGCATGACATTTGCCTCTGAGCAAACAGAGGCTAATGCTGCATTACTGTCAATCAGTCAACTTGGTAAATGTTTGTCTAAAGTATGATGGATGATGTGTCGACAACATTAAAAGGCGACTGCTTCCTAAACCTGAAATCTTGCATATTCAGAGACAGCCTGCATGATGCTCCAGACAGCCAACCGCCGACACCCTGCTGCTTGACGCTTACCAGCAGTAGGATATGGCTGCTTCTTAGCGGACGGCATGTTTTTTCCTTGGAGAGAGACACATCTGGCCTTGGATAATCTCTCCTTAGTCTTCTACTGTGTAATACATGCAAAGCCCTGCTCCATGTAATTCCCCAACTGCTCTTTTTTTACTTGACAAGGGTAAAAAGGCTAGTTATATGAACTATATTTTATGTTTTTTTCTTAAATCTCCTCTTACTGTGGGTGTCAGGTGCTCAGTAAGTTCCTTAAACATAAACATCAAGCAAAACAACAATTAGAGAGGAAGGACTTCCCCCTTTGTGATACTTAAACGCTAAATGTTCCTCAGTGAGCAACATCTCTGAGAAAGGTATTATCTCCGTAAAATGTGGTCTTAGTTATTTATTTGCATTCCTTCATTCATTTCGTCATAAATGAAAATGTCATAATTAGACTTTGTGAATGGAAATCAGGGCAAAATTGAGACTGAAGTTCATGAAATGTTAATGGTAATGAAATGTGCAGTGCGTAGCTTGATGCCTTCGAGCCTTAGGAATATAATATGTACTAGCAGTGTCTCACTTGTTTATTTATTAACAGAGGAACTGTCTGCTTCACTTGCTATCACTGAGGCTTGACAGCTGCAGAGTCCAGGTGATGCATGAGCCAATATGTGGACTGGAGAGTGCTCAACGTCGCACATCAATATGAAAATCAGTTTCTGGCAGAAATAGCCCAGGGCAGTACATCTAGCTCCAAAAAGTGACTAATCTTAGGGTCATAAACCCTGCACAAGACGCCTAGGTTTTTTTTTTTTTTTTTTTTTTAAAGAGAGACGGAATTCAGAAATGCCATCATTTTCCATTCCACAAGTCAAGGACCTCGCTCCTTGCATTAGCAGATTTCTTTTAATAGTGTGTGAAATAGCAGGGTTGCCAGAACTAAGCAAGAGCAAATAAAAGAGAGAGAGAGAAAGAGACGGGGATAGTGAAAGGTGACCTTAGTCTCTGGAGCGCCAGATTAAAAACTTCAAATGCTCAGCCAGAGGCTCTCCTAAAGAAACAAAAAGACCACAGGCACATTGTTACAGTAGATGGAGGTGGCTGCCAAATATCATCGTTTTACAGAGAGGGATTATGAATTTCACAAGGCAATGGTGGTCCCATTGGTGAGAATATTAGTTCACATATTGTTCTCTAGATCTGCATATAATTTCTGTTTTGTTTTTGTTTGTTTTTTTAAATTTTTCTGACATTCAAAACTTTTAGCACCATTAGGGTAAAAATAATCATTTTTACGTAAAACATTTAAGTGATGTTTACTTTGACCTACATGAAGAACCAATGATGCATAGTAACGGCACACACAGTACATATAATAGTATGGCCACACGATAAAGTTGCCTTCCCTTCCAAAACAATCCTGGAAAAGACGGACTATTACTATTTTTGTTACGCATAAGACAATGTCTCACAAAACTATATATATACAGTATATGTTGTTTATTCTTAACTTGTCTTAACTTGTTTGTCTTTGCTTCTATAAAATCTAGCTTTCATTTTAATGGCATTTTACCTTTACATTTTAAAAGGCTGGTTATATGGTGGTATATTTTGGAAATGTGGAAAAAAAAAAAAAAATCTGCAGTCCAAATTCGAAATGTAGTGTTTTGAAAAACAAAAAATAGAGACAGAGCATTTAATGGATACCTCTATGCATTGGAATGAATGGACATTTAACACTATAGGTGAACACTGCAGTGCTTTCCAGAACCTCCAGTGGCTTGATTATAACTCAACTCACTTAATTACAGACTCAGCTTCACAGAAAAAATAGCAAGAAAATGATTTTACTCATGAGGAAAGTGAAACAATGGCTCTCCAAATCCTTGAATGGATTCCTATCTCAAAGCTCATGGTGGAGACAGTTTGAACTGTAGCATTGCAGAGTGCTTTAATTACTGTTCAGTGAGTTTACTCTTAGTCCTTGACCTAGTTTAGATTCCTTATCAAAAACAGCCATGCTCTGAGAAAAGATTACTTTTTAAACTTTGGGAAGAGGGGAGGGCAGACAGAAAACAAGCTAATGCTATTGCACAGATATATAGGGGACACAGCCCAGAGCCATTTGGAAAGCAATAGCCCATTCCAAGATGTGGCATCGGGCTGGCATCCACACAGCTCTTAAATTCCTTTTCTCAAGCCAGATGGCTATGGAATTACACATTTTTTAATCTAAAGCATGAACCTCTCTAGGCTTGAGGAAATCTTCTTGGGATAGCCATTTTGGATTTATTTGCAGAGGAGACAGTCTCTTGCCCTCGGGGCAACATTTGATGGTAAATATAAAATTTGACACTGAATGTCCACTAGGTCATACTCTAAGTCAAACTCACAAACTTTCAGCATGCTGTAAGTTAGAACTTGTGGTTTGATAAAGTAAACACTTTTAGACAAATGAAGTTGCAAATAAGCTTGCAAATTTTATCAACACATTCTAAAAATAGATGATTGGGGTTGACACGTGTCCTATAGTCATTTTCTTACAGAGGCATCAGATGCAGCCGTTGATTAAATGTATTAATCTACACTGATGGGTGCATGCGTCCAATCTAGCACGGCACTAAAAATCTATATGCATATCATATCGATGTCCCATATGGCTAAGCTGAATTGATACTTCATGGTGTCCTTTGGGAGCGAAATAAAGATGCAATGCCAATAATGGGCCAATATAGCTATTATAGGGGTCATCAAGGACAGAGACAGTTCAACTACTACTGTTTATGAGCTGGTGAGAGAAATAGAAGGAGAGAGAAAGAGAAAGTAATTTCTTATTTTGAAAACAGCCAGGAATAAAAGAAATGTCCAGTCTTACTCTGTCTTTCCACACTGTGAATGCAACATCAAGCAATGCACTTAAAGGTTAATTAGAAAAATTATCTGTTGGGCTGAAAACAAATGGTACCATAGAGTCCCCCTGCTGGCAGATGAGTTAATCTATGGCAGGTTTCCTTGCTGGTCCACCTGCGATCCGTCTCCGTCACTCTGCTGACAGTCCCTGCGGACCGCTGAGAGGATACGCTCCATCGCGCCGCTGTGACTAGCCTGCTAATGAATACAGAGGAGCCCAGGACGTCCAGACACCCACAGAATGGCTAGGAAGACGCTTCTGGATGCTCAGATCATTCTCTGGCCGGATGTCGGCTCAAATGAAGCGGAACATGGCTGCTAGACTGAGGGTGCAGAGAGGAATGCCACTCAGCCTGGACAGTGATTGCTCTGATGTTCGAGATTCATTCAGTGAACCCTAATAGAACCTTAAGGATTAGGGAGAAAGTTGCAGTTTATAGTAGATCTGATAGACAGGGTTTATATGTATGAGCTGTAATGTTATATGAAACGAAAGGGAACTGTGACCAAGTTTAATGTCACCCAAAGGAACCAAACATTTTTAAGTTATAGACAAAGAGCTTGGAAAATATATTCACACAGAAACACTAGAAAGGTTAGAATAGAAACAATATAATACAGGTAGTATTCTCTGGGAATTAATTCATTTATATTATAGGCTATACAATAACTCTATATATAACTCTAGACATTGTTTGCATGTGTGCAGCAACTGCAACCCAGATACAAGAATAAAATGTTGCCATTGTACAATTCTGCAAACCATAGATACATATAATCTCACTGCAATTTGTCATTGACAGATCTGCTGCTTTTGCTCAACAAGCAGGAGGTGGTTGGGTTGGGTGGTGGATACACAAAATCCAGAACATTGTCACCAGAGACCAGAGTACACATCTCAACTTCCATAGGTGTTTAGGTTTAGAAATTAAAGCACTTTGTAGGTTAGGAAAAGATCATAGTTTGGTTTAAATATTACCAAACACACTGTGAATCATTTTTTTACTGACATCTTTGTGGACTTTTTCTTTATGAAACCAAGCCTTGGTATCTCTCTCTAATCCTAGCCAAGTGCTGTCAGGTCCCAACCTGTTGTAGCTGGGAGCTGGTCATTTGTTGCACATTAGCTTGTGACTAGTGTTAGTGCACACTGACATTTTCACAGAAAAACTATGAAGAAATCAGAAATCAGTTTACAGGCTGTTACTTATCATTTGATGTGGTCAACCAAGACAGTTGTTAGCTCAGAAATGTAGGAAGCTAAAGTCAACAACACAGACTTCACTTAGGCCTGCAGTGCAAAAATTCCATAAAACAGATTTCAGCATATTGTAATTCAAGTGGTCTGAGAGGAAACAAGAATTCTACCCACTTCTGTGGACCATGTGATAGAGACTTTGGTTATTCATGGGTGTTTTCAGACAGGTAGGGGGTTGAATACGTGATTGATAGCTGTAATTACTGATCGCTGTTAAGATTCACTCAGTCGTGGCTCTACTTAACTTTTTTCCACAGTGGCGTGAAATGGCTTCAGGTTCATCTATATTTATATTTAGTGTTTTGATTTGGACTAAGCGGAGAGAGCTGCAGAAGGAAGGTGTGTATTTCCTTCTGCAGCTCCAAGCCTGTACAAATCCTATCGTACATTTAAGTAGTTAATTAAGAATGTAATTTGTTGGAGAAATAGCTGAAAAGTGCCATGAGCATTTAAAACACTAATGTTGATACACACATATCTATAAGTGTTGATATGAACATTAAACATGAATATTTTAGTTCAGAAGAGACTCATGGCTTGCAGACATGGAACAATGGAAACATTTTATTCTGGTGACTAGGTTGGGAACTGAACTGAACACGTCAGCAGAAGGTTTGTGTTTCTTAAACAAATATGACAAGTCCGGTAAGTCCACACACTACTGGTGAGAGCTGAATGTGCCAAACATCAGTGAGTTAATGTGTACACATTGCAACCATCCTGTTAGATGAGTCCTACTTGATAGGGAAGCATCCCTCTCTGGGTCAGGGTGCTATGTCACAGCTTAATTTACTTAGAGAGCCTTCTGTGCTGATCCTTTCATTAGAAAGAAACACCAGTGGTCAGATATTATCTGACCTACTGTACCTTTGACACAGGAAGAGGAGGGAAAGGGAGCAGAATGCTTAAAACTCAGGATAAAACACTTCCCAGCCTCCTGTTTTTGTTACTTAAAAAGGCACCTCAGTAGTTCATTTCCTTTCAATACGAAAATAATAATCCAATTAGTAATTTGATAAAAGTTTAAACCAAACCCTAAATGGGGAAGTGAGCTTTTCTCACAAATTCCTTGCTTTTTAAAATAGCATTGATTACATCTATTTGTTGACCAAAATAAAAGTTGGTTATTGTCAAGATTGTTCAGCAGACCTCATTACCAATCCAAGTGAGATGTTTTCTCAGGCATGAAGCCATATGTTGGCAGGGACACACAGTGAAGTGATTGAGTGTCGACCGCAGGGAGCCACTTCCTGCAGGGACGACAGGTACATTGTTTCCTATCACACCACAGAGACAAACACAAACACACTCACATTCTTGGGTGATATTGGCTTTTTATTAAAAATAAGACAACAAGCAGTCAGTGTCATCTGCCTCTGATACAGTGCGATAGATGTGACAGTGATTTTCTTTAGTACATAAATTGAAACTTTGCTTAATATTGCACTGGTTGTCCCTGACTGTCCAGATTTTCTTACAGCTTTCTTGGTTCCTACTGTTTTTCTTGTCACAGTTATTCTTGGTTTAATGTTTTGTTTGATGTTTCAGCAAAGTCTGATTAAATCTATACAGCTCTCTGACACTATGTGCACTATTCATTACATGTACTGTACATGACATAATTATTGGGAAGCTAATGAAGGACTAAATGGGACACTTTTAATAGTTTGCCAATTTGCAATGAGTTGCTGTATGAAATATACACAGAGAAAATAAACAATTAAAATAGGTATTAGTAGTATTTACAGAGCATGGCTGCTAAAACAGGTCAAATGAGGTTAATGCCAGTTTGCAGCCACTTTTAGCCATAAATCAGGCTTGGCAAACAAGACTTTGATGTGTGAGTTTTCACAGTGCTGAGAGACACCTAAAATAACTCCAAAGACTGGTACATTATTCAGAAATACTGAACATTTATTCAACATGTCAACGTGAAGAGTCTGGAAAATCAGTACATTGCAAACACTGCGTTGGTAAAGGAACAGTTGACACAAGCTGAAACAAAAAAATTTAATGTTAACTACAACTCGGGTGTTATATTTGTAAAATACGTGATAATGCTGTACATACAGTGTGCAAATATCGGTTTTATATCAAGGTGATCTCTTCCAGTAATCTGGGTCTTGATAAGAATTTACAGCCCTTCCTTATTGGTTACAATCGTCCCATAGTGAAACTGTACCAAAGTGGAAACTCAATGTAAATCAAATTAATTATGCAACAATGTCTACTATCACTTTCACAGCTGGTTTTCTTCTTCAACTCAGATTTCTTCTTCACTCTTTTAACGTTTACACACATACAATAAGTGTAAATTATATCAGTAGGGCTGTAGCAGCAAAATTGTGAACAAAATCATAATCATTATCCCCTGGGTGATAACAACCACTTCATTTAGTACTACATTGACTATGATAGTGCTCATTCACTGTAATCCTCAAACAACATTATATCATGAGGAAAATGGCACGTCTTGAGTGTGACAGCACAGGGTGTGAAACCATGTCCCCTTTCATCAAAAGAGTTATGATCAGTCAAGTTGGGCTCATAACAAATAGCAGGCTTTGCGCTTTTATCAGTAATGCCGTGACCCTCAACGCTGTGACCTCATCATTAATATGGGAAGGCCAGATGATAGATCAAAGCATGGTTCAGTGGAGCATCCCTGGGCCAGAGCTGGCCTTGAATCGTTCATCACACCATCCCTGTGGGGACTTTATGAGGGTCCACAGAGAAAGGACGCTCTCGAGGCTGTCACATTTGTTTTACCGCTTTTGATAATAGCTCGCTTTTAAAAGATGATACACGCAGGAATTTCTCATTAACACATGGCTGTGATTTTAGTTGTGATGGCATCCTTCAATATTAATAAAACTGGACGGCCACAGAATGGTTTCATCTGTTTTGTGCTTTAGTTCAGTTTGCATACGGATTGAGTCTGTCAAAAATAAATAAATACACCTGGAGTTCATACTAAAAGCTGAGCTAATATGGAGCAAGTAGAGCTAACTGGAGATTGAGATCATAATTCTCTTCACTGTCAGTTAAATTTACGAAGTCAAGTCAGGACTCATGAGGGCTGCACCCTGGGGTCATAGGACATATGTCATTATGTTAGTTTACTCCTGTGACGATCAGTTCACAACTGTTTCAACTGTCAACTGTTTTAGGCAGACTGACACACTACTGACCCATCTAATAATTGCCAGTAAGAGTTTTTGGGGTGACATGGCATACAGAATGGAAAAAGGCAGTATTTTGTGGTTAGGAAGACTACCACCTGTCAACTGGTTGCATGGCTTAAGCTGCTTAATGAATGTTCACTGAAACTGCAGGAAAGAAACAGAAGTGAAAAAAAACAGACAGATGCAAATGCGATGCTTTTTACCACTGGTAGGAGGCAGGGTCTGGACCAACCATCAGCCCCGGCAAATCCAAAACAGTCCACCTCGACTGGCCCACCATCAGACACTGTCAATTTAAACATGTGCTATATTTGCAAACACAAGCTAATAGGTATACCCAGCTAATGTGTTTTTGCTTCACTTTATGTAGGGCTTCATGCATTGTGTGACATTGATGTGACAGAAGCCTATTTAAATGCACAGAGATTCTATGATTCAGTTCATCATCATCATTAGCACTATAATCATTGTGACACAACCTACAGAGTCATAGTAACTTATGCTCAAACCTTAAACCGCTAGTCTCACCTTGGCACACGTTCTCTTGTCCTAATCTTCTTCCCTTTCCTTCACCCGTCCATCACTTCTATTTCTACCTCCAAACTGTGCCCACTACTGGTGGCAATAGAGGCTTCTGCTACAGAAGGTCCTGCAGCAAACATATCTGTCAGTTTTTCATTTTGACAGCTTCTACCTCAAGGTCCTGTCTTTCCTTCCTTTTTTGCTTTGGCTTATCCATGTTTGACACTCTCTAAATTGCAGATCTTAACACAGAACCTCAAGGGGGAGGTGCCTCGTAAGATGGGAATGGACCTGCTCCTGTGTGAGTCAAGAAAGCAACCAAATACAGGATAGAGCCCAGTATTATCTGTTTGTTGAGGCAGCAATTTTTTGTGTTTGTACTTGAATGAGAGTGGTAGTGTGCTACGTTTAGCCTACATTTAATCAGAGAGTGCTGTTACTTTTCACTCTCCCCTCCTCTCTGCTGTCGTATTCCTTTCATTTTTAGCAAAGGCACCCACCGCACTCACAGTTATGAGGAACACCAGCTGGCTTTGTTTTTTCTTCCCAAAAAATATTAGTATTAAATCAGTCTGACTCACAGGAAGTATTCTGTTGGAATAAGCCTGTCATTAGCCAACTCATTTTCAACATCCCCCTTGCTACATGAAATAAAAACATCCTCCAAGTTAGCAACTACAGGCTGAAAATGGCACGTTTTGAGGAAGATTTGGATTGTGCCATGAGCCAGACCTGTTTGGTTCTTTGTGGCATTTTCTTTTCCAGGGATTGAGCCGTTTAAATGCCAGGGTTGAACTCCACATGTGGTAATGGTCCTCCAAAACAAGTTTCCCCTCTCTCTCACTTGCAAAGGCACCATCACTCCATCTTTAAGCAACGCCCCAAGATGACTGAAAGAAATACAAACAAGCCAGAGAGGTTTTATTTTAGATTTTTTTTTTTTATACCATATTCCAGAAGGATAAGTTCATCCAGACCTTTCTCTTGTGCTGGTACTGTGCTACAAGAAAGTGTGGAGATGTGGTTAGGCTACATTAGTGGGAAATAAATAAAAAATAGAAAAAAAAAAACAAAAAACAAACAAAAAAAACAAAAAACACTAAAACCAATGGGGCCAATCAAACATGATTTGACATAAATTCTCTAGAAAAAAACCTGCTTCCACGAGCAGGGAAAAAAGCAAATGGGAAACAGTTGGTTAGGCAGGTGTCAGGGTGCTTAGGTCATGTGTTGAATGGTCCAAGGAAACATTTCCTCTACATAAATCTGACTGCTTGTGTGGTGGCTTTCCCATATTAGAACTAGTTAAGAAATGGAGATCATCTGCCAAAACTGATATAATTGCAAAATGTTTTTTTCTGTTTATGAAAGTAAAAAAACGTGGCTAAATACAGTTGGTGTTTTAGGCTCCTTTAATTGTAATTCAGTTACTTTTGAGTGACCTAATTTCAGTTTAGTTTTAATTTTACCCAAAGCTTTTTGCTTCATTTTTAAATTGTAATTATAAAACGGTTTTAAATCAGATGTACAGTGCCAATATGAGTACAGTATGAGTCAAAAATGCACAAAATGACTAATTAAAGGAGCTAAAGCTGTCACTAACCTCATCAGCAATATCAACATCTTTATGTATAGCCAGAATTGAAATATCTTCATATCAAAACTATTTCTGAAGTTGCATCAGACAGAATGTGGCCTTTAAAGATCCAGTGTGTAAGATGTGGGCAGATTTTGAATGATTTAATTGCTGCAATTTAATATAATATTAGTAATTATATAATGTTTTATCACACAAAAATAAGAATCATGTTTCTGTTACCTTTTTTTATCTTCAGAGGGAGCAGTTTTTCTTCCAGTCTGTCATCTTACACTGCCATGTTCCTACAGTAGCTCAGGACAGACTTCTTCTTTCTGTTTTATGGTGGGTGGCATCCAACGTTAATTTGCATTACTGTAACCTATGTGTGAGTGTGGAGTTATTATTCCCTTAACTTAAAAGTCCAGAAGCTAGGGTGTTTTTTGTTTTTGTTTTTCATTTTATTTATCTGACACCATACTTATTTTGCTCAACAATTACACAAAAGGGAAATGTTGTAGGTTACATCCTTCCATGTTAATTTCTAAAGACTTCAGCCTGTAGTTGTGCATTAGCCAAGGGTCACTTTAAGGTATAAGTCTGTACCTTACCAACAGTAGTATTTTATTAGTCCGAATAATGTCAGTCTATAATACAGGGTCTTGGATGAAGCAAATTAGTTGCTCTTCTTTATTACTCCCTATATGTACTGGGAAATGCATGTAATACAAATTTTCGTAGTACTACTTTTCAAATCCATTGCACAAGTCATCCAACATTGTTTTTTACTGACCATCGTGACTAGAATGTTTTGTTAAAAGTCCAGCCAGCCATATCCCTCAGGCTGCTTTTCACCTGCAATCAGAGGGACAGTTTCTTTCAGCATGGACTGACATAGCTCAACTCCTACAGGTAGCAGCTGACATGACTATTAGTCTTTCTTCTGGTACTTGCAGGTGTCAGACTCGCCGGTGCTCACTTGTCAGAGCTGCTCTGTGTGCTGTCTGAGGTGATTCATCTTCTTGCCAGCATCATTAACTTCCTTGTGAAAGGACTGGCAGAAGGAGACTCAAAGCAGGGCTCCAAAGAGTTTATGTGCCTTGTCAGGAGCTACTTTCCCTCCTCTGTAATCAGATAGAAACTTCTCCTTCTTCTATGTGCTTTTTGCTTTTAATTGTTGTTCTCAGTTCTTTATATCTTAGGACGGAAGACAGTGCTATCAGCTCACTTACATCCTGCAAGTCCTGTCTTGAAAGCGAAATACAGTATTTTGTGTACTTTTAAAAATGTCTCAAATGTCTCAAATTAATCTCAATCGAACACCATTCAGTAATAGAACAAATGTTGCAATTATGATTACAAAGTTAATGATATCTGCTAAAATGGTTTGAGGAAATATGGTCATATTATTAATGCAGACACATTTATCATCAGTAAAAACAAACAAACGGCAGACAAAACACCCTAGGCATTATTCTTTTTTTTTTAAATTTCCTCATTAAACTAATGAGTTTCTCTGTTTCACCATTAATTGCTTCATTTCAGTCCCACTGTCAATGTTTATTTCTGCAATTGCATATATTCACTGATTGTTTGCTTTATTTAGGCTACTAAATGAAACCACTTAATTAGTTTGAAATGGAAAGACCTGTCAAATTAACCCTGTTTCCAGAACATTACATTTCAGCATTAATACAAAATGAATTCTTACATTTCAGCATTAATACAAAATGAATTATTGCATTGGTTATATAGGTCACACTTGAATCGAATGAGAAATCAGGACTTGATGAAGCTCAAAAACAGTACAATGTTCAAAGATGTCATCGTGTGCTCCTGTGTTCAAGAGCCTGCAGCAATGATAATGCACAAAGCATGTATCCTGTTTTCCAAAATATAACATTACCCTCAGAAGTTTAGGTTGGAAACAGTTACATGTTTTGGTTTTTAGTTGTGTTTACAGAGAATATCTGTCTCTTAAAGTGTCTGTTTTGAACTTTTTTTTTTTTTTTGAATGAACTGCAAATGAAATGTGTGAGATCTCTGGGATTGTTTTTTTCAGGGAGAAAATAAAAGGGAGCTCACCTCCCTGACCCTTTCACCAAAATGTACCTCTTTTTTTTCGGCTGCTTGATAACAAGTTATTATCCAATATGGCAGCCTTTTGAGAGGTAGTGAAAAGTGGCAGAGGGTCCGTTCTGCAGTGTTATTAAGCTGCAGTATGGACTTTTAAGGGCTGCTATAGACTGTCCTTCAACCTCAAAGTGTTTTATTATGAAACCACACAGCTTCAAATTCAGTTTGAGTCTTACTTCTCAAGCTTGCAGTCTGAGAGGAAATGGGTGATATGAATGAATAACAGAGATTGTTATGCACTCTTTGCCTGTTAGTGTTCGTGCCATATATTTGTGTTTAGAATATGCTTTAAGCTGATGTAATCTAACTGCTGGCTTCGCAAAACTAAACATGTTGTGTTTTAATTGAGCTGTCACCAATAGCAGCAGTGAGATTACATGTAACACAATGCAGGTACGACTACATGATACTGTGTGTAGTGCATAGGATCATAGGGAAATTGTTGTTCCTTATCGTTAAGCACTGCAGAGAACACTCCCAAGATGATTCTCGTTTCTTGTTCAATAATGCAGCTCATAGAGAATACGCGCCCATTTGTTTAGGATCATTGTTTGCTCTATATATGTTGCAGACAATTGAGCAAGCAGCCCTCCTCTTTGAATTTACAGTGTTCGTTAATAGGAAGGGAGCGAAGGGAGGGAGTGCTAATAGGAAAAACACTGAATACAGGGGGAGTTCCATCTCTTGTGTCTCCACTTGATTAGTTTAACAGCTCCTTTGATCTTTTGCTGTGATTGAAGTGTTTAAGTGGAACATGGGGGGCAATGGCAGAGCCAGAGAGCAGGCGCCAAGTAATGTGGCACCAAATGCCTATGAGGCACAACATCTTAATGTCAGGGGGAAATTAAAACACTTTTCCATTACCAAGGCCCTTGAATCTTAATTCATTTGTCCACAAACAATACAAAGTAGGTGACAAGGTCAGAAAATATTCATTGAATAAGACGTGAATGCTGACCTTTGTGAGCAGGTAGAAATGAGTACAATTTCAATATATATATATATATATATATATGTGTGTGTGTAGAGAGAGAGAGAGCGAGAGAGAGATGGAGAGATCACTTATTTTATTTTTATTTTATTTTAGAGCTTTTGCACTGAGAGGCAGTTTCCATTTATTTAAGTTACACTGGAAAACTTTGCACATTTATGCAAATGAGAGAGAAAGGTGAGGTTTAACATTTTTAGCGGCAGATTCCTGAAATCTCAGATGTTAGCAGGATTTTATTTGAATAAGAGCTAAATTTAACTGAGAAGGGAGTGTCTTCTCTTCCCACAGTCCTGAGTCTAAGATGGAAATGATAAACTGGGTGTATTTTATACAGTTTGAAGCCATTTAAATATTAGACCAGGTTCTGTCACACATGGGTGCCTGGTTATGTTTTACAATGGAGGAAAGAAACATTATTGGCCGGGGAGGGCTTTGGTTCCTCCCCCAGAAAAAAAAAAATAATCCTGCACCACCTTACCGCTTGGATTAAGCCATGAGAATAAATTAAATCTAATAGATTTGTGGATATTTCTTGCTTTCCCCTTCAGTGGTCTGAATAACTCGCTGCCTCTGACAGTGTCCTTTTTCACACGGTGACGTCCTCAGCTATGAATTTGTTTTTCACCGTATGAGAAAATGGAGGTGTGGTGTGAGAGCGTGTAAAAAGTGTAAATTGTGTGAGTGACAGTTCTTAGAACAGAAAAGAATCCTGTCAGATTAGTGAGCTAATGTTACACAGAAGGGCTGGCAAAGTTATATAATGTTGAGTTGCAGATCAGTTTGCATTTCAGCAACATAACAGTCCTACTTTTTTAGCTAATTTAAAGTTTGACTGGAGTCAGTGAGCCAAGCATGTTCATTCAAGATCTGCTAGCTTCTCTTTACCTCAGTTCTATTAATGATTGCAGTTAACTTAAATGACATGTTTCTCACCTTTGTAAACAGTCATGAGGCTTTCAGACACGATGCGACAGTGGCACCAATGCACTCTGAAACTATTTCCAATAGTCATCAGTTTGTCCCTGCATCGAGCGAAGCACCACACGCAACTTCCCTGAATTATACAGCGGTTTGAGTTTGTATTGAGACTTGAAGAGGAAAGCTCAACCATGGAAACAGGTTTCCATCGAAGTAGGAATGTCAGGTGTGTTTTAACAGTCAGGTAGCTTGTTGAGGTTGGCAACAAACATAGTTTAAGTTTCTTATATGTTCCCCCCAATACCTCTACAGACCTATTAATGTCTTAAGCCGTTTTCACATGGGACTAGTAACCTATAACTTGGGACCTCCGTTGATTTGGAAATGAACCCCTCAAAACTGTGTTTCATGTGGTGCATTCGCATGGGATAAATAAAGTTTGTTTTTTACTCAAATTTACCGACATTATTCCCTGGATCTCAAGGGTCACTATTAATAGACTACCACTTACAGATTACTGTTAGAAGATAGAAAAATGTTCCTTCCTGTATGCTGTCATACACATCATCTTTTGAGATTTTGTTCTTCTGAAGGATTTAAGTTTGCTGTTTAAGTGAATGTAAATGCTATAGCACGACATCAGCCTCCTGAATTTGCACCCAAAACACTTTTAAAACTCATTTAAAACTCATTTATCATGACTAGCCAGCCTCCATAGTCCTCGACAAGGAAACAGGCAGAATAAATGCGTGGAGGAAACAAAACATGTTGCACATAAATCCATAGATATGTCGATTCACACAGGACCTCTGTGGTTGCTGAAATCGTTGAGGAAATTTGCGGTGGAATCTTTACTTTCAAATTACAGACATGGCAGATTCGCACGGGATTAAGATCACAGACGACATCTGCAATTATTACAAATTACCAGAGGTCCACAGGTAATACTAGGCCAGTGAGAATAGAGCTTTAATTTAGGTTATGGGTTACAGAGGTATAATTTTCACACTCAATATTTTATTATTACAGAAAATAGAGTAATTTGAAGTTCTGAAAATGTCATCTAATTTGCTTCGTCCTCTTCAAGAGCAGCGTAAATCGCATTGTGTCTGAAAGACCATCAAACTCCTGTGTGGATTGACAGCATTATGTGTTTTTTTTAAATTGTCAGTTCCTGAAAATCGTAAAATGATCATAAGCTTCTTATATATAATCACCAGACCGTGGGGACTGTATCATTTTTAAAAAGACAGAAAGTAAGGGAGAAAAACCACAAGTCTCCTCCCCCTAAATGAATAACTGAGATGCATTTACTGCATTGCTCAGATGGCTATGCTGTCACATTTAAAGGTACCTTATTTCATTAAATACACCACGCATACACATGAAAAAGCAGTTGTAGTCATGCATATACATTAAAATACTCTTTGATATCTGACAAATTCAGTTATGTCATCACATATTTGTCATGCCAGCTAACCGTCAACCATCAACCCTGAGAAACACTGACCCAGTCTGAAGCTCTGAGAGTCATAAGCTTGAGGTATCTTTGAGACACACATCACAACACAAACAATTTGGTACCTGTAATGTTATGTCAATACCCCTGGACACAAGACAGATGTTGTTATTATTTTGTCATTTCAACATTTCGTACCAGTTGGAGAACCTCCGAGATCCCGTTGCCCTGCACCAGAATGTCAACTAATGACCGGACAGTCGGAAAAGAGCAGCAAATTTGTTACCACTGACAGAAAGCAGTGATGGATTCAAGAGCTGGTAAACATCCACAAAACAACAACAGACAGTCTTAAAGGTCTGCTGGCACAGGCACTACACAAGGTATTACTGCAGATATAGTACATGAAAAATCAAAACAATAATAATAACAATAATAAAAAATCAACTTGACTCCATTTTGTCTTTAAAATTAACAGCAGTTCAGGGAAAATCTTTAACATCATCACCCCCTGAATGGATTGTTCAATTACTAATGTATTCTCATAGACTGAAAAATTAATGGGGCAATGTGGCTAGCAATTTAAGCCTTTAAAAAAGCATTTTAATCATACAAAATATTATGTCCTTCTATGATCATTTTTATTATTTAAAAGAAATGTGCTGATGCTTGTGGAATAATACCACTTCCTTTAAGCTCAGGAAGATGGTGGACATTGTTCCTAACTCAAAACTGAGGGTCAAAGGGCAGAGGTTGTTGTATTTTGAACAAACTGAAAAGGCCGTTGAGGTGAATTTGTGATTTGTGATATTGGGCTATATAAATAAAATCTGAGATGAATTGAATTGAATATATAATTATTCGTAGAGGCCCTTTGCCCTTGCCTTTATTTACAGATAGATTACTCACTCTTCCTCTAAACTGTTTTGTCAAGTGCGTTTCTCATCTCCACTGCTGTCAGTGACCAATTCTCACCAAGTCTCACAGCCAAGTCTTACCCGAGTATAAACAAAGCTTTAGGCTGCTGAGGCCGAGGCGTGTTATAAAAGTGTAACTGGAGAAAGAATAGGAAAGACGAAGTGATTTAAATCGAGGTCCAGGCCTGATTTTATTTGATCTTTTGTCACAGGCTTTTGTTTGAGTTGCAAAAGGGCCAATTTGTGAAAGTGTTTTTTTTACAAGTTGAAAAGAGACAGAATAAATGAGGTGCTTACTGAGTGGCAGTACTAGAGAAACAATATGTGAAGTAAAAATTGCACTATTTTAGTTCATTTATGATTTGCTGTCTGCTATAAAAAAAAAAAATCAATAAAACAAACTCTCTGTACCGTATTGAATGACATAGCATCGCGTCATGTTGACTCGTATTGTGTTGAATCAGTTGTGTTGAATCGCAATAGGGGTGAATCATATCGCATTCGTTCATATGTATCTTAATGTATCCGATCACTGGTAATGCATTGAAAAGTGTATCAATGGAGTGATTGAGATGTGCGTCCCCACTGTCACTGAGGAGAAATGGCCATCTTTACCACTTTTTTTTTACATCAGTGTTAACCAGAGCCTCGACATTGAAGCCCTCATTCTTTCATTCTGATTTGATAACAATACACCCTGACTTTTAGAGATTAAATTACCTGAAAAATTAGTTCTTGCTATGTTGTCAGTGAGAATCAGACAATTCACAACTAACCATCTTAGTGAGAAGATGCAGTTTCATAACACCTTTAACAATATCATTAGATTAGAAAGACTCAGATGTTTAAAGAAAGTGTAAAGTGTTCTTATGCCACATTGATACTGAATTCAGTGTTTTTGGATGTCACCTTGACTCTGTATAGTTTGTAAGGGGGGCATCATTACAACTCTTTTATGGCTCTTATGATTTTCTACAATAGTCTGCTACTGTGAAGCCTGTTGTTGTGGTAGCACAAGCTTGAATCAGGAGAGATTATCCACTGATTCTTGTTAGAACTCCAATCACTCCAATTACATTTGCTCCAAAGTGACTTTTCCCAGTCATCCGGCCAGGGATTTCTTTAGCCATCAATTAGAAACGTCGCTTCTAATCTGAGTCGGCTTCCCAGACACTGGTCATTTCCCATTAGAGTCATTTTCCCCAGGATCCCGTGGAGCGATAGACATCTCCGCGGCTCAATAGAGGAGACGTGGAGGAGACCATAATTAAAGAGGTGGCATTTACTCTCAGTCAGGCCCTCTCAGAGATCTGAATCTGCAATTACCTTCCAGAAAATAGCATTGTCAGGACAGGACCCACGTTAATAATGGCCCCCATCTCTGGGGCAGGGTACAGAATGCAATCATTTCCACTGAAGCCGCACTTTGATTGTTTATCGCTTTACCCAGGGTTATCAGGCACTCTACTGTAGCAAATGTACACAGAAGGAAATAATCCTGTGGGCCACTGGCTGGGCTATTCAAGTATTTTGCTGAGTGGTGACTGTGCTCATAAAGGGTGCCTTTAACACCATACTCATAAAGGTTGTAATATCATGGATAGGATTCACCAACCACCCGTCACTAAGTCTCACTATCTATATACTTGTATCGCTCCCTCTTTCTCTCTCTCTCTCCCTATCTCACTCACACACTTTCTATCTCGTACACACATACTGCAAGTGCACAGACTCCCCTAAGCCTCTTCCAACCCGTGCCTGACTTCCCAGATACTTTATCAAGTGCATAAGGACCATTTGCACAGAAGGCAATTAAAAGCTTTAGTGGTTCCTGCAGGCAGAGGGGTAGTTTGGGGGCCCCAGTCGACACATGAGCCAGCACCTTATTGGAGAGGGCTGGCTTTGTGCAGCAAAATGGCTTCAGTAATTTATACCAAATAGACTGCAGGTAGGGTTTGAGAGCCAAGAGGAACGCATCTGCATTAATCAATATGAAATTATCCTGGACGTAATTTGTGGAGGGCAGCCATGCACCTGCCTAGAAATGTGATTGGGGGAAGCCTGCGGATAAATAAGTGACCAAACACTGCTGAAAATCTGGCGGTTAGAACTGAGAAGAAAAGCGATCCAAAGTGGGATTCAGTGAGATGACAGTGGACTGGATGTGCTGAAATAATGAATGTAAAGAACACCGGCTGATTCTGATAAATTGTAACCTCTGTGATCTTCCTCCAAACCACATTATTTTCTATTAATGACAATGTTTTGATCCGACTTGGATCTTCATCAGGTAAGAAGGTTTGAAAAAATGAAAACACATCCATATCCTTTGATAGCATAGTGCTCTTTATCCTGTATATTCTGATAACAGAGGAAAAGAATGGAATTGTATTAACTCAGACATATGGGGTGATCATTTCGACTTTGACATTTTGAGATTTTGATGCTTTTATACATAAAATGCACGTTTGATATCTTTGAAGCTTGACTTTTGTATTACTGCTTTTTGCTGTTTTTCCCTATGTATTTGCTTCTACATATTTCATAGACAGAATGAATTTATTGCTACTGGAGTTTTAACATTGGGATGGTTAACCACACCTGCCGTCACATGCACGTCATGTATAAATATGTAAACATTCTGACCTAATGGTTATCCGAGTTGAATCGAAACACTGTCATAAATTCCAACAAAATAAAATAAAAGGGGTTTGGTCTAAGTGTGCAGGCTTAACTTTCTGTAAATGGATGCAGTTTTTGAAAGATTTGCACCTACTGTGATGTGCATATAGTCTCATTATATGTGATTCTCATAAATACTCATAAGTCTTTTTTTGGATCACAAACAACACCCTAAGCATACTTGAATGTGAAACTCTCAAATGTGAGTTTTAGACCTGCGTCCCTAAACAAATGCAAATATAGCGATCACTGAGTGTCAAGGGGTAAGGAAATAAATCTATTAGCATGGTAAATTGTGGTGCCAGAGAGATAAGCTCGTCCTTAAAATGACCATATGCAAAGGTAGCGATAGTGAGGATGTCCAGCGGATTATCGCGTTTGCATATCTTCTAATCAATACACTTGCAACGTTCATGTGTAAAGGCCAAGATCACTGTGTCATGGTTTCGAATCAGTCTTTTGTTCATTTAGATTTTGTTTTTCACTTTGGATATGAGTGTTTATTTGCATCTGATTGCCATTTCCTTTTGTCCTAAAACGCCTTTTATATCTCTCGATACACTCTTTTACTCCAGGTTCCCAATGTCATTAGTGTCAGTAAACAGAGGAGAAACTGAGGACATTCTTCAGATGGTCTGGCCCTTCTTTGGCAGCTGGTGACCTTCCTGGTCTATATGCTACATGGTTTTCTCCAGCCTCTTTTTTCAGGTCTCAGACAGCCTAGCTCTCTTTATCACTCCCCGGGATCAGCAATTGCTCACCGACAGTCTCTCAGTAATGCATCCATGCTGGGTATCTCTTCAGAGCACGACTGTGTGCTTTGCAAATGCATTAATGCATTATACAAGAAATGAATGCAAGAAAGAGACAACACAGGATGGAGGTAGTTCTGAGCATTTCAAGTACCATATCTGTGAGAATTATTTTGGTCTTTAAAATATTACTTATGGCAATATTTTTAAAATTACATTTAATTAAAATGGGAAATGACAGAGGACTTTTTGGTAGGTATGGTATGCATCCTAGACCACTGGTCCACTATGTCCCTATGGCAAAATTACTATGTAATGAAACATCTGTCACCCTGCATGGCTGACAAGTGAGAAAGACAGACAAGGAAAAATGTCCTATTAGCTCTAATCAGATTGCTTTTGATTTAACCTTTTTCCAACAATTAAATTGCGTTGCAGGGTGTGCAAACAAAAACATTGTCTGCTAACCTGCAGTAAGTGGGATTTCCTGTTAAAAATTAAAACATAAACTGGAACCGTGAGAATACATAATGAGATACACATTTACATACAGTGAAACAACAGGTTCTGTTAAATTTTACTGTTGAGGTTTTTGGTGACTCGCAAGGGGCTTTCCAATTATGAAGACTGAAATAGTGAAAAACATTTAGAGCTCTTCCTGTGATGTATGGTTCATAAGCATAGTACCACGAGCTTAATTGGTTGAATTCCTCTCTTGGCAGACAAGACACTGTACCCCCAGGCACAGATAAAAGACTTCTAAACTCTCTTTTGTGGAGCGAGGAGATGAAAGGGCAGAGAAGACAGGAGCTTGTCAGGAAGAAGCCGGTCCCAGCAGCCAGTTAGGTTGCAGGTGTAGCAGACCAGAAGAACGACAGGTTATCATCTGCTCTCTGCTCGAGAAATGAGACGCCTTGTCATCAAGTCATGATGTCTTATTCCTTCCTCAACACTCACACCCAATCATATTTGCTTCTGACATGACAGACGCATGATATGTTGTTTACAAATAAGACATGCCGGCAGTATGGTGAATTAACAGATCTAGTTTGCCTGGTTCTTGTAGCTCCAGGCTGAGTATTTAAAACCACTTATGCATAGGCAAAGGCATGACATTTAATGCTATTTATAACATGCCTTAGTGTGACTTTATAGTATGAACTGCACAGTATAAACACATGCATAATAAAAACAATGAATATATGATAGATAATACATTTAGTGGCTTCTATGTTGATAGATTTGCTGCTTAAACATACTACTACTACTAAATTACTAAAAATAATCAAAGATCTGAAATGCTTCTTGAAACTGCAGTGCTTGATAGTTTTTTGGTGTCATCAAACAGAGTGCAAATTATTGGTTTTATTAATAAATCTGCTCTCATTAGTAATGTGAACTAGATGAAGACCCTGTAGAGTTGCTCTAATCACTAAACATTTTTCTAAAATATCATAGTTCATTTTGTGATAAAATCCCAAACCTGTCCAAAATGACCACTGTCGGCCAATGGCCACCATGCAATTACTTAAAACACTTCAGTAACACAAGATCCAGAAGCACATAGTGTCCACTGCTGGACCATTTTGGAAATCACCTGAAAAAGCCTTAGAAACAAGTGCCTTCAGAATTATCTAAAACGCATTAGAAGAAATATGTAAAAACCAGTCTGAAGTGTTTTGCAGCACAAGGTATAGCCTTACTTCACAGCAGAAGCCACTGACTGGCATTCACACAAAAAAGGCTTAGAAGTAACCTGAAATGCCCCAGGAAGCATTTATTGTTATGCAAATATCTAAAACACCTAACCCTCAGGACACCCTATAAAAAAAATCACACATTTCCTATTAAGGCCCTTTTAGGTCACTAAAAATATTAAACGTGAAGAAAAAAAAATATTTTTTTTGGTCATTAACTCCATGTATAGCAAAAGTGAATTCAATTTCATAATTTTAACCCTTTAAATACCCTTCAATTTTCTATTTGAATGCAGTGTTTTTTTGGGATTATCAGTCTGGGATAGGTCAATGATTAGCAAGCATAGCATGTTTGTGCTATTACAAAAAAATATAAAAATAACTTTTCCCTTTAAGGCCCTTTTAGGTCACTGGTCGTTTAAAAATATCACTGATAGTCAAGGAGGCCAAAAAGGGCTCCAGGAGGAAGAATGCGAGGTCTAGACAGTGGAATTTTTTTTTCAGTGTTGATACTGAAATTCCCAAATTCCTTAAAAAATGAACATCTTTGCCAGATATCACCATCTCAGCATAAAAAACTGCCAAAATGAGAGCAAAAATACAATTGAGAAGCTCTAACCGGGTCGCAAGAACACATGGGGGTTAAGATATTTTCAAACAGGAGGTATAGGTCCCATGGGAGTACCATCATGCTCCACCACACACACACACACATGAACACCTCCAAACAACAGTGTTATAGGTTGCCTTAACCATAACTGTGATATTTACTACTTACTTTTGAGGTTTATTCAGACCAGGAATTCTCATGTTTCTCAAGTTAACAGGGGGTAGCATGCTCCCTCGAATTAAATACTGTCTGTACTCTGTCACTGTCTGTATTCCAACATGTTAATATGTGCCGATATGTCAGAATTGGTTGTATTCCAATCAAAATATTGACACATTGAGGTCATACCGGTATTTGGATATTTGATTTAATGCATATAAACATTAGATGTATGTGAATATACTGTATGAGGCAAATCCCAGTTCAGTATTTGACCTGGTGTAATGCACATCAAAATATCTCCAGCTGATTCAGATTCTTGCCAGAGAGCTTAGAAAATATATAATTCAGCATTCTGGGGGTTTTGGAGCAATGAATTTTGGTTAAAATATTCTCTTATTTACAGATCAAGAGGCACTATTAATAATGAAGGGCTTGGGTGCAGTTTCTCTCACTGCACAATGGGAAATACCCTACAAAAAATGGCCATAATTGTCAATGGGAATCTTCTACAGAGCATCTGCTTCATGTTACATAATCAGCCCTGTCAAAACCCTGAAAAGCCTCAAAGATCGTTTGGAAGGAAAACATAGAAAGCCTTTGATTAAGAAGAATGAAAATGGAAACAAGTCTAATTCAATCTTGTTTGGAGATTCATTTTACTCCTTCTCTTGCACTCTCTTTGCAGTTAATTTTCTGCCAAATCTGGTGTTAAACTCTGATGTTTTACTCTGCCCCCTGCAGACATTTGGCTCATTACAGATTTTACAAATATCATTTTGAATTGTCACATTTTCAGATAGCATTAGTTTTTCTGGCTGTTTCTGAATCACTTACAGGTGGATAACTATGCGGACAGCAGCAACGTTGAGAGTTTGAGTTTATTGACATGTTTTATTTCACTAAATATAATGCAAAGGAACTGTGACAATTGAACCAACTGACTGAAAGATGCACAATCTGATTTCATCAGAGGGAGCGTCTAGTGTATAAGAGAGACAAAAAAGAGTAGAAGTGCCTTAGTCCAGAGTCCAGGTTAAATGGAGCTGCACACTTTACTACTGTACTGAGAACAGTGTGGTGCTGTTGATTTCCTTTTCTTGGTGCCTAGTAAAATAATAATAATAATAATGATAAAAACACTACAAGACTTTCAAAAAGAAGCGTTTTCCCCTTTTTTGTCCAGTGGGCTGTATTATTACATACTGCATATATAATATTATTCAGAAATCTATATGAGGATTATGTGCTCTGGGCAAGGCAAGTTTATTTAAATAGGACAATTCCTACACTAAGGCAATTCACTGTGGGTTACAGAAAAAACATCCAGAGTAAAAAGCTACTAAAAGTTCAAAAAAAAAAGTAAGTACAAAGCATGTATATTGAAAGAAGAGAATGATCAAAATGATTAAAAGATATTGTACAATATGGTACAATATTGTAGAACTACATAGCACAAAGACCACTCTACAGGCAGCACATATGAAGAGTTCAAGGTTTAGACACAAAACTGCTGCTAAAATTCAGCTGCCATTATTAATAAGATTATCTCCGCTTCATTTTGTGAGGTTAGTTTGACAAGGCGATTCAAGGTAATGTGATATGTTAATAACTACCTACTGAATGGTTAGCATGTCATGTAGCTGGGATTAAATATACCACTCTAAATAGATTTATGGGTACAGATACAGCATATAATGTGCAAAAATAAACCCCTGACAATCCTGAGATGCTCCTGTATTGTCTTAACAGGGAGTAGAGAGGTGAATCTATCATTTTTAACGTGGTTTTAATGAAAACCTAGTGAATAAAGACCTTTTTTCAAGACTTCTGATCATATGATCAGCAGTTAAATATAATTCATCTCAATTCAACATTTGTGTATTACCATATATTTTATTACTTAGATTCAATCAAATTAGATGAAATTGGAATCTTTAGGCTGGTCTCCAATCTCCATTGTTCAATGTTATGACTTTTTTTCACTAGACGGCAGAAAAAAAAGTGTGTGACTGATGTCAGACACAATTTTCCTCTCGACATTTGTATGACCGTGTTCTGATAAGGTCAGCGAGGCTCATCTTGTCAAAGCCCTGTCACAGTCTTTTTCTTTCTGCTCATAACTTTTTCTTATATCAGTCTTCATCACCAAAGGCGCTGAATACTTGTCAGGAATAATATCACTGTATCTTGATATCCTTTAATTATGACAGTATTATAGATTGGACATAGAACCTGTCACAGCCATTGTTAGTCTTTGTTTAAGGACATACTCACGAAGAGGGCTATTCTTGTTCTTGATGAACAAATAAAATAGGAGAAAACCACGGAATAGGTATTCGCTATTATTTTGATGCCAAAATGTATTAAATGAATGAACACAATTCTAATGAATATTAGCAGCATATTTTTTAAAAAGAATAACATATGAATACAATAAAAACATTCTTCAGCCTTCCTAGTCTATCCTGTCTGTGGACACATTCGGTAAAGCCTGTTTCTCTGCCCTTAAATTAACTGACTTAAATTCCTGATAAGCTGTATCTCTTCAACAGTGATCTTATCATTCATCCCTTCTACTTAAGGATAGGTCAGTGTAACATCACTATGATATTAAAAATGTTTGATGTGGGCTTCTGTATCAAAATGTGACATTTTGCTGCTGTTTTTACACCAGTTTGGTGTTTGACCAAACTAGGTGTTTTGGTGTTTTTTGTCACTATACAGCAATATTTAAAAAAAAACAAAAAAAAAAAAACATGAAGAAGCAGATCTTGCACATGAATGTTGACTGATTGGTACAGAGGAGCCATTTATCGCTCATTCTGCAGAACAGTGACCATTCATCTGAAAGGGAATTAGTTATCACTGGCCTACAGGGAGCCATTACAGAGTATTGTTTCAGAGAATGGCTTACCCCAAGCTGCTTTGTGTTTGTTAGACGAGAAACATCAGAAGCAGACAGAGCGGACACGTGAAGGCTGTCTGCGAATGGGCTGCAGTTAGAGTTAGAGTTTCATTTATCCAGCAAGCTACATATTTTCAATACACCATTCTTTTGGCAAGCTATTATATAAGCTAGTCATATAAGGGGTATATAATGAGTCCAACTCCTCCTCCTCCTCATCACACGCATTATTTAGATTACTGCCCTTTTGAGGACCCTTGTGTGAACGATCACACACGGAATCATCACTACTCATTTTCAAACCGATGAATCTGTGCCGATAGGATGTTTTAAACTATCAGCATTAGCAGAAGTTGATGACGATAGTGGTCGATATCTAATATTAGCTTTCAAAATTGGAAATATGGAGTTTGAGGGAAAATAATAGCTCAAAAGATAAAAATCATACCCACCTAGATGTTTTACATTTAGTTTGATGTTCAATTCCACATTTATTGATCAGTTAGTTTGAGTTTGATGTTCAGTGATTCAGAGATATTTATTTAGCAATTTATTAATTTGACTTAGAGGTTCAATTCAATAATTATGTGGTTTAAACTGTTATTTTCAGACATGCACAATGCATTTTCAGTGTCAAATGTTTTTGAGGAAAATAATATTTATACTGTAATTATTATATTGGCCTTCAAAAATCCACTATCAATCCACTAGTCAGCCTCTACTTGCAATATCAATTATAGCCGCAAATCCTTAATCTGTAATTGAAATTCTAATCTTACCCTCAGGCTTCTTTTAATGTGCCTAAGAGAAATGCCAAAAAGACAGTCGAAAAGTCCCCAAGGTGTAAAACTCTTGACAAAAAGATGACCAAAGAATCTAGCATAATGTCGATCCCATTTACTTTATGAAGGACAATTAAGTCTCTGGATCTTCATTCATAACTTCATAATGAGACAACCTTACACCATGCAAATAGTCCTGAGTCAGAGCCTGTACAGGACTCAGGACAACCCTGACAACAGAGAGATAAGCACACACCCAATATTACACCAAGAACCCATTTACACCAGGTATTAACATGAGATCTGTATATAGATAACTTATCTGGATAAGGAAAAACACATGTTAACAGCCTACCAGGTGTAAATGGGATCCAAGTGGGTCAAAGACACTAGTCTATTAGAAAAAGTCATATATATTGAGCCTTCTAAACTCCCCAATAATCATTATCATGATTAATATGTATTTACATAGGCGGAGAGGGACATGATATTCAGAAATAATTATCCCACGAAGATAAGTATTAATTCTTTTGAAAATACATATGTACATAAAAGATAAAAGTAAAACACAAATAATCTAATTGTAGAGTATCACCTATTACTATTATTACTACTATCACTGTTATTGTAGTTGAAAAGGAGCAGGATGTTATGAAGACTACGCGCATGCGCAGCAGATATATTTTCTAGCCTGTGAAGCTACCAGCCAGCTAGACAGCTGTAAGCTAGCACAGATATAAATAAGACAAAGAAACCTTGTGAAGAGACTGATAGAAAAAGACTTTAAAGTAACGCAGGGTGAAAGGAGCGGCTGTGATACAAAGCTGCATGTATTATTCGATATATTTGGAAGAATGGAATTGAAAGGTACGCCGCCACCGTGTCTTTTTAAACTTTTTGTAAGCAGTCAGTGCACAGATTAGCTTTCGCTAGCTGCTAGTTAGCCGACGTCTCACCAGCAGATAGAACCGAAACGTGATGGTTTACGTTAGCTTGGGTTGTTAACATCCTGTTACAGGGATCAGAGAAGGCCCTTTGTTTTGCACCGGGTAATGTGGAGTCTAAACAGCACTTTGCTGATTTAACTTTAGGTATTCTAATGTCATGTATGTTGCACCGAAGAAGTTTCTTAACTAATGCAAGTGTGCTTGTTAATGTGTGAACAGATTTATGGTTAAGATGCTGTAGCTAGCTTGTCAATGTTAGCCGCATCTGCGGTGTAAGGCTAAAGTGAAGTTAACATTAATCTTGCTGATGAGAACGTTAATGTTAGCTTTGCGTAGCTAAATACATCTACACCGGTTTGACATATTCGCCTTTATTGTTGATCTGAAATAATGACGCTTGGTTAAAATAGCTAACATGATAGAGGACGTCAAGCCAGATGAAAATAAACCGTAAAGCCACATTGGTGAGGTTTTGGAAATTAGTGTTGACACTTTGGCTGATGTTAGTTACGTTAACAGTGAGTTGTTGCTTTCTAATGATTTCGATTTAATGTATCGTGGGTATAGCCGCTAAGAAATTAGTTACATCTCGAATAGCCCGTGGGCTAAGTGTGAACTCGAGAAAGATACGTCTGTGTAACTTTGAGCTAATGAAGACACGGTATTTGCTTGGATAGCATCCTTTCTGTTAAATTAGGGGAAGGTAGCACGACTTAAGCTAATGTGTTGGCCAAACAAAGTTGCGTGTGAATCTTGAGTTGGCTAATTTAAGTTGCTGGGCCAAGCATTCCCTTACAGGCTATGCTAAACCTAAGCATCAAAACCTCGACAAAGCATAGACGTCTCAGTTAATTTTATTTAACATGGTAATGCTGCAGTAGCATTGAGGGTTAGCATAGCCAGTGATGGGGCTAATGGTGACTTTTTGACTTTATTGTGAGAAAAGTGGGGTTATTAACCGAGATTTATTTGTTTGTTATTCCCAAATAACTGCTTTATCAACTTTAATTACTGTTTTTAAGGTTTATCCTGTACATTTAGTAACCTGTAGGCTAATCTAGTGCATTTTTTCTTATAGAATGAAACCTGAAGATGGAGCCATGAAGGATCCTGTGGTAACTTAGACAAATTCCACCTCTACATTTTAAGTATTCAAAAAGGTGATTTTTAAAAAGGTTTTGTTTTACTAGCTGATGCTCAGGTTTGATAACAGACCATTGAGTGTTATACTGAATATCTGATTCACAGGGACACCAGTTGGCCTTGTGTAGTCTCTCCTTATATAGTCAAAAGTGCACATTGTGTCATTTGTGACAATTTGAACATTTTGCGATTCAAACAAAATCTTTAAAATGTAAGGGTGGATGAAAAAGCTCAGGTGGATACACACACTAAACAACTGTCATATTACATTCTGTTTTTCTCAGAGAAGCTGGTATTCTGTGACTTTTGTTTTTGTAAATCGCATATCAAAACTGTTGCACTGAAGGAAAGTACACCCTTGGGAAGAGAGCTGGCAGAAGAACAGTAGTCCAGCATCCCTGTTCTCGTTCAGTGTGTTTGCTTACAATGTGTTAAAGGCTGAAATATATTTAAAATAACATTTAAGGCCTGCATGTCTTATGTGTGAGTTCTTTTGCAAGTACTTAACAACAACAAAATGTCAGTTGCCATTGTTTCACAAGTCTACCTTTTTAACAAAGTTTCAAACATTGTACTTGAAATACCTTGATCATGGGATGACAGGGCTTTGGAGGCTTTTTTTGAACTTCACTGTAGGGGAAAAATGTAACTAAATGTGCACACGCATTAGAAGAAATGTGTCTGATGGGTGTCAGGTAAAAAGAAAAATTAAACACTTACCAATCCAAGGCAGCAACATAAACCTGTGCTTGTGTGAACATGCCAGTTTTGTTCTGTAGTCAATTTGACTAAATAGATAAATATTGTATTAAATCAATTGCAATGAATGTTTGGTAGCATAGTACATCACTGTGGAAAAGCTTAAAGTCTTATCTGATATTTAAACATTTTGTTTCCTCTCATCAGTTTCTTACAATACTAATTGGTGTGACTGTTGACATTGCTGACTAGTTCAGCTGTTATCTGAGGGGCTTTCAAGTGGGTGCACAACTCAACCTGCATGATTACAGCAGATGTTTGCATGTTGAAAGCATATTGAATTGAGAGTCTTGAAAGCAGACAGTATCACAACCAGTTGTTGTGATCACAAATGCTGTATCTTAATACACTCACCTTATAGTTTAACTTATGTGAACCGACCTTATGTGGGTGAGGCAGGTTAGGAATGCTATTGGACATTCTCTGGACAAGCTTGCTGGACAGGTTATTTCTTCATCTTTGTTTAGTAAACATATGTTTACCCATAGGCGTAACCACCTTCCTATGGTCATACTGTACTCGAGTTGTGAGGGAATCTACACATGGCAAGTGATGACTTAAGAGGCAGGGGACCAGATCTTACTTGAAATAGTTTATCAATGGCACATTGCCACATGTGGCACAATGTTTTAGACTTAAAGTCAAAGGGCAAGGACTTAAAGTGTAACACCAGTGACTGCTGCTGGATGCTGGCTCCAAAAATCCCTGGCACCTATAGACTTACATTGAACTTCTCCCTAAAAATACTGTCAATATTTTTTTTTACAGGAGTCACTCTGGTCTCATTTGTTTTGATTGGACCACCTAAGTGATCTTGTGGTCCATCTTTAAAATGTTCCTTCGTTAATAAGATCTCAGGTCGAATAGAAGGTTTGGATGTCTGCCAAGTTGGACTTTCGGAGCATCTGTTTATTTAATAAAACACACTTTTTCCTGACAGACAGCTTGACGGTAGTTGTGGTTAGGTTACACTAACAGGACCGTAAAATGACTTTGAGGCACATTGCTTGATTAAGTTCACTGAGTCAGTAAGCTGGCATTTAGCAGTAGTTCACCCTGCGCCCCTTTTGTCTATATATAGTCACTTCCGGCTCCAAAAAGCCAACGTGGGGACGGCTAAATCGCAAACTACTGGATTCAAAACGCAGTTCAGATACCAATGGGTGATGTCACGGTTCTTACATCCACTAATTATATATTAGTGCCTAAAGTTGTTCTGCATATTCATGCATTTAACTTGGATAATAGTTTTACATTTTAAAAAGCCATCACCATTACATAACTTGCCATTAGGGTCTTTATACAGCAGTGATTTGACATTGTCACTGAGAATAACATGTTGCTAACAAGCCAAGAAATATGTTCTGTAGTTGTGGTGCCAAAAACAGAGTGACAGTTGACATACTAATGAGAGCACATATTAATTACCTCAGAGTGAGAGTTTTTGTCATATAGTTTGTGGAGTTGGGGGGAAGTAGCTGTCGTTCTCAAAAGAATCTCCCTACAGACAGGTGGCATTTTAAAGGGAAAATCAAAATCAGTCTTAGTAAGATGTTGGGCCACCATGCACCACCAGAATAGCATCGATGCATGTTGTGTATGTGTTGATGGTGAACAGCTCAGTTACTGTGTGTTTTTTCCACATTTGATTAGAGTTAGCATATGAGGTTGATTTAAATTCACATCCTGAGGCCAGTTGTGAGTATGTGGTTTAAACTGTTTGTGGCTTGTTTTCATGGGATTATTAGTGCTTTGAAGACGTGAGTGGTACTCCTAAGCCGGTGATGTCACGGGTTCCCACCCCTCCTCCTCCCGGGGAGATGTCAAGTGGACCTGTGGCAGAGAGTTGGTGTTACACACAGGTATGAGCAAGCTTAATTTATCATGACTTTCGTATAAACACAAAAGTTTTTGTTTTTTTAAAAACTTTTATGTCAAACATGTAATCCATCTGTGAATCTTAGATATTAAAACATAGCAAAACCTTAGCACCTAAGCTTGTATTTGTTCCCAACTCGGCATCCTATTTTTCTTTGCAGAGATTTGGATTGCCGTTGAAAGAGAAGGTTTACTAATAACATTAAGAATTGCTCGGTTATGTTCAGGAGCCCCAGTAAGCCATGACAGTGAGCCAGCATGCATAGTGGCAGAACTGTGAAACCAAACTAAATAGAATTCAGGCATCATTAATTATTATTGTTTCTTCCCCTGGTTCCCAGGTCAAAGTGGTGAAGTTTTCCTACATGTGGACCATAAACAACTTCAGTTTTTGCAGGGAAGAAATGGGCGAAGTTTTGAAGAGCTCAACCTTCTCTTCTGGCCCTAATGACAAGATGAAATGGTAAGTACTTGGGCAGAAGTTTTCCATGTGTCATGAAAATCCTTGATAGAGTTGTCATATTCAAATGTACCAATATGCATAAGCTTTTTGGACTTTGGGAGTTGTTACATCCACTTTGATATGCTTTTTTAAATATCCTCAACCACATGTGTTAGTGTCATTGAAAAGTCTGCATGTGTAGGTACTGTGCAAATAAATACACATCGGCACAGTGGAGAGTATCACCCCTGAAACTTTGTCACTCTTGCTTTTCTTTTCTTTTTTTTAATGAGACTATCTTCTCTAGTTTGTAACATAGCTGATATGTAGTGTCATCTGTTTACTTTCCAGGTGTCTGCGAGTCAATCCAAAGGGACTTGATGACGAAAGCAAAGATTATCTGTCATTATATTTACTTCTTGTTAGTTGTCCAAAAAGTGAAGTCAGAGCAAAGTTCAAGTTTTCTTTGTTGAACGCTAAAAGAGAGGAGACAAAAGCAATGGGTGAGTATAACCTTGCAGAGCATCATTACTTCCAGTTGGCTGTTCTTTCGCCACTTCTATTTGGTTTTTGTGAGAAAGGCAAACTCAAGGCCTACTTTTTTGTTGTTACAGAAAGCCAAAGAGCATATAGATTTGTCCAAGGCAAAGACTGGGGCTTCAAAAAATTTATAAGAAGAGATTTCCTCCTCGATGAAGCCAATGGACTCTTGCCAGATGACAAGCTCACCCTGTTCTGTGAGGTAACTGCTATTCTGTCTTTTACATAATCAGCTGAAGCTAATAAGGGTTGAAATATTTAATGCATGAATCCTGTAATTTTATTAAAAACACAGAGCAGCACTTTTCTTTCTCCTACTTGAGATGAATTTGTGTCATTAAATACAATAATCTGTCCACAGAGATCAGCACAACACATTCCATCCCCTCTGTTTTAAATAAATAAATTTAGAAAAATGCCATTGCCAATTGTTTTATAATTTGTCTGTACAAGTGATGCCAGTGTCCATTAGATATGACTGTGTGCATTTAGACTCTGTTGGAGTTGCTGGAGGAAGTCCACTGCTTTTTTAGCTGGAGTGACAGTGTTCACTGGGTAACTTAGAGCTCTTTCTCAATTCCACTGTCCTTTTTAAAATTTAAGTCGGTTTTTGCAAGAACAGTTTGTTGATGACTTATTAAATGTATTCCTGACTTTGTCTTTAAACAAGTTCTGAAAAACTCCTTTTTGTTTCTGCATTCTGTTAAGAGGATAATGTCTTAATACTGTCAAAGTCACCTTATGGTTATTCTCATTTACGTGTTTCTCTTCTGCACCTTATAAACACTAACTTTAATTGTTTTAACAGTGGGGCACATGCAAAGATCAGTTTGTAGCAAAATAATTGTAACTAAACGGCAGGCACAAAAAGGTTGTGTTGTGTGCAATGATACGGTGACATATGTGTTAGGGTTTGGTTATTGTTGACACATTTTGCTGTTCTCAGTGCAAATTAAACCTGAATGGATATAAATTTGTTACGGAAACATTAATTTGAAAGATCCTGTGGCATAGGTTTTTGCTTTGCATTATGTTATCTAAAAAATCCTTTGCATAAGGGTTTCATCTGATAGATTACTGCTGAGCGAAAAAGTTCAGAAATAAAATATGCATAATCTTCTGCAAGTATAGGCATTAATTACTTAAAGTCAGATCATATGCAGAATTTCATGTCAAACTTTTTTTCTATTATAGCATTAAAATGGCATCACTGTGGGAAGGCTGCGTTGATGCACCTTTTAGTGAATCAAGCGTAGATGTTATTGTTGTCATGACCAGCACACAACTGACTGTAGCTATGCAACTTGAGTGGTGTCATTTAACTACAAATACATTGTTGGCATTTCCTGCAAATTCCGTTTTAACTCTGTCACATAGATTACAACAGTGCTTGTTCCAAAATAATTGAATTCAGTATGTCAGGAAGAATAAATGTTTTGTAACTTGTCTTTTTCAGAGACAAGTTAAATGAAGTGTCAATGAATTTTGATGTAAATGCAATTGGCCAAATAGACACTGCCAGGATGAGACAGTGTGCCAGACAGCACTTCCTGACAGATTCAGCAATTTCAGGGAAATTGCCACTTTGATAAGCAAATTACATTCAAATTAAAGACTGAAATGCCTTTCTTCATCAATTAGGTGTTTTAGCAAAGTTAATTAATTTTGGTTTCACAAAACCAAAACAGTTCCCCCTACTGTATCCTCTGTAGTCTCCAAAATACTTCTAAAAGAGCAAACTGAGCAAAAATACAACTGTTTTGTAGTGGAGTAATGCCTTTTTGGAGCTGTACATGTAAGAGTGTTGAGCCTTTGTGAGACTGTTTCAGTGTGTTGTTCTCTTTGTGAATGTTTCTTACATATAGGTAAGCGTTGTCCAGGACTCTGTTAACATTTCTGGTCAGTCCAACATGAACATGCTCAAGGTACCAGAGTGTCAGCTGTCTGATGACCTGGGGAACCTGTGGGAGTGTTCACGCTTCACAGACTGCAGCCTCTATGTGGGAGGGCAGGAGTTCAAAGCCCACAAATCCATCCTTGCAGGTAAGACAGTCCCCTGCCTCCAGAACTTCAGCAAGCAGCAAACAGGAAAGCAAACCTAAAAAAATGGTTGTGGAAAGACATGCCTGTGCCTCTTCTTAATGGCCTCTCACTGAGAGCCATAAAGCACTTTGAAAGGCAGCTGAGGGTCTTTATTCCTGGCTTCATTTGCAGCAGCCTAATTGTTGAGGGCTAGTGGGTGCTAATCCACCCCACTAGCCCTCCTTGGCCTTGCTTGACCCAGATGACAGTGGGATCCAGCAGACGGAGAGACTAGCTCTCTTTTTCAGCTTATATCCATTAACACATGATGGTGGCAGCTGAAAAAGGAAATGCAGAAAAAGCAGCTGCAACATTTTACAACTGTGTTAGTTCAATATATGTGTTTGTCTTTTATAAGAGAGGAGGGCCCCATTATGATGATTTGTTTTTTTTTTAAAAAAAAGGGAAAAAAAGTTTCAATTAATGTTATTTTTAACATGATCAGCATGATATTAACTGAACGTTTTATTTATCAGTGTTGAATTGTGTTTCTTTTACAGCAAGGTCCCCTGTCTTTAATGCAATGTTTGAACATGAAATGGAAGAGAGTAAAAAGGTAAGAATGCTTCCTGTCGTGGTTCCTTAATGTTTCATCATTAATAACCACTGTGAAATATTCTGCGTATCTTTAATGTACTGTCAACCATTGAAATCAGATGTTCTTCATAAAAACCTGTTAACAAAGGGGTTTTCATGGATGCTGTCAAATTTCCAAGTTTCTAAGATTGGTCAAACCAAACCTCTCGTTACCTTGCAGAACCGTGTTGACATCAGCGACGTAGACCCAGATGTCTTTAAAGAAATGATGGGCTTCATCTACACAGGAAAGGCCCCAAACCTGGAGAAGATGGCAGATAATTTGCTGGCAGCTGCAGATAAAGTGAGTGCTCATGTTATTGTAACATCAACCCCTTCATCTTTTGAAAGGCAGTAAAATATTATTTCCCTAGATTTTTAAAACACTCATTCACATTTTTATTGTTCATGTGTAGTTAAGTATAATATAGACAAGCTTAACACAGCCTCTATCAAATTGTATTTTTGTCATGCTTTTAATGATAAAATCTTTATTGCTACTGTTTGGTAAGAAATGATTTGGGGTAATGGAATTTTTTTAATATAGTTTCCATTGTTTTTCAGTGGTGGGTTGTGGTGATAACTTTTTTTAGTCTTTACTTGCTTATGCTATGCTGCATTTGTTAAATTAAGTTGCACATGTTTAATGTAGCATTTAATTGGACTGACACCATCATACTTTAACTAATTCATAAATGAGTTTCACTCTTTAGAGGAAAGCAAAGCGTATTACACTGGGGCTGTGCGACATGAACAAAATCTCATACCCTGATAAAGGTCATTCAGCTAACAATAATATCAACATACAGCACATCTTCTGTAAATTTAAAAAATAGATGACATAAAATGACCACATGGAAAGGCCCTCACTTAATGACGTAACGCAATAAAATATGTATACAAGAAAAAAACAATGGTAAATGAAAACACTTTTCAACTGTATTTGTTAACAAAACAAACATAAGACTAAAATGTTTCAACTAACTACGTTAGTGTTGCTCATTCATAGACTCACTGGCGTGTCAGACATTTCAAACCCAGACCACGTCTGTGTGACAGAATAGACGCGGTCTAAGTGCAAGCTCCTTGTTTGTCTTGGCTGATCCTTCTCTTTGGAATTGCCCTGTTTTGTGTCACGTTCACTCTCCTCCATGTTTGTGTTGCCTTTATGCAGCGTGCACTGTGTGGAAGAATGTGAAGCATCACCCAATTGATGAAAAATACTGCCTTCAAGAGTGTGATTTGCAGTAGCATTATATATATATATGAAAAAAAAATCTATGGTCATATCGCACAGTCCTATAACATACTGATAATGAATTTACAGAGGATGTTGAACAGTAAGTCTGAGAAACATTTTTTATTCCCCTTCCAAAATCACCACACGAAAGTAAATGATCACATCCACTATGTAATGAAATTGTGTCATCCTATTCAGTACAAACTGCGTGAGCCTCATTTTTGGACACTTTAGATCCTGGTCATTTTTTTTATCCATTCCTGATAAAGTCGATGACTAAACCTTTTTTAACTTAGGTGTAGCTTAGATGCGAATTGAGAATCACAGAGACAAAACCACCAACGTGGGGACTGACTGTAACGGCTGTTTTTTGTGCCCCCCCCTCTCTCTCTCACCTCCTACCCCAGTATGCTCTGGAGCGTTTAAAGGTCATGTGTGAAGAGGCCTTGTGCAACAGCCTTTCAGTGGAGAATGTGGCCGACACCCTCATCCTAGCAGACTTGCACAGTGCCGAGCAGCTCAAAGCACAAGCCATAGATTTTATCAACAGGCAAGTATCGCAAAAAAAAAAAAAAAAAAACTCCAGTGATAAATTTCTGCTGCCATTTCTGTTTACCAGCCCTGAATGCTTACCTTTTTATCTCCTTGCCATAGGTGCAGTGTCCTGAGACAGCTGGGCTGTAAAGATGGAAAGAACTGGAATAGCAAGTATGTAATTAGCTGATATATGTGACACAAGATTAATAACACATTCTTATCTCTCCCCCCAACCAGATGCATTAGAATTCATTGTTTTAGCCCAGGCAGACAGAGTGCTATTTGCCTTTTCAGTTTGAAGCTCCATATCTTTGTATCCAAGTTATTAATAGACTCATACCTGGATAAACCCTGAAAATGGAATATTTGAAGAATTTTAAAAAGAAAGGTGGTGGTTGTTATGGGAAGTTTTTCTTTGGGATGATGTAGTGTGATATTACAGGACACCTTGAAATTGTGAACTTATCCATGTTGCATTCAGTTTGTTAGTGTGTCAGTGTTAATTTTATCTTGCATACGTGTGCTGGAAGCACTGATGGCGCTTATCAAGTTTATCGTAAAGCTCCTCAATCACGCTCCACTTTACTTGCCTTGTCATTACGATCTCATTTATGTTTATTGATTTTTAATGTGCACAGTCTTATGTTTGAGTGTTAACATCATTTTGCCTGTGCTTACAGTCATGCTACAGATATAATGGAGACTGCAGGCTGGAAGTCAATGATCCAATCTCACCCTCACTTGGTAGCCGAGGCCTTTCGTGCCCTGGCTTCAGCACAGTGCCCACCCTTTGGTCTTCCCAGGAAGCGTCTAAAACAGTCCTGACTGCCTGACTATGGCCCAGGACTTTACTGGAGGTGTGAAGCATGGGTTTACAAAGGACGGACTATTGAGGGTACCACTCTACTTCCACCAAAACTGAACACACTTGAATAAAGAAGAGTGGAGCTTTTCTGGCCAGGGATGTGGGGAGGCTGGCACGTGGACGACTGACATCAACAGATTGGGGGAAAAAAATTGGTTCAATCGGTGTTACTTGCTTGCTTTGCTGCCCCAACTGAATTCTTTTCAGCCCGGGTAGCAAGACAAGGTGTCTGCTACTGTTTTTTTTCCTGTAATTTTGAAAATGGCCTTAATATATCTGCCATTGCTCTGGAGTTGCTCTAGAGTACTTTGTCTATTTTATTCTGTGCCTGCCTTGTCACAAAGACCAGGCCTCCTCCAGGTTGCACTAGTTCCCATGAATAGTCATTTTGATATGGAGTTCTATAGGAACGTAACAAAGGTTTAACTAAATGGGAAATATTATATATTTGTAATGTTTAGCCCGTTTTGTGACTAGACATTAAAAAGCATGAACACTTTCAGTGCAAGGTCAGTTCTTTACACTTTTTAAAAGATGTGTATGCCCCATATTGATGGCACCATTTCTATGTAAATGACAGTTGAACCATCTTCAAAAGACCAGTGTACAAGAAAGTCTGTTCTATTGCATTTTTGTGGGGGAAAAAACTTAATCTGCCATTATAAAGACCCAGTGTCAATTCTTAAAATACATGTAAGACGGAAAGTGTCTATGGCCCTAATATATGAAAACATTGGAAGTATATGGAAATATTTACTCAGTCTCCCATTTCAATGACATATTCCAGATCATACGTCTGTGAACTGTTTAGATAAAATCTTGAGAATTTCTTTCCTTAGTATTGCCAACTTGCAAATATTATATATTCTCAATATATTGTGGTTAACTAAAAGTGGAGAGACTAATGCATGGTCATGTTATTGTCAAAGAAAGTGTCCAAGTACCAATTTTGTTTTTAACAGTTTATTTTCTGAATTATCTGAACTACTTGTGCAGAATTAAATTGAGTATGTGCAAAATTTCCTCTAACATGCTTGGATATTTGTAGGATGCTGAGCATCACTTCTACTGGCAATGTTATTCTGTGTTTGAACGGGGGGGTTGTCATGTTTATTCAGTCCGTCTTGTATGTGGCGTGGTGTGACAGACACTTCAGAGGATTTTGTAAATTAAAGAGTAGCATCATTTTTACATGATATTACTCATCATGCAGTGTCATGTTGAGAGATGTTGAAACTTTTTGTTTGAAAGCAAAAAAGATGAAGTTGTTGTCTGCAAGAATGCCTGCATTAACCCATTAAAACATTTTCCAGCAGTCTGACATTGAACCGGTTCTTTTTTCTTTGACAAGGTTTGCTTTCACTTTGAGGAGTGGCAATTATCCTCCCATTTCTCTTAATGGTCATTTTAATGGATGTGGATGTCAGACTGGTGTGATCTTTCTTCGCTGCTGTTCCTTTAAATGTAAGATTAGAAAACAACACAGTGATAATCAAAGAGAAATGTGCTTAAACTATATTAATATAGCAACATATTCAGTGTTGAACTCTTTATAACACATTAAAGACTTTTTTTTTTCTCCGTGTTTTATGCGCGGACGCTCTGCATCAGCTCTAATTAAAGTGAACGCGAGGCTGCAGAGACGTCTTCATCATCAGCTCGCTGAACCTCGTCCGCCCCTCTCAGCACAGATACTAGAAAAAGCCCTGATACCATCTCTACTTTAGGACGCCTCTCCAACCCTTTATCTCCCTCTTTCACTTTCTTCTTCTAACTCCAGTTCTTGAAAGAGAGAAGATGTCTGCAGTGGCATCATCACAATCAAAAAAATTGTTGCGATGTGGATAGGAGGAAATAAGATTAAGGAAGAGAGACACAACCAGAACTTTAAATGTTGAGAGTTTAATATAAGCTCACTGAGTTTGGGATTTTACTTTTTAATTTTTTTATTTGACAATAGTCTCATTTTATAAGACTCCAAAACAAAGTGTGCTGCTTCAGTAACAGACACAACTGTTTCACTCTGGTTGCCATGTTAAAAATGTTTTTTGCTTTGAAGCTTTTGTTAAATGAAACACATTTAGACTGTTTTTAATTAGTGATGTTGAGGTATTTTGCACAAAGATACTACTGCTTATTTTTTTAAACCCAATCGGGTAGTTCCCTTAATTTCCCTGATTGCGCATTGACAAACCCAATGAAAGGTCATGAGCTTTTCAGGTGCACCTGTGAAAGCTTTTGTTGAATATAAAAAGAGATGCTGAACATATACAAATGTGTCACACCGGTCTGTTGAAACAGCCAGGGAAGGAGTAAAGCATCTCAGGCTGTGAATGTTGACGGCTGACTGTCAGTCCAGAGTGTTTGTTAAATGGCATAAATCGTAGATAGATAGATGCAGATTTTCCTCATGGTATTAATCGTTTGCTCAGTGTGTGATGAGTGTAACCAAGAAAAAATGAGAGAAAAAAAGAGATGAGGATTGAAATGTATGTCACCACGCTCTTTGTTTACATAGGATTTGGGTGTGCGCCATATAGGAAAGCCTTGTGTGACTTGATGCCTAAGGAGTGGGTGCCTCAACCTGATCAGATAAGAGTAATGGAAGCGAATGAAAAGACCCCTGTCCCTGATGGCCACAGCAAAATGGATGTGCTCCCTGAGGTGTACCTTTGGTATCACCCACGCCTGTGGACACAGATTTATTGCCCATTAAAAAGCTACACTGAAATGTACCTCTTAAAATGGTGTGTTTACCCTGTTGAGAAGTCCTTGTACTGTAGAAATGAAACAAGACGACGGTGAGCGAAGACACACTTGACTTGACTCAGTATGACAATACGCCGCCAGCCCAGTTCAAATAAGTTTAATGCAATAAAAACCTAAACCGATCTTTACAATTTCATTTTAACAAAATGAGCCCCCTATGAAATCAAATATTCCAAATGAACATGTGTACTCACACTATGCACACAGCAGCCTTCTTACTCCTTTTTTTTTCCCTTTTTTTTTTTTTTTTTTTTACAGGGGAACAGTTTAAACAAGATGAAGCAAGCAGGAAATCAAAATAGATACAGTCGCCAAGGATAACAAATATGGAAATCAAAACGATTTGTAATCATAAGCAATAAATATGACATTTATCTACATGATATCGATTAACAAACACCAAAAATAAAGAAGAGCATACTTATCCATATATTTTTCTGGAAGAAGAAAAAAAAAGAAGGATTAAATCGACATTGTTTACTCTGAAGCTGTAAATAAACACGTTTAGGTTTAGAAGTACTGAGTTACACATTAATACACAGTATTTGCACAAAGGAGTAGAACTAAAACATTAACATAGATGTACTCAGATTTAGTTATTTCCTTATCTTACACCTCCTCTCTTCTTGTGTATCATGTTATATTATCATTTACAGCTGATGGGCAAAGACATGAAGTAACACTGACAGAAATCATTTGCGGTGTGTGATTTGTCAGTGGCACATGCACTAGCTTAAAAAAAACCTGGATATGCACAGTCAACACGCCTTATGGTATTTAATGTGTGTGTTTTTTTTTTCTAAACAGAACCTTTTAAAATGGGTTTTGATTGCTAAGTCAAAGCACATTACACCATTTATAAGACTGGATGTTATCCACTTTTACACAAAAGTCAGTCAAGTTAAGCCTGCTGTACAATTGGGAGATGCCTGACATTTTGAAATTTAGTCCCATTTCTCATTAAAATTCCAGACGGATTCTGTACTTTCGCCTTTTTTTCTTTTTCTTTTTTTTTTTTTTTTTCTTAGCTTTTGGTTTCTTCACTCCTGGTCCTAGGTAAATGAAATTTCCCAGGCTAATTAAAGCCTATTAAAGACAGGTAATGTCAGGGCTGGTGGCAGAACCATGACAAAGTGCTGATAATTGTCTGCCAGACTCACTAAATCCACCTGTCCTGCAATTATCGCTTTCTCCCCCTCATCCCCTGACACATTAATCCACTGCGGGGCCCGCTCGGCAGGCTGATGCCTCAAAGTGCATCCTGCAAACACAGATGTTGGATTTCAAACCAGTTTTGCATGCACATACCTTATGATGATTGCAACGGCAAACCAACACATTTAAAGAGCAAAATAAGGCGGCAGCCAGATTATATATGGATGAGCACCGTTATGTGTAATGTAATGATTTACGGTCGTGCTCTCAGCTTGGATTTAGAGTACTGCTGGATTAGATTTGTTTGAGCAATTTATTTTGTCATGGCCACTTAATATTAGTTTCAGTCAATCAATTCAATTTATTCCAGAGTCGTAGACCTCAAAAGAGAAATATAAAAGAGATAAAAGATAGATTGTAAGGCCATATTAATTATTCAGAGCCACTTGAAAAAATACCTATTGATCAAACTAATTTGAAATAATAGACACTGTCCTGCCTGTGTTCAGGTAACAAGTACAAATGGATGTTAACATTAGTTCAAAGATAATTTTGACTATTTAGTCAAAATGTAGCAATGATACAAATGGGAAAAAGCTCATTTTATGCCCCGTGGATCAACAATTCAAATGTCTTCATACTGTAATTATTAACATGATTCAAAGTCTTTTCATATTTCATCCCGTAACAGTGTATAAATGAGGTGAGGAAAATGTCGACGGTGTTAGTATCAACGCAGCACTGGCACAGAAGTACAGCTACGCACTGCCAACTGGGAGGCTGCCTGCCTATGGTCTAGCCTTGAAGAAAACATCTGGACAACATACTAATTACCAGTGGTTTATAGTGAACATGTGCTGTGGTGATGGGAATGAGGAGTCACCCAGGGTTGGCAGCCAGATCTGAATCCCAAGTCAACCCCTAAAACTAAGTCCCTGGACACCTAACTATCTGAAGTGTTTGTACTGTACACTTGTCTGCAGTAAAAATGTCCTGATAATGCACGGAATCCCTCAAGTTTGTGTCCCGGTGTCGTGTTCTTTAGGTATTTAGGGACCGGGAGCTTAGAGGTTGACATTTACATTTTATTTGAAAGTAAAACACAAGGTTGACGGTGGCTAACAACAGCTAAGTCATCCAGTGGAGGAGTAGGGTGTGTCACTATGGTAGTTGTAGTCAGGGCATACCTTCTGCACCAGTTTATAGTCTACACTGTAAAAGGCTATATAGATGCATATGACTTTGAAGGGTTTCGAACACAGCCAGGACACGTGGCTCTGCGTCTGCTCCTGATAGCACACCTTTGATGGGTCAAAGCTGCACAGGGCAGTCTTCTTGTTTCGGTCCGTCTTCTCATACTCAATGCGACAGTTGAATGATTTGGTGTCTTTGGTCTCCAGCGTGGACTGCTGGGCGATCTCAAACTCCACCACCTTGGAGGGCGGCACCAGGCTGACCGACACGTTGCCCAGGCCTGTAGAATTGTGGCGGAAGTAAACACTGAACGTGCCATTTCCATGATCCACGATTTTCCCTGTGATCAGGAGGTTTAGTTTGACAGTCTTAATGTTGGAATGAAAGTCCCCCCACCCGAACATCTTTTTGAACTTGCCGGTCTTGACGATGGGCCTGCGTTTAGTTCTGGCTTGTGCACCCTGAACATCTGTCTGGTTAGATAACCAGTCCCAGAAGTCCTCCATGTTCTGTAAATATGTCATTTCCCTCATGTTGTTCTTGAACCCAGGGGAGCCCTTTGCAAACAAACGCAGGGGGTTGAGAATCCGTGGACTTGCTCCTGTGGGAGAGATCTTCTGTTCATTATCACTTTTGCCCCACTCGATGAGCTCTGTGGCTCCTCCATGCGCTTTCCTGCATGTGACCTTGAGAGAAAGCAGAACAAAGGTACAGGTATTTAGTGACACAAAACCTTTTTGACATATAATTTTTCACACTTTTCTACCTGATTTATGTAAAACAAAAATGTTGATTACTTCATTACAGTGAAACTTTAGTCCTGGGAGGTGATGTGTTGGAAGCAGCAAAATGGGTAAGCCTAAGGTTCTGAGTAACTTTGACAAGGGCCAAATTGTGATGGCTAGACGACTGGGTCAGAGCATCTCCAAAACTGCAGGTCTTGTTGGATGTTCACGGTCCACAGTCATTAGTACATACCAAAAGTGGTCTAAGGAAGGACAACCAGATCTCTATGCAATCGAGCATCTGTGGGAACGTAACATTATTATCACCTGCCTAATATTGTGTAGGTCCCCCTTTTGCTGCCAAAAAATCTCTGACCCGAGGCCTGGACTCCACAAGGGGTGTTGTGGTATCTGGCACTAAGACGTTAGCAGCAGATCCTTTAAGTTCTGTAAGTTGAGAAATGTGGCCTCCACGCATCAGATTTGTTTGTCCGGCACAACCCACAGATGCTCAATTGGATTGAGATCCAGTTGTCCTTCCTTAGACCACTTTTGGTAGATACTAACCACTGCAGACCAGGAATACCCAAGAAGACCTGCAGCTTTGGAGATGGTCTGACCCAGTTATCTAACCATCGCCATTTGGCCATTATCAAAGTCAGTTAGGTCCTTACGCTGCCCATTTTGCTGCTTCCAGTACATCGACTTCAAGAAATAAATGTTCACTTTCTGCCTAATCTAAAAATCCCACCTGCTGAGAGGTGCCAGTCTAACGAGTTAATCAACATTATGACTACTTCACCTGTCAGTGGTATGTACTCCAGCCACGTGGTTTAGGCTTTACTCTTTGACACACTCAGTATTTGTCTCAGTGGCAATTTACTGAAAGTAAAAAAACTAAGCATGGCAATTAAATTAATTGCTTGGTGTAATTCATATTATAAATCAAATCATGCACAGTTTTGTACAATCTTCAAAGTCCCAATCAATGAGCCTCACTTTTGCACTTTTTAGTTTTGCATCATTTTAATAATTTTCTATTGAATCCACTGGATATGTCTACAACGCTCACCAAAGGCCTTGCATTTTCTTAAATGTCTGTGGACAAACACTTAATTATACAGGAATAAATTAAGAAACCCCTAATTTTACTATCCATGGTGTTTGAGTAAGATGAACACACTTTATTCTAGAAACTGACAACCTTTCTCCCAATTTCCAAATAAAAAATGCCACTTAGAGCATTTATTTACAGAAAATGACAGTGCGTCAAAATAACAAAAATGCAGTGTTTTCAGACAGAAAAAAAAGAAGCGCATTCATGTTCATTTTAAACCGCACAATAGTAATGTTTTAACTTAGGAAGAGTTCATAAATTGGTATTTGGTGGAATAACACTGATTATCAATCACAGCTTTCATGCGTCACATTGCTGTTGGGTGCTTTGCGCCACTTATGCTGCAAAAATGCAAACAGCTTGGTTTTGTATGGTGACTTGTGACCATCCATTGTCCTCCTGATCACATTCCTGAGGTTTTCAGGTGTATCAGGTGCAATGCTTGGTTTAACTTTAATTCAATTTTGGCTAAACGACTTTTGGTTAAACCTACTGCAAAAAGTGCTTAAACTTGTAAATACATGCAATGACACTACTGACAGACACGAGTATCACCAAAACAAAAAAATTTAAAAAATCATACGTTCATTATGCAGTAAGATGCACTGATGAACTTGGCTCTCATATTTGCATTAAGCTTTTAATATTTTAGGACGACTTGTCAGATTAGATGACAGTGAAAATCCCCCGGACTTAACTTGTGAGCTGGTCTCAGATCAGCTGTGCTATTATTAGCTATCCTATGTATACGAACTTTGGCTTGTAATGGTTCCCAACAGTAAAACAGAGTTCTACTATGGTAAAGTATATGCTAAGTGCTAATCCAGACAGAGCAATGAACTGTGATCCCTCCTTGTACCTCAAAGCCTTTTAGCTTCAGGAGCGATTCCTGGTCCACTTCAGATAAAGCTTTAATAATTCACGGCAATGAGCTTAGCTAGTTTTATTAGTAATTAGTAGTGCCGGCTTTCCCCAGGCCCAGTTGTGGGGATCACTGAGAGAAGCAGATGTTGAAAGCACCAAGCAGCGGCTGTTTGAATTTCCACTGAGCTGCTGCGCACTACTTCCAGACTAATTATAATTTTGCTGTAAGCCTAACTGAGGCACATGTGTACAAAGCTAACAAACTAGGTCTGTCTGCCACAATGTGTTTTGTCACTGCATTGCTCTAGTCACATTAGTATAAACCTTCCCACTGCATATGCACAAGCGCTACTGTTGATACATTTTATGTCATAATAAGGGCTTTTCTCTACTATGTCCTTATGCCCAAGACAGTAGTAACACCTCAGTGTAGAAACATGGTGTAATGGCTCAGCTATCTGTGGGCCCTGGATACATAATGTGAAATCAATTTTTTTCCCACGGACAGACAGTCCCATCTATCAGCCCTAACAATGCTTAATTAAGACAGTTGCTTACTGTAAACATGGATGAATGAGGCAATGCTGTAGTAATGTTCCTCTAGCTCATCACATCCAGTCATTTAATCAGTCAGTTTTATGTGAGTTCAGGTGTTAATTTGATTTCACTCTCACATCATCATAACTGACTAAACTGAACACAAAATGTGCCCGACTGCTGACTCCCAACAGGAAGCTTTTCTCACTGCTGTGAAGAAGGAAGACGTGTCGCTTCCCACCAGCCCGAGCTGCAATGTTCGTTACACATAAAGGTGTCATGCTGCACAGCTTCAGAGGTGAAACCAAATTTTGTCTCAGGTGAGCTTTGTATAGTATGATTATAATGGTAACGAGAGGATTTTAAGTATGATGAGCAACTGGGGAAATTGCTGTGACAACAAGGGGATAAGGAAAGGGATATCTAATACTTAAATGCCCCAAGAGAGATGAGGCACTGAGAACTTGAAAGCTTGCTGCACTGACACATAGGCTTTAGTTTCTCTCTCACTGTTTCCCTGCACAAATGCCATACGGATGCACACACTAACACACCTTGTTCATTTAGGCAAAAGTGGTGTCGCTTAAAAACAGACTAAAGGAATCTGAGTTTTTGTACAACAAGACACTGTGGAGAAAAAAAAGAGGCAAGGTCTGATGAAGGAGAATCTACAAAAGCTTAATTAAGATTTCCTAATCGGTGCTGCTGTGCTAGAGGCATTTCAGGGCGACTTGAAACAAGACATTATTATGATAATAACTGCAGACTTATGGAGCTGAAAACACCAGACCTCATTTCAACAGCACAAGGCAAAGTGACTGGTAGCAAATGTTGCAGATATCAGTGTGGTTTAGCTTCTTCCTTTTCCTGTACGTCCTAAACAAAAATGCAGAGAGGTGAATGAACCTTACATCACCCTGCCATATACCACACAGTAGAGAGTGAATTCAATGCACTGCACTGCACAAACAAAAAACAGTAACGTCTGACTGACACAGGTTTTATATTTTACACTGAAATGGTTTAGAATCAGATTGAGAGCCATGGCATTTCCTTTCTAAAATCGTGTTTAGCTCAAATGACACCGAAGCAGAAAACTGCATTTCTGGATCCTTCACTATCCCCTGCACGAGAAACTCTTCATAGTTTACTGGCTAATAAATCTAAATTACCTTAGCAAATACACATCTCTTACACTTATAAATCATCCTCTTTTTGCATCACTGCTGACAGATGGAGTATTCCTCAGCTCTAATTTACACATCTGTCTTACTGACATATTTTTCATTCAGTTATGGGAATTATTAAAACCCAGCACATATTTTATTAATTTTACACTTACAGTAGAGTTCACACACTCAAAAATTAATTTTAGACACAAAATTCTCAACTCAGGTATCAGTTGTCATAATTTGTTTGTTTTTTTTGGTGGCAGTTGATAAAAGGAACGTCACCCACCAAACATATTTCATTTTTAATAAGAAAAAGTACATCAATCAAGCACAAAAACGTTGTTGTTGTCAATACTGGATCAAGCCAAATATTATCATTTAAACTTATGACATGTATGTCAGTGTCTGTGTGTAATTCCAGCCAATGAAAAACTGCAGTTAAAAAAAAAAGCACCTGTACTGTTTATGATGAATTTGCATCATTAGTCTCAATGTCAGCATAAAAGTGCGGAAAATGAGTTTCGGTAATTCATCCTTCACAACATCCTTTAAGTGCGCCCAACTGTCAGTCTGCCTGCCACTTCCTTCTAAAAAAAAAAAAAACCTTGTTATTTATACTTGAGGCAGAGATGGGTAAATTACCCACATCTCCAGCCTTTTATCTTACTTCACAGGCAATTATTGCACTAGTTCTCTTCACAGTGTTTTACGTATGTCAAAAGTGCATTCACAGCTGAGTAAAACAGCTTTTTCTCTGTAGTTTGGTAGGGAGATGAACTACAACATATTATTATTATTATTATTATTAAAGCTGCACTACTTTTACCTTAACACTAAACTGCCTTAAATTGGAGCATAAAATCAAAATAAGGAAGGCTTTGATGTGAGCAACGTAAAAATTGATGTTATAAGCTGTAAGTTTCTCCTTTTTTCAAATGTGTCTTTGTACCAAATTCTTTCCTTTAAGGTGCCTGCATGAAAGTGTTGTGAATGAGTTTATTGGACTTTCCTGACAAAATAATGATAATGCATCTATCAAACCCCAAAGAGAACTGTACAGTTACAAAGCTTCTGTTTGTATGGTACTTGTACTGACATAGTAGTGAGTTGATCGACACTGTCCATTGCTAAAAGTATTAGTAAACCTTAAATACTGACACTGGCCTGAACAGCACAAGCCACACACTGAGTCAGTATGAATCAGCCTCGACATTCATCTGTAATGAGCATTATGGAGCTGGCTGCCTGCTTGTCCCGTGGGTAGACATATCTTTTAGAGGCCTGACATAAAGGTAATTGCCACAGTGACCAGAACTAGCCTCTAGAAAGTTATTAAGAAGCCAGTGACATCTGGCTTCTGGATCATCTGAAGAGATGCCGTTAAAATGCATTTGCAGTGAGCAGCCGGCGACATTGAGCTCCGCTGTGATGGGTTCTGGGCCTCAGGCGGGGCTACAGTGTTGTTTTGATGGTGACAATAGAATCTGATCCTTCTCTCTCAACCTGGCATAGCTGACAATGTGGTCTGCACTCATGACACGAGGGCTTCTTTTCTGTCTTCTTTAACGTTGTCTGTCGAGAATAGTTGTATTTTCTTCATTCTGTATTTCCACTGTCATATCAGTGAGCTAGAATAATCTGTTCCTATTTTTTTTATA